>CM037425.1:64793496-64882531 GCA_020976825.1 Odocoileus hemionus
CCCATTCCAGTAGCCACAGGATATTGGAATTCGTATCAATGTTCAAGAGGAGTCAGGCAACGTCACCTTGTGAAGCAGTGATCTCCGTGTGCCTCTCGAGGTATCAAAGAGATGTGAGAAATTCCTTCGAAATGAGGTGTGGACCTAGGGCTTTCTCTAGGAACTCCAGAGGGGATTCGGACATTCCTTCTTCTTGTGGAATGAAAGACGGGACTGTATTCAAGCCACTGTAAGGAATCACGGCGTCCTTTTTTCGAGACAGGGTTTCTCGGTGTATATTCCACTTTAGGCAGCAAATTCAGGGTCCCTCCCACATAACTATTGCTGACAGAAGCCTCATCTTGAGGTGCTTGTGAAAAGTTGGCCTGCATCATGAGTCCAATCCAGGGACTCAGCTCTCATCTCGAGACGATTTGTTTGATGAGGAACGGGTGATATCTCTGGACTCAATGCAGGGGAATTGGGCTTCTTCTCGCATCGAGGGGGAAGTCTGATGGTTTTTCTCGAGGTGCGGCGGGGACCTGGGGTATATTCTCGAGTTACGGTGGGGATGGCCTTCAAAACTCGTGTTTGTTCTGTGACATAAGGACTCCTGACTAGATACTAGGGTCACCTCAGGAATCTCTTCGAGGCTTGGCAGGGCAAAAGGGATACTTCTCGAGTTGAGGCGGGAGACCCAGTGTGCATTTCCTGTAGCCACAGGGATATTGGAATTCCTATCAATGCTCAAATGGAGTCAGGCATCGTCACCTTTTGAAGAAGTGAACTCCGCGTGCCTCTAGAGGTGTCAAAAGGATGTGAGGTATTCCGTCAAAATGAAGCGCAGAACTTGGGCGTTCACTAGGGTTTCCACATGGGCTTCAGACATCCCAGCATCTTGTGAGATGAAAGATGAGCCTGTATTCAAGCCACTGCAAGGAAATCCAGCCTCCTTTCGTTTCAGGGCTTCTCGGTGTATTCCACTTGAGGCAGTAAACTCAGGGTCCCACCCACATACCTGTAGCTGAGAGAAGCCTCATCCTGAGGTGCTTGTGGAAAGTTGTCATACGTCTTCAGTCTAAGCCAGGGAATCAGCTCTCATCTCGAGACGATTTGGTGTACACGGAGCATTCCTCGAGGTGCTCTGCTGAACTTGGTGTTCCTCTAGACTTGGCACGGTGTTCTCGGGGAATCTCTGGAGTTTCCGAAAAGAAGTCAAGAAACAGGTCATGTTTGAAGGGAAACGGGGGATGGCTCTGGAGTCAATGCAGGGGAATCGGGCCTCATTTCGAGTTGATTTCGGGTACATGGAGCTTCTTCACACTGCTGCGGAAACTTCAGGCTCTCCCTAGACATGTGACAGTGTTCTTTGGGACTCTCTCGAGATTCATCAAGCAAGTCAAGGATCCTTACATGTTTGATGGGGATCACAGAATTGCTCTGCATGAAATGCAGGGGACTCGCGCCTCATCTCCCTTCGAAGGGGAAGTCTCATGGTTTTTATCGAGTAGAGTCGGGGAAGTGGGGTATATTCTCGATTTACGGCAGGGATGGCCCTTCAAAACTCGTGTTTGTTCAGCCAAGTCAGGACTCCTGTCGAGTTACGAGGGACACCTCAGGAATCTCTTTGAGGCTTGGCAGGGCAAAGGGTCGCTTCTCGAGGTTAGGCGGGAGACCAATGGTAACATTCCCATAGCCATAGTGATATTGGGATTCCTATCAATGTTCAAGGTGAGTCAGGCATCGTCACCTTTTGACGCAGTGAACTCCGCGAGCCTCTCGAAGTGTCAAAGGATGTGAGTCATTCTGACGAAATGAGGCAGGGACATAGAGCTTTATCGAGGGTCTCCACAAGGCTTTCAGACATCCCTTCCTCTTGTCAGATGAAAGACGAGCCTGTATTCAAGCCACTGCAAGGAAATCCGGCCTCCATTCGAGTCAAGGCTTCTCGGTGTATATTCCACTTGAGGAAGCATACTCAGGGTCACTTCCACATACCTATTGCTGAGAGAAGCCTGCTGTTGAGGTTCTTATGGAAAGTTGGCATACGTCTTGAGTCTAAGCCAGTGAATCAGCTCTCAACTCGAAACGATTAGAGAACACGGAGGAATCCTCGAGTTGATGTGCTGAACTTCGTGTTCCTCTAGACTTGGGATGGTGTTCTCGTTGAATTTCTGGAGTTGCCTAAAGAAAATCAAGCCACTGGTCATGTTTCATGGCGAATCGGGGATGACTCTGTGGTCAATGCAGGGGAATTTGGCCTCATCTCGAGTGGATTTGGCGTGCATGGATCTCCTTCCCACTGCTGGAGTTACCTCAGGGTCTCTCTAGACATATGACAGGGTTCTTGGGGACTCTCTCGAGATCCATCAAGCAACTCGAGGCTCCTTACATGTTTGATGGGGATGACAGAATAGCTCTGCATGAAATGCAGGGGAATCGGGCATCATTTCGCTTCAGTGGGGAAGACACATGGGTTTTCTCGAGTGGCGGCAGGGACCTGGAGTATATTCTCGAGTTACGGCTGGGATGGCCCTTCAAAACTCGTGTTTGTGCAGCGACCTCAGGACTCCACTCTAGTTAGAAGGGACACCTCAGAAATCTGTTGAAGGTTTGGCAGGGCAAAAGGGACGGTTCTCCATGTAAGGCGGGGACCCAGGGTCCCTTTCCAGTAGTCACAGGGATATTGGGGTTCCTATCAATGCTCAAGAGGAGTCTGGCATCGTCACCTTTTGAAGAAGTGAACTTCGTGTGCCTCTCGATGTGTCAAAGGGATGTGAGGCATTCCGTCGAAATGGGGTGGTTACTTAAGACTTTCTCTAGGGTCTCCACAGGGATTGAGACATCCCTTCATTTTCTGAGTTAAAAGACGAGCCTGTATTCAAGACACTGCCAGGAAATCCGGCCTCCTTTCGAGTCAGGGCATATCGGTTTTTATTCCACTTGAGGCAGCAAACTCAGGGTCCCTCCCACATACCTATTGCTGAGAGAAGCCTGTTCTTGAGGTGCTTGTGAAAAGTTGGCATACGACTTGAGTCTAAGCCAGGGAATCAGCTCTCATCTCGAGACGATTTGGGGTACACGGAGCATTCCTCGAGTTGCTGTGCTGAATTTGGTATTCCTGTAGACTTGGGACGATGTTCTCGGGGAATCTCTGGAGTTGCCTAAAGGAAATCAAGCCACTGGGCGTGTTTTCTTGGGAACGGTGATGGCTCTGGATTCAATGCCGGGGAATCGGGCCTCATCTCGATTTAATTTGGGAACATGGAGCTCCTTCGCGCTGATGCGGTGACCTCAGTGTCCCTCTAGATTTGTGACAGTGTTCGTTGGGACTGTCTGGAGATAAAACAAGCAAGTCGAGGATCCTTACATGTTAATGGGGATCACGGAAGTGCTCTGCAAGCAATGCAGGAGAATCGGGCCTCATCTCGCTTTGAGGGGGAAGACTCATGGGTTTTCTCGAGTTGCGGCGGGAACCTGGGGTATATTCTCGAGTTACGGCAGGGATGGCCTTTAAAACTCTATTTTGTTCAGTGATGTCAGGACTCCTGTCTAGTTAGGAGAGACACCTCAGTAATCTCTTCGAGGCTTGGGAGGGCAAAAAGAACGGTTCTCGAGGTGAGGGGGGAAACCCAGGTTCCCTTTACAGTAGCCACAGTATATTGGAATTCGTATCAATGTTCAAGAGGCGTCAGGCATCGTCACCTTCTGAAGTAGTGATCTCCGCGTGCCTCTTCAGGTATCAAACAGATGAGAGGCACTCCTTCAAAATGAGGCGTGGACCTAGGGCTTTCTCTAGGGACTCCACAGGGAATTCGGACATCCCTTCTTCTTGTGGAATGAAAGAGGGGACTGTATTCAAGCCACAGCTAGGAATTACTGCGTCCGTCCCAGACAGGCTTTCTCAGTGTATATTCCACTTGAGGCAGCGAATTCTGGGTCCCTCCTACATAACTATTGCTGAGAGAAGCCTCCTCTTGAAGTGCTTGTGGAAAGTTGGCATGTGTCTTGAGTCCAATCCAGGGACTCAGCTCTCATCTCGAGACGATTTGGAGTACACGGAGCATTCCTCGAGTTGCTGTTCTAACTTGGTGTTCTCTAGACTTGGGACGGTGTTCTCAGGGAATCTTTGGAGTTGCCTAAAGAAAGTCAAAACACTGGTCGTCCTTCATGAGGAACGGGTGATATCTCTGGACTCAATGCAGAGGAATCGGGCTTCTTCTCACATCGAGGGGGAAGTCTGATGTTTTCTCTCGAGTTGCGGCTGGGACATTGGGTATATTCTCGAGTTTCGGTGAGGATGGTCTTCAAAACTCGTGTTTGTTCAGCGACGTCAGGACTCCTGTCTAGATACTAGGGACACCTCAGGAATCTCTTCGAATCTTGGCAGGGCAAAAGGGATACTTCTTGAGGTGAGGCGGGAGACCAGCGTCCATTTCCTGTAGCCACAGGGACATTGGGATTTTTATCAATGCTCAAGGGGAGTCAGGCATCATCACCTTTTGAAGAAGTGAACTCCGCGTGCCTCTAGAGGTGTCAAAGGGATGTGAAGCATTCCGTCAAAATGAAGCTAGGATCTAGGGCATTCACAAAGGTTTCCACATGGGCTTCAGACATCCCAGCATCTTGTGAGATGAAAGATGAGCCTGTATTCAAGCCACTGCAAGGAAATCCAGCCTTCTTTCAAATCACGGCTTCTCGGTGTATATTCCACTTGAGGCAGTAAACTCAGGGTCCTTCCCACATAGCTATTGCCGAGAGAAGCCTCCTGTTGAGGTGCTTATGGAAAGTTGGCATACGTCTTGAGTCTAAGCCAGGGAATCGGCTCTCATCTCGAGACGATTTCGTGCACAGGGAGCATTCTTCGAGGTGCTGTGCTGAACTCTGTGTTCCTCTAGACTTCGCACGGTGTTCTCGGGGAATCTCTGGAGTTGCCTAAAGGAAGTGAAGACACAGGTCATGTTTGATGGGAAACGGGGGATGATTCTGGAGTCAATGCAGGGGAATCAGGCCTCATCTCGAGTTGATTTGGGGTACTTGGAGCTCCTTCCCACGCCTGGGTGACTTCAGGCTTTCTCTAGACATGTGAGAGTGTTCTTAGGGACTGTCTCGAGATCCATCAAGCAAGTCGAGGCTCCTTACATGTTTGATGTGAGTCACCAAATTGCTCTGCATCAAATGCAGGGGAATCGGGCCTCATTTCGCTTCGTGGGGGAGTCTCATGGTTTCTCTCGAGTTGCTGCGGAGACCTGGGGTACATTCTCGAGTTCCTGGGGGATGGACCTTCAAAACTCGTGTTTGTGCAGCGACCTCAGGACCCTCTCTAGTTATGAGGGACACCTCAGAAATCTGTTGAAGGTTTGGCAGGGCAAAAGGGACGGTTCTCCATGTAAGGAGGGAGACCCAGGGTCCCTTTCCAGTAGTCACAGGGATATTGGGGTTCCTATCAATGCTCAAGAGGAGTCTGGCATCGTTACCTTTTGAAGAAGTGAACTTCGTTTGCCTCTCGATGTGTCAAAGGGATGTGAGGCATTCCATCGAAATGGTGCGGTTACTTAAGACTTTCTCTAGGGTCTCCACAGGGACTGAGACATCCCTTCATTTTCTGAGATAAAAGACGAGCCTGTATTCAAGACACTGCCAGGAAATCCGGCCTCCTTTCGAGTCAGGGCATATCGGTTTTCATTCCACTTGTGGCAGCAAACTCAGGGTCCCTCCCACATACCTATTGCTGAGAGAATCCTGTTCTTGAGGTGCTTGTGGAAAGTTGGCATACGACTTGAGTCTAAGCCAGGTAATCAGCTCTCATCTCGAGACGATTTGGGGTACACGGAGCATTCCTCGAGTTGTTGTGCTGAATTTGGTATTCCTGTAGACTTGGGACAGTGTTCTCGGGGAATCTCTGGAGTTGCCTATAGGAAATAAAGCCACTGGGCGTGTTTTCTTGGGAACGGTGATGGCTCTGGATTCAATGCAGGGGATCGGGCCTCATCTCGTGTTGATTTGGGGTACATGGAACTCCTTCGCACTGCTGGGGTGACTTCAGGCTCTCTCTAGACATGTGACAGTGTTCTTTGGTACTGTCTCAAGGTCCATCAAGCAAGTCGAGGCTCCTTACATGTTTGATGGGAATCACCAAATTGCTCTGCGTCATATGCACTGGAATTGGGCCTCATCTCACTTCGAGGGGGAAGTCTCATGGTTTCTCTCGAGTTGCGACGGAGACCTGGGTTATATTTTCGAGTTACGGCAGGGATGGACGTTCAAAACTCGTGTTTGTGCAGCGACGTCAGGACTCCTGTCTAGTTAGGAGGGACACTCAGGAATCTTTTCGAGGCTTGGCGGATCAAAAGGGACGCTTCTCGAGGTTAGGCGGGAGACCCATGGTAACTTTCCCGTAGCAATAGGGATATTGGGATTCCTATCTATGTTCAAGGTGAGTCAGGCATCCTCACCTTTTGAAGCAGTGAACCCCACATGCCTCTCGAGGTGTCAAAGGGATGTGAGGCATTCTGACGAAATGAGGCCCGGACATAGAGCTTTCTCTAGGGTCTCCACAATGGTTTCACACATCTCTTCCTCTTGTCAGATGAAAGACGAACCTGTATTGAAACCACTGCCAGGAAAACCGGTCTCCTTTCGAGTCAAGGCTTCTCGGTGTATATTCCACTTGAGGCAGCAAACTCAGGGTCCCTCCCACATACCTATTGCTGAGAGAGGCCTACTGTTGAGGTGCTTATGGAAAGTTGGCATAGGTCTTGAGTCGAAGCCAGTGAATCAGCTCTCATCTCGAGACGATTAAGGAACATGGAGGATTCCTCGAGTTGCTCTGCTAAGCTCTGTGTTCCTATAGAGTTGGGACGGTGTTCTCGTTGCATCTCTGCAGTTGCCTAAGGAAAATCAAGCCACTGGTCCTGTTTGATGTCGAACAGGGGATGATTCTGTTGTCAATGCAGGGTAATTTGGCCTCATCTCGAGTTGATTTGGCATGCATCGAACTCCTTCTCATTGTTGGAGTGACCTCAGGGTCCCTCTAGACTTGTGACAGTGTTCTTGGGGACTCTGGAGATCCATCAAGCAAGTAAAGGCTCCTTACATGTTTGATGTTTATCACAGAATTGCTCAGCATGAAATGCAGGGGGATTGGGCCTCATTTCTCTTCGAGGTGGAAGTCTCATGGTTTTTCTCGAGTTGCTGCGGGGACCTGGGATATATTCTCGAGTTACGGCGGGGATGGCCCTTCAAAACTCGTGTTTGTTCAGTGAAGTCATGACTCCTGTCTAGTTACGAGGGACACCTCAGGAATCTCTTGAAGGTTTGGCAGGGCAAAAGGGACGCTTCTTGAGGTGAGGCGGGAGACCCAGGGTCCCTTTCCAGTAGTCACAGGGATATTGGGGTTCTTATCAATGCTCAAGAGGAGTCTGGCATCGTCACCTTTTGAAGAAGTGAACTCCGTGTGCCTCTCGATGTGTCAAAGGGATGTGAGGCATTCCGTCGAAATGGGGCGGTTACTTAAGGCATTCTCTAGGGTTTTCACAGGGGATTGAGACATCCCTTCATTTTGTGAGGTAAAAGACGAGCCTGTATTCAAGACACTGCCAGGAAATCCGGCGTCCTTTCGAGTCAGGGCTTATCGGTTTATATTCCACTTGAGGCAGCAAACTCAGGGTCCCTCCCACATACCTATTGCTGAGAGAAGCCTGCTCTTGAGGTGCTTGTGGAAAGTTGGCATACGTCTTGAGTCTAAGCCAGGGAATCAGCTCTCATTTCGAGATGATTTGGGGTACACGGAACATTCCTCGAGTTGCTGTGCTGAATTTGGTATTCCTGTAGACTTGGGACGGAGTTCTCGGGGAATCCTGGAGTTGCCTAAAGGAAATCAAGCCACTGGGCGTGTTTTCTTGGGAACGGTGATGGCTCTGAATTCAATGCAGTGGAATCGGGCCTCAAGTCTATTTCATTTGGGGAACATGGAGGTCCTTTGCGCTAATGGGGTGACCTTAGGGTCTCTCTAGACTTGTGACTGTGTTCTTGGGGACTGTCTGGAGACACATCAAGCAACTCGAGTATCCTTATATGTTTATGGGGATCACGGAATTACTCTGCATGCAATGCAATGGAAACGGGCCTCATCTCTCTTCGAGGGGGAACACTCATGGGTTTTCTCGAGTATCGGCGGGGATTTGGGCTATATTCTCGAGTTACGGCAGGGATGGCCCTCAAAACTCGTGTTAGTTCAGTGATGTCAGGACTCCTATCTAGTTAGCAGGGACACCTCAGGCATCTCTTCGAAGCTTGGCAGGGAAAAAGGGATGCTTCTCAAGTGAGGCTGGAGACCGAGGGTCCCATTCCAGTAGCCACAGGATATTGGAATTCGTATCAATGTTCAAGAGGAGTCAGGCAACGTCACCTTGTGAAGCAGTGATCTCCGTGTGCCTCTCGAGGTATCAAAGAGATGTGAGAAATTCCTTCGAAATGAGGTGTGGACCTAGGGCTTTCTCTAGGAACTCCAGAGGGGATTCGGACATTCCTTCTTCTTGTGGAATGAAAGACGGGACTGTATTCAAGCCACTGTAAGGAATCACGGCGTCCTTTCGAGACAGGGTTTCTCGGTGTATATTCCACTTTAGGCAGCAAATTCAGGGTCCCTCCCACATAACTATTGCTGACAGAAGCCTCAGCTTGAGGTGCTTGTGAAAAGTTGGCCTGCATCATGAGTCCAATCCAGGGACTCAGCTCTCATCTCGAGACGATTTGCGGTACATGGAGCACTCCTTGTGATACTGTTCTAAAGCTTGTTGTTCCTCTCGACTTGGGACGTTGTTCTCAGGGAATCTCTGGAGTTGCCTAAAGGAAGTCAAATCACTGGTCGTGTTTGATGAGGAACGGGTGATATCTCTGGACTCAATGCAGGGGAATTGGGCTTCTTCTCGCATCGAGGGGGAAGTCTGATGGTTTTTCTCGAGGTGCGGCGGGGACCTGGGGTATATTCTCGAGTTACGGTGGGGATGGCCTTCAAAACTCGTGTTTGTTCTGTGACATAAGGACTCCTGACTAGATACTAGGGTCACCTCAGGAATCTCTTCGAGGCTTGGCAGGGCAAAAGGGATACTTCTCGAGTTGAGGCGGGAGACCCAGTGTGCATTTCCTGTAGCCACAGGGATATTGGAATTCCTATCAATGCTCAAATGGAGTCAGGCATCGTCACCTTTTGAAGAAGTGAACTCCGCGTGCCTCTAGAGGTGTCAAAAGGATGTGAGGTATTCCGTCAAAATGAAGCGCAGAACTTGGGCGTTCACTAGGGTTTCCACAGGGGCTTCAGACATCCCAGCATCTTGTGAGATGAAAGATGAGCCTGTATTCAAGCCACTGCAAGGAAAAATCCAGCCTCCTTTCGTTTCAGGGCTTCTCGGTGTATTCCACTTGAGGCAGTAAACTCAGGGTCCCACCCACATACCTGTAGCTGAGAGAAGCCTCATCCTGAGGTGCTTGTGGAAAGTTGTCATACGTCTTCAGTCTAAGCCAGGGAATCAGCTCTCATCTCGAGACGATTTGGTGTACACACGGAGCATTCCTCGAGGTGCTCTGCTGAACTTGGTGTTCCTCTAGACTTGGCACGGTGTTCTCGGGGATCTCTGGAGTTTCCGAAAAGAAGTCAAGAAACAGGTCATGTTTGAAGGGAAACGGGGGATGGCTCTGGAGTCAATGCAGGGGAATCGGGCCTCATTTCGAGTTGATTTCGGGTACATGGAGCTTCTTCACACTGCTGCGGAAACTTCAGGCTCTCCCTAGACATGTGACAGTGTTCTTTGGGACTCTCTCGAGATTCATCAAGCAAGTCAAGGATCCTTACATGTTTGATGGGGATCACAGAATTGCTCTGCATGAAATGCAGGGGACTCGCGCCTCATCTCCCTTCGAAGGGGAAGTCTCATGGTTTTTATCGAGTAGAGTCGGGGAAGTGGGGTATATTCTCGATTTACGGCAGGGATGGCCCTTCAAAACTCGTGTTTGTTCAGCCAAGTCAGGACTCCTGTCGAGTTACGAGGGACACCTCAGGAATCTCTTTGAGGCTTGGCAGGGCAAAGGGTCGCTTCTCGAGGTTAGGCGGGAGACCAATGGTAACATTCCCATAGCCATAGTGATATTGGGATTCCTATCAATGTTCAAGGTGAGTCAGGCATCGTCACCTTTTGACGCAGTGAACTCCGCGAGCCTCTCGAAGTGTCAAAGGATGTGAGTCATTCTGACGAAATGAGGCAGGGACATAGAGCTTTATCGAGGGTCTCCACAAGGCTTTCAGACATCCCTTCCTCTTGTCAGATGAAAGACGAGCCTGTATTCAAGCCACTGCAAGGAAATCCGGCCTCCATTCGAGTCAAGGCTTCTCGGTGTATATTCCACTTGAGGAAGCATACTCAGGGTCACTTCCACATACCTATTGCTGAGAGAAGCCTGCTGTTGAGGTTCTTATGGAAAGTTGGCATACGTCTTGAGTCTAAGCCAGTGAATCAGCTCTCAACTCGAAACGATTAGAGAACACGGAGGAATCCTCGAGTTGATGTGCTGAACTTCGTGTTCCTCTAGACTTGGGATGGTGTTCTCGTTGAATTTCTGGAGTTGCCTAAAGAAAATCAAGCCACTGGTCATGTTTCATGGCGAATCGGGGATGACTCTGTGGTCAATGCAGGGGAATTTGGCCTCATCTCGAGTGGATTTGGCGTGCATGGATCTCCTTCCCACTGCTGGAGTTACCTCAGGGTCTCTCTAGACATATGACAGGGTTCTTGGGGACTCTCTCGAGATCCATCAAGCAACTCGAGGCTCCTTACATGTTTGATGGGGATGACAGAATAGCTCTGCATGAAATGCAGGGGAATCGGGCATCATTTCGCTTCAGTGGGGAAGACACATGGGTTTTCTCGAGTGGCGGCAGGGACCTGGAGTATATTCTCGAGTTACGGCTGGGATGGCCCTTCAAAACTCGTGTTTGTGCAGCGACCTCAGGACTCCACTCTAGTTAGAAGGGACACCTCAGAAATCTGTTGAAGGTTTGGCAGGGCAAAAGGGACGGTTCTCCATGTAAGGCGGGGACCCAGGGTCCCTTTCCAGTAGTCACAGGGATATTGGGGTTCCTATCAATGCTCAAGAGGAGTCTGGCATCGTCACCTTTTGAAGAAGTGAACTTCGTGTGCCTCTCGATGTGTCAAAGGGATGTGAGGCATTCCGTCGAAATGGGGTGGTTACTTAAGACTTTCTCTAGGGTCTCCACAGGGATTGAGACATCCCTTCATTTTCTGAGTTAAAAGACGAGCCTGTATTCAAGACACTGCCAGGAAATCCGGCCTCCTTTCGAGTCAGGGCATATCGGTTTTTATTCCACTTGAGGCAGCAAACTCAGGGTCCCTCCCACATACCTATTGCTGAGAGAAGCCTGTTCTTGAGGTGCTTGTGAAAAGTTGGCATACGACTTAAGTCTAAGCCAGGGAATCAGCTCTCATCTCGAGACGATTTGGGGTACACGGAGCATTCCTCGAGTTGCTGTGCTGAATTTGGTATTCCTGTAGACTTGGGACGATGTTCTCGGGGAATCTCTGGAGTTGCCTAAAGAAAATCAAGCCACTGGGCGTGTTTTCTGGCGAATCGGGATGGCTCTGGATCAATGCAGGGGAATCGGGCCTCATCTCGAGTTATTTGGGAACATGGATCTCCTTCGCGCTGACTGCTGGGTGACCTCAGTGTCTCTCTAGACATTGTGACAGTTTTGGGGGACTGTCTCGAGATCCATCAAGCAAGTCGAGGCTCCTTACATGTTTGATGGGGATCACAGAATTGCTCTGCATGAAATGCAGGGAATCGGGCCTCATCTCGCTTCAGAGGGGAAGACTCATGGGTTTTCTCGAGTTGCGGCGGGACCTGGATTTTCCACTTGAGGCAGCAAACTCAGGGTCCCTCCCACATACCTATTGCTGAGAGAAGCCTGTTCTTGAGGTGCTTGTGGAAAAGTTGGCATACGACTTGAGTCTAAGCCAGGGAATCAGCTCTCATCTCGAGACGATTTGGGGTACACGGAGCATTCCTCGAGTTGCTGTGCTGAATTGGTATTCCTGTAGACTTGGGACGATTGTTCTCGGGGAATCTCTGGAGTTGCCTAAAGGAAATCAAGCCACTGGGCGTGTTTTCCTGGAACGGGGGATGATGGCTCTGGATTCAATGCCGGGGAATCGGGCCTCATCTCGAGTTTAATTGGGGAACATGGAGCTCCTTTGCGCTGATGCGGTGACCTCAGTGTCCCTCTAGATTTGTGACAGTGTTCGTTGGGACTGTCTGGAGATAAAACAAGCAAGTCGAGGATCCTTTCAGGTGTTAATGGGGATCACGGAAGTGCTCTGCAAGCAATGCAGGAGAATCGGGCCTCATCTCGCTTTGAGGGGGAAGAGGAACTCATGGGTTTTCTCGGTTGCAGCGGGGAACCTGGGGTAATATTCTCGAGTTACGGCAGGGATGGCCTTTAAAAACTCTATTTTGTTCAGTGATGTCAGGACTCCTGTCTAGTTAGGAGGGACACCTCAGTAATCTCTTCGAGGCTTGGGAGGGCAAAAAGAACGGTTTCTCGAGGTGAGGGGGGAAACCCAGGTTCCCTTTACAGTAGCCACAGGCCACAGTATATTGGGAATTCTTACCATGTTCAAGAGGCGTCCGTCAGGCATCGTCACCTTCTGAAGTAGTGATCTCCGCGTGCCTCTTCAGGTATCAAACAGATGAGAGGCACACTCCTTCAAAATGAGGCGTGGACCTAGGGCTTTCTCTAGGGACTCCACAGGGAATTCGGACATCCTTCTTCTTGTGGAGATGAAAGAGGGGACTGTATTCAAGCCACTGCTAGGAATTACTGCGTCCTTCCCAGACAGGCTTTCTCAGTGTATATTCCACTTGAGGCAGCAATTCTGGGTCCCTCTCCTACATAACTATTGCTGAGAGAAGCCTCCCTCCTCTGCACTCAATGCAGGGGAATTGGGCCTCATCTCCCTTCGAGGGGGAAGTCTCATTGTTTTTCACGAGTTGCGGCGGAGACCTGGGGTATGTTCTCGAGTTACGTCGGGGATGGATCTTCAAAACTCGTGTTTGTTCAGCGACATCAGTACTCCTGTCTAGTTATGAGGGACACCTCAGGAGTCTCTTCGAGGTTTGGCAGGGCAAAAGGGACACTTCTCGAGGTTAGGCGGGAGACCATGTAACTTTTCCGTAACAATAGTGATATTGGGATTCCTATCAATGTTCAAGGTGTGACATGCATCGTCACCTTTTGAAGCAGTGAACTCTGCATGCCTCCCGAGGTGTTAAAGGGATGTGAGACATTCTGACGAAATGAGGCAGGGACATAGAGCTTTCTCTATGGTCTCCACAAGGGATTCAGACTTCCCTTCCTCTTGTCAGACGATAGAAGAGCCTGTATTCAAGCCACTGCAAGAAAATCCAGTCTCCTTTCGAGGCAAGGCTTCTCGGTGTATATTCCACTTGAGGCAGCAAACTCAGCGTCCCTCCAACATATCTATTGCTGAGAGAAGCCTCCTGTTGAGGTGCTTATGGAAAGTTGGCATACGTCTTGAGTCGAAGCCAGTGAATCAGCTCTCATCTCGAGACGATTAGGGAACACGGGGGATTCCTCGAGTTGGTGTGCTAAAATTCGTGTTCCTCTAGACTTGGGACGGTGTTCTCGTTGAATCTCTGGACTTGCCTAAAGAAAATCAAGCCACTGGTCGTGTTTGATGGTGAACTGAGGATGACTCTGTGGTGAAGGCAGGGGAATTTGGCCTCATCTCGAATTGATTTGGGGTGCATGGAAATCCTTCTCATTGTTGGAGTGACCTCAGGGTCCCTCTAGACTTGTGACAGTGTTCTTGGGGACTCTCTCGAGATCCATCAAGCAAGTGAAGGCTCCTTACATGTTTGATTGGGATCACAGAATTGCTCTGCATGCAAATGCAGGGGAGTCGGGCCTCATCTCGCTTCGAGTGGTATGTTTCATGCTTTTTCTCGAGTTGCCGTGGGGACCTGGGGTATATTCTCGAGTTACGGCGGGGATGGTCCTTCAAAACTCGTGTTTGTTCAGCGAAGAAATGACTCCTGTCTAGTTAAGAGGGACCACTTAGGAGTCTCTTGAAGGATTGGCAGGGCAAAAGGTACGCTTCTCGAAGTAAGGCGGGAGACCCACGGTCCCACTCCAGTAGCAACAGGGATATTGGGGTCCTATCCATGCTCAAGGGGAGTCATGCATGGTCACCTGTTGAAGAAGTGAACTCTGCGTGACTCTTGAAGTGTCAAAGGGATGTGAGGCATTCCGTCGGAATGGGGCGGAGGTTTAGGGCTTTCTCTAGGGTCTCCACAGGGGATTGAGACATCCCTTCATCTTGTGAGATAAAAGACGAGCCTTTATTCAAGACACTGCCAGGAATTCCGGCCTCCTTTCGAGTCAGGGCTTATCGGTTTATATTCCACTTGAGGCAGCAAACTCAGGGTCTCTCTCACATACCTATTACTGAGAGAAGTCTGCTCTTGAGGTGCTTGTAGAACGTTTGCATACGTCTTCAGTCTAAGCCAGGGAATCAGCTCTCATCTCGAGACGATTTGGGGTACACGGAGCAGTCCTCGAGTTGCTGTGCTGAACTTGGTATTCCTCTAGACTTTGGACGGTGTGCTCGGGAATCTCTGGAGTTGCCTAAAGGAATTCAAGACCCTGGGCGTGTTTTCTTGGGAACGGTGATTGCTCTGGATTCAATGCAGGAGAGTCGGGCCACATCTCGATTTAATTTGGGGTACATGGAGGTCCTTGGCGCTGATGGGGTGACCTCAGGGTCCCTCTAGACTTGTGACAGTGTTCTTGGGGACTGTCTCGAGATACATCAACCAAGTAGAGGATCCTTATATGTTTATGGGGATCACGGAATTGCTCTACATGCAATGCAGGGGAATCGGGCCTCATCTCGCTTCGAGGGGAATTTCTCATTGTTTTTATCGAGTTGCAGCGTGGACCTCGGGTATATTCTCGAGTTAAGGTGGGGATGGCCCTTCAAAACTCGTGTTTCTTCAGCGATGTCAGGACTCTTTCTAGTTAGGAGGGACACCTCAGGAATCTCTTCGAGGCTTGACAGGGCAAAAGGGACGCTTCTCGAGGTGAGGCGGGAGACCCAGGTTCCCTTTCCAGTAGCCACAGGATATTGGAATTCGTATCAATGTTCAAGAGGAGTCAGGCATCGTCACCATCAGAAGCAGTGATCTCTGCGTGACTCTCGAGATATCAAAGATATGTGAGGCATTCCTTCGAAATGAGGCGTTGTCTTAGGGCATTCTTTTGCGTCTCCACAAAGGATTGAGACATACCTTCTTCTTGTGGGATGAAAGACGGGCCTGTATTCAAGCCACAGCGTGGGATTTACGGCGTCCATTTGAGACAGGGTTTCTCGGTGCATATTCCACTTGAGGCAGCAAATTTAGGGTCCCTCCCACATAACTCTTGCTGAGATAAGCCTCCTCTTGAGGTGCTTGTGGAAAGTTGGCATGCGTCTTGAGTCTAATGCAGGGACTCAGCTCTCATCTGGAGACGATTTGGGGTACACGGAGCATTCCTCCAGTCGCTGTTCTAATTTTGGTGTTCCTCTAGACTTGGGACGGTGTTCTCAGGGAATCTCTGGAATTGCCTAAAGAAGTCAAAACACCGGTCGTGTTTGATGAGGAACGGGTGATATCTCTGTACTCAATGCAGGGAAATCGGGCTTCTCCTCGCATCGAGGTGGATGTCTGATTGTTTTTCTAGAGTTTCGGTGGGGACCTGTGGTATGTTCTCGAGTTAAGGTGGGGATGGCCTTCAAAACTCGTGTTTGTTCAGCGACCTCAGGACTCCGGTCTAGATCCTAGGGACACCTCAGGAATTTCATCGAGGCATGGCAGGGCAAAAGGGATACTTTCGAGGTGAGGCGGGAGACCCAGCGTCCATTTCCTATAGCCACAGGGATATTGGAATTCCTATCAATGGTCAAGGGCACTCAGGCATCGTCCCGTTTGGAAGATGTGAACTCCACGTGCCCCTGGATTTGTCAAATGGATGTGAGGCATTCCGTCGAAATGAAGCAGGGACCTAGGGTGTTATATAGGGATTCCACAGAGGCTTACGACATCCCAGCATCTTGTGCGATGAAAGATGAGCCTGTATTCAAGCCACTGAAAGAAAATGCAGCTCCTGTCTAGTGAAGGCTTCTCGGTGTATATTCCACTTGAGGCAGCAAATTCATAGTCCCTCCCACATACCTATTGCTGGGAGAAGCCTCCTGTTGAGGTTCTTATGGAAAGTTGGCATACGTCTTGAGTCGAAGCCAGTGAATCAGCTCTCATCTCGAGACGATTGGGGAACACGGAGGATTCCTTGAGTTGCTGTGCTGAACTTGGCGTTCCTCTAGGCTCGGCACGGAGTTCTCATTGAATCTCTGGGGTTGCCTAAAGAAAATCAAGCAACTGGTCTTGTTTGATGGCGAACGGGGGATGACTCTGTGGTGAAGGGAGGGGAACGTGGCCTCATCTCGAGTTGATTTGGGGTGCTTGGAACTCCTTCTCATTGTTGGAGTGACCTCAGGGACCCTCTAGACTTGTGATAGTGTTCTTGGGGACTCTCTCGAGATCCATCAAGCAAGTCAAGGCTCTTTACACGTTTGATGGGTATCACAGAATTGCTCTGCATGAAATGCAGGAGAATCCGGCCTCATCTCGCTTCGAGGGGGATGTCTCATGGTTTTTCTCGAGTCGCGGCGGTGACCTGGGGTATATTCTCGAGTTACGGCGGGGATGGCCCTTCAAAATTCGTGTTTGTTCAGCGAAGTCAAGACTCCTGTCTAGTTAAGTGGACCCCTTAGGAATCTCTTGAAGGATTGGCAGGGCAAAAGGTAAGCTTCTCGAAGTAAGGCGGGAGACCCACGGTCCCACTCCAGTAGCCACAGGAATATTGGGGTTCCTATCCATGCTCATGGGGAGTCACGCATGGTCACCTTTGAAGAAGTGAACTCTGCATGCCTCTCTAAGTGTCAAAGGGATGTGAGACATTTCGTCGAAATGGGGCGGAGATTTAGGGCTTTCTCTAGGGTCTCCAGAGGGGATTGAGACATCCCTTCATCTTGTGAAATAAAAGACGAGCCTATATTCAAGACACTGCCAGGAAATCCGGCCTCCTTTCGAGTCAGGGCTTATCGGTTTATATTCCACTTGAGGCAGCAAACTAAGGGTCTCTCTCACATTCCTATTGCTGAGAGAATCCTGCTCTTGAGGTGCTTGTAGAACGTTGGCATATGTCTTCAGTCTAAGCCAGGGAATCAGCTCTCATCTCGAGACGATTTGGGGTACACGGAGCAGTCCTCGAGTTGCTGTGTTGAACTTGGTATTCCTCTAGACTTGGGACAGTGTTCTCGGGGAATCTCTGTAGTTACCTAAAGGAAATCAAGCCCCTGGGCGTGGTTTCTTGGGAACGGTGATTGCTCTGGATTCAATGCAGGGGAGTCGGGCCACATCTCGATTTAATTTGGGGTACATGGAGGTCCTTGGCGCTGATGGTTGACCTCAGGGTCACTCTAGACTTGTGACAGTGTTCTTGGGGACTGTCTCGAGATACATCAACCAAGTCGAGGATCCGTATATGTTTATGGGGATCACGGAATTTCTCTACATGCAATGCAGGGGAATCGGGCCTCATCTCGCTTCGAGGGACATGTCTCATTGATATTCTCGAGGTGCGGCCTGGACCTGGGGAATATTCTCGAGTTTCTTTGGGGATGGCCTTCAAAACTCGTGTTTGTTCAGCGATGTCAGGACTCCTTCTAGTTAGTAGGGACACCTCAGGAATCTCTTCGAGGCTTGACAGTGCAAAAGGAACGCTTGTCGAGGTGAGGCAGGAGACCCAGGTTCCTTTTCCAGTAGCCACAGGATATTGGAATTCGTATCAATGTTCAAGAGGTGTCAGGCATCGTAACCATCAGATGCAGTGATCTCCGCGTGCCTCTCGAGGTATCAAAGATATGTGAGGCATTCCTTCGAAATGAGGCGTGGTCTTAGGGCATTCTCTTGGGTCTCCACAAAGGATTGAGAATACCTTCTTCTTGTGAGATGAAAGACGGGCCTCTATTCAAGCCACGGCGAGGAATTACGGCTTCCTTTTGAGACAGGGTTTCTCGGTGCATATTCCACTTGAGGCAGCAAAATTAGGGTCCCTCCCACATAACTATTGCTGAGATAATCCTCCTCTTGAGGTGCTTGTGGAAAGTTGGCATGAGTCTTGAGTCTCATCCAGGGACTCAGCTCTCATCTCGAGACGATTTTGGGTACACGGAGCATTCCTCCAATTGCTGTTCTAAACTTGGTGTTCCTCTAGACTTGGGACAGTGTTCTCAGGGAATCTCTGGAGTTTCCTAAAGAAGTGAAAACACCGGTCGTGTTTTATGAGGAACGGGTAATATCTCTGGACTCAATGCAGGGGAATCGGGCTTCTTCTCACATCGAGGGGGATATCTGATGGTTTTTCTCGAGTTGCGGCGGGGACCTGTGGTATATTCTCGAGTTACGGTGGGGATGGCCTTCAAAACTCGTGTTTGTTCAGCGACCTCAGGACTCCTGTCTAGGTACTAGGGACACCTCAAGGATCTCATCGAGGCTTGGCAGAGCAGAATGGATACTTCTCGAGGTGAGGCGGGTGACACAGCATCCATTTCCTATAGCCACAGGGATATTGGGATTCCTATCACAGGTCAAGTGCACTCAGGCATCGTCACGTTTTGAAGATGTGAACTACGCGTTGCTCTAGAGTTGTCAAGGGGATGTGAGGCATTCCGTCGAAATGAAGCAGGGACCTAGGGTGTTCATTAGGGCTTCCACATAAGCTTCAGACATCCCAGCATCTTGTGAGATGAAAGATGAGCCTGTATTCAAGCCACTGCAAGAAAATGCGGCCTCCTGTCTAGTGAAGGCTTCTCGGTGTATATTCCACTTGTGACAGCTAATTCATGGTCCCTCCCACATACTTATTGCTGAGAGAATCCTCCTGTTGAGGTGCTTATGGAAAGTTGGCATACGTCTTGAGACGAAGCCAGTGAATTTGCTTTCATCTCGAGACATTAGGGAACACGGAGGATTCCTCGAGTTGCTGTGCTGAACTTGGCGTTCCTCTTGGCTCGTGACGGTGTTCTCATTGAATCTCTGGTGTTGCCTAAAGAAATTCAAGCAACTGGTCGTGTTTGATGGCGAACGGGGGATGACTCTGGAGTCAATGCAGTTGAATCCGGCCTCACCTTGAGTTGATTTGTTGTACATGGAGCTCCTTCACACTGCTAGCGTGACGCCAGGGTCTCTCTAGATATGTGACAGTGTTCTTGAGAACTGTCTGGAGATACATCAAGAAAGTCAAGGCTCCTTACATGTTTGATGGGGATTACCAAATTCCTCTGCATCAAATGCAGGGGAATTGGGCCTCATCTCCCTTCGAGGGGGAAGTCTCATTGTTTTTCACGAGTTGCGGCGGAGACCTGGGGTATGTTCTCGAGTTACGTCGGGGATGGATCTTCAAAACTCGTGTTTGTTCAGCGACATCAGTACTCCTGTCTAGTTATGAGGGACACCTCAGGAGTCTCTTCGAGGTTTGGCAGGGCAAAAGGGACACTTCTCGAGGTTAGGCGGGAGACCATGTAACTTTTCCGTAACAATAGTGATATTGGGATTCCTATCAATGTTCAAGGTGTGACATGCATCGTCACCTTTTGAAGCAGTGAACTCTGCATGCCTCCCGAGGTGTTAAAGGGATGTGAGACATTCTGACGAAATGAGGCAGGGACATAGAGCTTTCTCTATGGTCTCCACAAGGGATTCAGACTTCCCTTCCTCTTGTCAGACGATAGAAGAGCCTGTATTCAAGCCACTGCAAGAAAATCCAGTCTCCTTTCGAGGCAAGGCTTCTCGGTGTATATTCCACTTGAGGCAGCAAACTCAGCGTCCCTCCAACATATCTATTGCTGAGAGAAGCCTCCTGTTGAGGTGCTTATGGAAAGTTGGCATACGTCTTGAGTCGAAGCCAGTGAATCAGCTCTCATCTCGAGACGATTAGGGAACACGGGGGATTCCTCGAGTTGGTGTGCTAAAATTCGTGTTCCTCTAGACTTGGGACGGTGTTCTCGTTGAATCTCTGGACTTGCCTAAAGAAAATCAAGCCACTGGTCGTGTTTGATGGTGAACTGAGGATGACTCTGTGGTGAAGGCAGGGGAATTTGGCCTCATCTCGAATTGATTTGGGGTGCATGGAAATCCTTCTCATTGTTGGAGTGACCTCAGGGTCCCTCTAGACTTGTGACAGTGTTCTTGGGGACTCTCTCGAGATCCATCAAGCAAGTGAAGGCTCCTTACATGTTTGATTGGGATCACAGAATTGCTCTGCATAAAATGCAGGGGAGTCGGGCCTCATCTCGCTTCGAGTGGTATGTTTCATGCTTTTTCTCGAGTTGCCGTGGGGACCTGGGGTATATTCTCGAGTTACGGCGGGGATGGTCCTTCAAAACTCGTGTTTGTTCAGCGAAGAAATGACTCCTGTCTAGTTAAGAGGGACCACTTAGGAGTCTCTTGAAGGATTGGCAGGGCAAAAGGTACGCTTCTCGAAGTAAGGCGGGAGACCCACGGTCCCACTCCAGTAGCAACAGGGATATTGGGGTCCTATCCATGCTCAAGGGGAGTCATGCATGGTCACCTGTTGAAGAAGTGAACTCTGCGTGACTCTTGAAGTGTCAAAGGGATGTGAGGCATTCCGTCGGAATGGGGCGGAGGTTTAGGGCTTTCTCTAGGGTCTCCACAGGGGATTGAGACATCCCTTCATCTTGTGAGATAAAAGACGAGCCTTTATTCAAGACACTGCCAGGAATTCCGGCCTCCTTTCGAGTCAGGGCTTATCGGTTTATATTCCACTTGAGGCAGCAAACTCAGGGTCTCTCTCACATACCTATTACTGAGAGAAGTCTGCTCTTGAGGTGCTTGTAGAACGTTTGCATACGTCTTCAGTCTAAGCCAGGGAATCAGCTCTCATCTCGAGACGATTTGGGGTACACGGAGCAGTCCTCGAGTTGCTGTGCTGAACTTGGTATTCCTCTAGACTTTGGACGGTGTGCTCGGGGAATCTCTGGAGTTGCCTAAAGGAATTCAAGACCCTGGGCGTGTTTTTCTTGGGAACGGTGATTGCTCTGGATTCAATGCAGGAGAGTCGGGCCACATCTCGATTTAATTTGGGGTACATGGAGGTCCTTGGCGCTGATGGGGTGACCTCAGGGTCCCTCTAGACTTGTGACAGTGTTCTTGGGGACTGTCTCGAGATACATCAACCAAGTAGAGGATCCTTATATGTTTATGGGGATCACGGAATTGCTCTACATGCAATGCAGGGGAATCGGGCCTCATCTCGCTTCGAGGGGAATTTCTCATTGTTTTTATCGAGTTGCAGCGTGGACCTCGGGTATATTCTCGAGTTAAGGTGGGGATGGCCCTTCAAAACTCGTGTTTCTTCAGCGATGTCAGGACTCTTTCTAGTTAGGAGGGACACCTCAGGAATCTCTTCGAGGCTTGACAGGGCAAAAGGGACGCTTCTCGAGGTGAGGCGGGAGACCCAGGTTCCCTTTCCAGTAGCCACAGGATATTGGAATTCGTATCAATGTTCAAGAGGAGTCAGGCATCGTCACCATCAGAAGCAGTGATCTCTGCGTGACTCTCGAGATATCAAAGATATGTGAGGCATTCCTTCGAAATGAGGCGTTGTCTTAGGGCATTCTTTTGCGTCTCCACAAAGGATTGAGACATACCTTCTTCTTGTGAGATGAAAGACGGGCCTGTATTCAAGCCACAGCGTGGAATTACGGCGTCCATTTGAGACAGGGTTTCTCGGTGCATATTCCACTTGAGGCAGCAAATTTAGGGTCCCTCCCACATAACTCTTGCTGAGATAAGCCTCCTCTTGAGGTGCTTGTGGAAAGTTGGCATGCGTCTTGAGTCTAATGCAGGGACTCAGCTCTCATCTGGAGACGATTTGGGGTACACGGAGCATTCCTCCAGTCGCTGTTCTAATTTTGGTGTTCCTCTAGACTTGGGACGGTGTTCTCAGGGAATCTCTGGAATTGCCTAAAGAAGTCAAAACACCGGTCGTGTTTGATGAGGAACGGGTGATATCTCTGTACTCAATGCAGGGAAATCGGGCTTCTCCTCGCATCGAGGTGGATGTCTGATTGTTTTTCTAGAGTTTCGGTGGGGACCTGTGGTATGTTCTCGAGTTAAGGTGGGGATGGCCTTCAAAACTCGTGTTTGTTCAGCGACCTCAGGACTCCGGTCTAGATCCTAGGGACACCTCAGGAATTTCATCGAGGCATGGCAGGGCAAAAGGGATACTTCTCGAGGTGAGGCGGGAGACCCAGCGTCCATTTCCTATAGCCACAGGGATATTGGGATTCCTATCAATGGTCAAGGGCACTCAGGCATCGTCCCGTTTGGAAGATGTGAACTCCACGTGCCCCTGGAGTTGTCAAATGGATGTGAGGCATTCCGTCGAAATGAAGCAGGGACCTAGGGTGTTATATAGGGATTCCACAGAGGCTTACGACATCCCAGCATCTTGTGCGATGAAAGATGAGCCTGTATTCAAGCCACTGAAAGAAAATGCAGCCTCCTGTCTAGTGAAGGCTTCTCGGTGTATATTCCACTTGAGGCAGCAAATTCATGGTCCCTCCCACATACCTATTGCTGGGAGAAGCCTCCTGTTGAGGTTCTTATGGAAAGTTGGCATACGTCTTGAGTCGAAGCCAGTGAATCAGCTCTCATCTCGAGACGATTGGGGAACACGGAGGATTCCTTGAGTTGCTGTGCTGAACTTGGCGTTCCTCTAGGCTCGGCACGGAGTTCTCATTGAATCTCTGGGGTTGCCTAAAGAAAATCAAGCAACTGGTCTTGTTTGATGGTGAATGGGGGATGGCTCTGTGGTGAAGGTGGGGGAACGTGGCCTCATCTCGAGTTGATTTGGGGTGCTTGGAACTCCTTCTCATTGTTGGAGTGACCTCAGGGTCCCTCTAGACTTGTGACAGTGTTCTTGGGGACTCTCTCGAGATCCATCAAGCAAGTCAAGGCTCCTTACAAGTTTGATGGTTATCACAAAATTGCTTTGCATGAAATGCAGGGGAATCGGGCCTCATCTCGCTTCGAGGGTGATTTCTCATGGTTTTTCTCAAGTTGCGGCGGGGACCTGGGGTATATTCTCGAGTTACAGTGGGGATGAACCTTCAAATCTCGTGTTTGTTCAGCGAAGTCATGACTCCTGTCTACTTAAGAGGGACCCCTTAGGAATCTCTTGAAGGATTGGCAGGGCAAAAGGTACGCTTCTCGACGTAAGACGGGAGAACCAGGCTCCCTTTCCAGTAGCCACAGGCATATTGGGGTTCCTCTCAATCCTCAAGTGGAGTCAGGCATGGCCACCTTATGAAGAAGTGAACTCCGCGTGCCTCTTGAAGTGTCAAAGTGATGTGAGGAATTCTGTCGCAATGGGGAGGGGAATTAGGGATTTCTCTAGGGTCTCCACAGGGGATTGATACATCCCTTCATCTTGTGAGATAAAAGACGAGCCTGTACTCAAGACATTGCAAGGAAATCTGGCCTCCTTTCGAGTCAGGGCTGATCGGTTTATATTCCACTTGGGTCAGCAAAATCAGGATCTCTCCTGCATAACTCTTGCTGAGAGAAGCCTGCTCTTGAGGTGCTTGTGGAACGTTGGCATACGTCTTGAGCCTAAGCCAGGGAATCAGCTCTCATCTCGAGACGATTTGGGGTACAAGGAACATTCCAGGAGTTGCTGTGCTGAACTTGGTATTCCTCTAGACTTGGAACAGTGTTCTGGGGAATCTCTGGAGTTGCCTAAAGGAAATCAATCCACTGGGCATGTTTTCTTAGGAACGGTGATTGCTCTGGATTCAATGCAGGAGAGTTGGGCCTTATTTCGATTTAATTTCGGATGTAAGCAGGACCTTCACGCTGATGGGATGACCTCAGGGTCCCTCTAGACTTGTGACAGTGTTCTTGGGGACTGTCTCGAGATCTATCAACCAAGTCGAGGATCCTTATATGTTTATGGGATCACGGAATTGCTCTGCAGGCAATGCAGGGGAATCGGGCCTCATCTCGCTTCGAGGGGGAAGACTCATGGGTTTTCTCGAGTTGTGGCGGGGACCTGGGGTATATTCTTGAGTTACGGCGGGGATGGCCGTTCAAAACTCGTGTTTGTTCAGCGACCTTAGGACTCCGGTCTAGTTACGAGGGTGACCTCAGGTATCTCTTCGAGGCTTGTCAGGAAAAAAGGGATGCTTCTCGAGGTGAGGCCGGAAACCCAGGGTCCCTTTCCAGTAGCCACAGGGCTCTTGGGATTCCTATCAATGTTCATGAGGAGTCAGGCATCGTCACGTTTTGAAGCAGTGAACTCCGCATGCCTCTCGAGGTGTGAAAGTGATGTGAGGCATTCCATCGAAATGAGGTGGGACTCTAGGGCTTTCTTTAAGGTCTACACTGGGGATTCAAACATCCCGTCATTTTGTGAAATGAAAGACAAGCCTGTATTCAAGCCACTGCAAGGAAATCTGGACTTCTTTCGAGTCAAGGCTTCTCGGGGTATATTACACTTGAGGCAGTAAACTAAGGTCCCTCCCACATACCCATTGCTGAGAGAAGCCTCCTCTTGATGTGCTTGTGAAAGTTGGCATACGTCTCGAGCCTAAGCCAGGAAATCAGCTCTCATCTTGAGAAGATTTTGTGTACACGGAGCATTCCTCGAGATGCTGTGCTGAACTTGGTGTTCCTCTAGACTTGGCACGGTGTTCTCAGGGAATCTCTGGAGTTGCCTAAAGGAAGTCAAGCCACAGGTCATGATTAATGGGAAAAGGGGATGACTCTGGAGTCAATGCAGGGGAATCGGGCCTCATCTTGAGTTGATTTGGTGTACATGGAGCTCCTTCACACTGCTAGGGTGACGTCAGGCTCTCTCTAGATATATGACAGTGTTCTTGGCGACTGTCTGGAGATCCATCAAGCAAGTCGAGGCTCCTTACATGTTTGATGGGGATTACCAAATTGCTCTGCATCAAATTCAGGGGAATTGGGCCTCATCTCACTTCGAGGGAGAAGTCTCATTGTTTTTCTCGAGTTGCGGCGGAGACCTGTGGTATGTTCTCGAGTTACGTCGGGGATGGATCTTCAAAACTCGTGTTTGTTCAGCGACATCAGTACTCCTGTCTAGTTATGAGGGACACCTCAGGAATCTCTTCGAGGCTTGGCAGGGCAAAAGGGACGCTTCTCGAGGTTAGGCGGGAGACCATGGTAACTTTCCCGTAGCAATAGGGATATTGGGATTCCTATCAATGTTCAAGGTGTGTCAGGCATCGTCACCTTTTGAAGCAGTGAACTCTGCATGCCTCCCGAGGTGTTAAACGGATATGAGGCATTCTGACGAAATGAGGCAGGAACATAGACTTTCTCTATGGTCTCCACAAGGGTTTCAGACTTCCCTTCCTCTTGTCAGATGATAGAAGAGCCTGTATTCAAGACACTGCAAGAGAATCCAGTCTCCTTTCGAGTCAAAGCTTCTCGGTGTATATTTCACTTGAGGCAGAAAACTCAGGGTCCCTCCAACATACATTTTGCTGAGAGAAACCTCCTGTTGAGGTGCTTATGGATAGTTGGCCTACGTCTTGAGTCAAAGCCAGTGAATCAGCGCTCATCCCGAAACGATTAGGGAACACGCAGGATTCCTCGCGTTGCTGTGCTGAACTTCGTGTTCCTCTATACTAGGGACGGTGTTCTCGTTGAATCTCTGGAGTTGCCTAAAGAAAATCAAGACACTGGTCGTGTTTGATGGTGAACGGGGGATGACTCTGTGGTGAAGGCAGGGGAAATTGGCCTCATCTCGACTTGATATGGGGTGAATGGAACTCCTTCTCATTGTGGAGTGACATCAGGGTCCCTCTAGACTTGTGACAGTGTTCTTGGGGAATCTCTCGAGATACATCAAACAAGTGAAAGCTCCGTACATGTTTGATGGGGATCACATAATTGCTCTGCATGAAATGCAGGGGAATCGGGCCTCATCTCGCTTCGAGGGGGATGTCTCATGGTTTTTCTCGAGTTGCGGTGGGGACCTGGGGTATATTTTCAAGTTACGGCGGGGATGGCCCTTCAAAACTCGTGTTTGTTCAGCGAAGTCATGACTCCTGTCTCGTTAAGAGGGACCCCTTAGGAATCTCTTGAAGGATTGGCAGGACAAAAGGTACGCTTCTCGAAGTAAGGCGGGAGACCAACTGTCCCACTCCAGTAGCCACAGGGATATTGGGGTTCCTATCCATGCTCAAGAAGAGTCACGCATGGTCACCTTTTGAAAAAGTGAACTCTGCGTGCCTCTCGAAGTGTCAAAGTGATGTGAGGCATTTCGTCGAAATGGGGCGGAGATTTAGGGCTTTCTCTAGGGTCTCCACAGGGGATTGAGACATCCCTTCATCTTGTGAGATAAAAGACGAGCCTGTATTCAAGACACTGCCAGGAAATCCGGCCTCCTTTCGAGTCAGGGCTTATCGGTTTATATTCCACTTGAGGCAGCAAACTCAGGGTCTCTCTCACATACCTATTGTTGAGAGAAGCCTGCTCTTGAGGTGCTTGTAGAACGTTGCCATACGTCTTGAGTCTAAGCCAGGGAATCAGATCTCATCTCGAGACGATTCGGGGTACACGGAGCAGTCCTCGAGTTGCTGTGCTGAACTTGGTATTCCTCTAGACTTGGGACACTGTTCTCGGGGAATCTCTGGTATTGCCTAAAGTAAATCAAGCCCCTGGGCGTGTTTTCTTGGGAACGGTGATTGCTCTGTATTCAATGCAGGGGAATCGGGCCACATCTCGATTTAATTTGGGGTACATGGAGGTCCTTGGTGCTGATGGGTGAACTCAGGGTCCCTCAAGACTTGTGACAGTGTTCTGGGGAATGTCTTGAGATACATCAACCAAATTGAGAATCCTTATATATTTATGGGGATCACGGAATTGCTCTGCATGCAATGCAGGGGAATCGGGCCTCATCTCGCTTCGAGGGGGATGTCTCATTGTTTTTCTCGAGTTGCGGCGGGGACCTGGGGCATATTCTCGAATTATGGCGGGAATGGCCCTTCAAAACTCTTGTTTGTTCCGCATTGTAAGGACTCCTCTCTAGTTAGGATGGACTCCTCAGGAATGTCTTCGATTTTTGGCAGGTCAAAAGGAACGCTTCTCGAGGTGAGGCGGAAGACCCAGTGTCCCTTTTCAGTAGCCACAATATTGGAATTCGTATCAATTTTCAAGAGGATTCAGGCATCTTCACCTTCTGAAAGAGTGATCTCTGCGTGCCTCTCGAGGTATCAAAGAGATGGGAGGCATTCCTTCGAAATGAGGCGTGGACCTAGGGCTTTCTCTAGGGTCTCCACAGGGGATTCGTTCATCCCTTCATCTTGTGAGATTAAAGAGGGGCCTGTATTCAAGCCACTGCAAGGAATTACGGGGGCCATTCGAGACAGGGCTTCTCGGTGTATATTCCACTTGAGGCAGCAAATTCAGGGTCCCTCCCACATAACTATTGCTGAGAGAACCCTCCTCATGAGGTGCTTGTGGAAATTTGGCATGCGTCTTGAGTCTAATCCAGGAACTCAGCTCTCATCTCGATATGATTTGGGATCCACGGAGCATTCCTCGTGTTGCTGTTCTAAACTTTGTGTTCCTCTAGACTTGGGACGGTGTTCTCAGTGAATCTCTGGAGCTGCCTAAAGGAAGTCAAAACACTGGTCGTGTTTGATGGGGAACGAGTGATATTTCTGGACTCAATGCAAGGTAATCGAGCTTGTTCTCGATCAAGGGGGAAGTCTGAAGTTTTTTCTCGAGTTGCGGCGGGGACCTGGGGTATATTCTCGAGTTACGGTGGGGAGGGCCTTCAAACCTCGTGTTTGTTCAGCGACTTCAGGACTCGTGTCTAGATACTAGGGACACCTCAGGAATCTCTTCGAGGCTTGGCAGGGCAAAAGGGATACTTCTCGAGGTGAGGCGGGTGACCCAGGGTTCATTTCCTGTAGCCACAGGGATATTGGGATTCCTATCAATGCTCAGGGCTAGTCAGGCACCGTTACCCTTGAAGAAGTGAACTCCGCGTGCCTCTTAAGGTATCAAAGTGATGTGAGGCATTCCGTCGAAATAAAGCGGGGACCTAGGGCATTCACTAGCGTTTCCACATGGTTGCAGACATCCCAGCATCCTGTGAGATGAAAGATGAGCCTGTATTCAAGCCACAGCAAGGAAATCCGGCCTTCTTTCGAGTCAGGGCTTCTCGGTGTATATTCCACTTGAGGCAGTAAACTCAGGTCCCTCCCACATACCTATTGCTGAGAGAAGCCTCCTCTTGATGTGCTTGTGGAAAGTTGGCATATGTCTTGAGCCTAACCCAGGAAATCAGCTCTCATCTCGAGACGATTTTGTGTACACGGAGCATTCCTCGAGATTCTGTGCTGAACTTGGTGTTCCTCTAAACTTGGCACGGTGTTCTCAGGGAATCTCTGGAGTTGCCTAAAGGAAGTGAAGCCACATGTCATGATTAATGGGAAACGGGGGATGACTCTGGCGTCAATACAGGGGAATCGGGCCTCATCTTGAGTTCATTTGGTGTACATGGAGCTCCTTCACACTGCTAGGGTGACGTCAGGCTCTCTCTAGATATGTGACAGTGTTCTTGGCGACTGTTTGGAGATCCATCAAGCAAGTCGAGGCTCCTTACATGTTTGATGGGGATTACCAAATTGCTCTGCATCAAATGCAGGGGAAATGGGCTTCATCACACTTCGAGGGGGAAGTCTCATTGTTTTTCTCGAGTTGCGGCGGAGACCTGGGGTATGTTCTCGAGTTATGTCGGGGATGGATCTTCAAAACTCGTGTTTGTTCATCGACATCAGTACTGCTGTCTAGTTATGAGGGACACCTCAGGAATCTCATCGAGGCTTGGCAGGGCTAAAGGGACGCTTCTCGAGGTTAGGCGGGAGACCATGGTAACATTCCCGTAGCAATAGTGATATTGGGATTCCTATCAATGTTCAAGGTGTGTCAGGAATCGTCACCTTTTGAAGCAGTAAACTCTGCATGCCTCCCGATGTGTTAAAGGGATGTGAGGCATTCTGACGAAATGAGGCAGGGACATAGATCTTTCTCTAGGGTCTCCTCAAGGGATTCAGACTGCCCTTCCTCTTGACAGACGATAGAAGAGCCTGTATTCAAGCCACTGAAAGAAAATCCAGTCTCCTTTCGACTCAAGACTTCTCGGTGTATATTCCACTTGAGGCAGCAAATTCAGGGTCCCTCCAACATACCTATTGCTAAGAGAAACCTCCTGTTGAGGTGCTTATGGAAAGTTCGCATACGTCTTGAGTCGAAGCCAGTGAATCAGCTCTCATCTCGAGACGATTAGGGAACACGGAAGATTCCTCGAGTTGCTGTGCTGAACTTCGTGTTCCTCTAGACTTGGGACGGTGTTCTCATTGAATCTCTGGAGTTGCCTAAAGAAAATCAAGACACTGGTCGTGTTTGATGGTGAACGGGCGATGACTCTGTGGTGAAGGCAGGGGAATTTGGCCTCATCTCGAGTTGACATAAGATGCATGGAACTCCTTCTCATTGTTGGAATGACCTCAGGGTCCCTCTAGACTTGTGATAGGGTTCTTGGGGACTCTCTCGAGATCCATCAAGCAAGTCAAGGCTTCGTACATGTTTGATGGGGATCACAGTATTGCTCAGCATGAAATGCAGGGGAATCGGGCCTCATCTCGCTTCGAGGGGGATGTCTCATGGTTTTTCTCGAGTTGGGGCGGGTACCTGGGGTATATTCTCGAGTTACGGCGGGGATGGCCCTTCAAAACTCGTGTTTGTTCAGCGAAGTCATGACTCCTGTCTCGATAAGAGGGACCCCTTAGGAATCTCTTGAAGGACTGGCAGGGCAAAAGGTACACTTCTCGAAGTAAGGCGGGATACCCACTGTCCCACTCCAGTAGCCACAGGGATATTGGGGTTCCTATCCATGCTCAAGAGGAGTCACACATGGTCATCTTTTGAAGAAGTGAACTCTATGTGCCTCTCGAAGTGTCAAAGGGATGTGAGGCATTCCGTCGAAATGGGGCGGAGATTTAGGGCTTTCTCTAGGGTCTCCAGAGGGGATTGAGACATCCCTTCATCTTGTGAGATAAAAGATGAGCCTGTATTCAAGACACTGCCAGGAAATCCGGTCACCTTACGAGTCAGGGCTTATCGGTTTATATTCCACTTGAGGCAGCAAACTCAGGGTCTCTTTCACATACATATTGCTGAGAGAAGCCTGCTCTTGAGGTGCTTGTAGAACGTTGCCATACGTCTTGAGTCTAAGCCAGGGAATCAGCTCTCATCTCGAGATGATTTGGGGTACACGGAGCAGTCCTCGAGTTGCTGTGCTGAACTTGGTATTCCTCTAGACTTGGGACAGTGTTCTCGGGGAATCTCTGGAGTAGCCTAAAGGAAATCAAGCCCCTGGGCGTGTTTTCTTTGGAACGGTGATTGCTCTGGATTCAATGCAGGGGAGTCGGGCCACATTTCGATTTAATTTGGGGTACATGGAGGTCCTTGGCGCTGATGGGTGACCTCAGGGTCCCTCTAGAATTGTGACAGTGTTCTTGGGGACTGTCTCGAGATACATCAACCAAGTCGAGGATCCTTATATGTTTATGGGGATCACGGAATTGCTGTGCATACAATTCAGGGGAATCGGGCCTCATCTCGCTTCGAGGGGGATGTCTCATTATTTTTCTCGAGTTGCGGCGGGGACTTGGGGCATATTCTCGAGTTACGGCGGGAATGGCTCTTCAAAACGCGTGTTTGTTCAGTGAAGTCATGACTCCTGTCTAGTTAAGAGGGACCCCTTAGGAATCTCTTGAAGGACTGGCAGGGCAAAAGGTACGCTTCTCGAAGTAAGGCGGGAGACCCACGGTCCTACTCCAGTAGCCACAGGGTTATTGGGGTTCCTATACATGCTCAAGGGGAATCACGCATGTTCACCTTTTGAGAAAGTGAACACTGCGTGCCTCTCGACGTGTCAAATGTTTGTGAGGCATTCCATCGAAATGGGGTGGAGATTTAGGGCTGTCTCTAGGGTCTCCAGAGGGGATTGAGACGTCCCTTCATCTTTTGAGATAAAAGATGAGCCTGTATTCAAGACACTGCCAGGATGTCCGGCCTCCTTTCGAGTCAGGGCTTATCGGTTTATATTCCACTTGAGGCAGCAAACTCAGGGTCTCTCTCACATACCTATTGCTGAGAAGCCTACTCTTGAGGTGCTTGTAGAACGTTGGCATACGTCTTGAGTCTAAGCCAGGGAATCAGCTCTCATCTCAAGACGTTTTGGGGTACACGGAGCAGTCCTCGAGTTGCTGTGCTAAACTTGGTATTCCTCTAGACTTGGGAGATGTTCACGGTGAATCTCTGGAGTTGCCTAAAGGAAATCAAGCCCCTGGGTGTGTTTTCGTGGGAGCAGTGACTGCTCTGGATTCAATGAAGGGAAGTCAGGCCACATCTCGATTTAATTTGGCGTACATGAAGTTCCTTGGCGCTGATGGTGTGACCTCAAGGTCCCTCTAGACTTGTGACAGTGTTCTTGGGGACTGTCTCGAGATACATCAACCAAATCGAGGATCCTTATATGTTTATTTGGATCACAGAATTTCTCTGCATGCAATGCAGGGGAATCGGGCCTCATCTCGCTTCCAGGGGGATGTCTCATTGTTTTTCTTGAGTTGCGGCGGGGACCTGGGTTTTATTCTCGAGTTACGGCTGGGATGGCCCTTCAAAACTCGTGTTTGTTCAGCGATGTCAGGACTCCTTCTAGTTACGAGGGACACCTCAGGAATCTCTTCCAGGCTTGACAGGGCAAAAGGGACACTTGTCGTGGTGAGGCGGAGACTCAGGTTCCCTTTCCAGTAGCCACAGGATATTGGAATTCGTATCAATGTTCAAGAGGAGTCAGGCATCGTCACCATCAGAAGCAGTGATCTCCGCGTTCCTCTCGAGGTATCAAAGATATGTGAGGCATTCTTTCGAAATGAGGCGTGGTCCTAGGGCATTCTCTTGGGTCTCCACAAATGATTGAAACATACCTTCTTCTTGTGTGATGAAAGACGGGCCTCTATTCAAGCCACGGCGAGGAATTACGGCGTGCTTTTGAGACAGGGTTTCTCGGTGCCTATTCCACTTGAGGCAGCAAATTGAGGGTCCCTCCCACATAACTATTGCTGAGATAAGCCTCCCCTTGAGGTGCCTGTGGAAAGTTGGCATGCGTCTTGAGTCTAATCCAGGGACTCAGCTCTCATCTTGAGACGATTTGGTGTACACGGAGCATTCCTCCAGATGCTGTTCTAAACTTGGTGTTCCTCTAGACTGGGGACGGTGTTCTCAGGGAATCTCTGGAGTTGCCTAAAGAAGTCAAAACACCGGTCGTGTTTGATGAGGAACGGGTGATATCTCTGGACTCAATGCAGAGGAAGCGGGCTTCTTTTCGCATCGACGGGGGATGTCTGATTGTTTTTCTCGAGTTGCGCAGGGGACCTGTGGTATATTCTCGAGTTACGGTGGGGATGACCTTCAAAACTCGTGTTTGTTCAGCGACCTCAGGACACATGTCTAGATACTAGGGACACCTCAGGAATCTCATCGAGGCATGGAAGGGCAAAAGGGATACTTCTCGAGGTGAGGAGGGTGACCCAGCATCCATTTCCTATAGCAACAAGGATATTGGGTTTCCTATCATTGGTCAAGGGCACTCAAGCATCGTCACGTTTTGAAGATGTGAACTCCGCTTGCCTCTAGTGTTGTCAAAGGGATGTGAGGCATTCTGTCGAAATGAAGCAGGGACATAGGGTGTTCAATAGGGCTTCCACTTAGGCTTCAGTCACCCCAGCATCTTGTGAAATGAAAGATGAGCCTGTATTCAAGCCACTGCAAGAAAATGCGGCCTCCTGTCGAGTGAAGGCTTCTCGGTGTATATTCCACTTGAGGCAACAAATTCATGGTCCCTCCCACATACCTATTGCTGAGAGAAGCCTCCTGTTGAGGTTCTTATAGAATGTTGGCATACGTCTTTAGTCGAAGCCAGTGAATCAGCTCTCATCTCGAGACGATTAGGGAACACGGAGGATTCCTCGAGTTGCTGTGCTGAACTTGGCATTGCTCTAGTCTCGGGACGGTGTTCTCATTGAATCTCTGGGTTTGCCTAAAGAAATTCTAGTAACTGGTCGTGTTTGATGGCGAATGGGGGATGACTCTGTGGTGAAGGCAGGGGAACTTGGCCTCATCTCGACTTGATTTGGGGTGCATGGACCTCCTTCTCATTGTTGGAGTGACTTCAGGGTCCCTCTAGACTTGTGACAGTATTCTTGGGGACTCTCTCGAGATCCATCAAGCAAGTCAAGGCTCCTAACAAGTTTGATGGGAATCACAGAATTGCTCTGCATGAAATGCAGGGGAATCGGGCCTCATCTCGCTTCGAGGGGGATGTCTCATGGTTTTTCTTGAGTTGTGGCGGGAACCTGGGTTATATTCTCGAGCTACGGCGGGGATGGCCCTTCAAATCTCGTGTTTGGTCAGCGAAGTCATGACTCCTGTCTAGTTAAGAGGGATGCCTTAGGAATCTGTTGAAGGATTGGCAGGGCAAAAGGTACGCTTTTCGAAGTAAGGCGGGAGACCCACTGTCCCACTCCAGTAGCGACAGGGATATTGGTGTTCCTATCCATGCTCAAGGGGAGTCACGCATGGTCACCTTTTGAAGAAGTGAACCCTGCGTGCCTCTCGAAGTGTCAAAGGGATGTGAGGCATTCCGTTGAAATGGGGCGGAGATTTAGGGCTTTCTCTAGGGTCTCCACAGGGGATTGAGACATCCCTTCATCTTGTGAGATAAAAAACGAGCCTGTATTCAACACACTGCCAGAAAATCCGGGCCCCTTTCGAGTCAGGGCTTATCGGTTTATATTCCACTTGAGGCAGCAAACTCAGGGTCTCTCTCACATACCTATTGCTGAGAGAAGCCTGCTCTTGAGGTGCTTGTAGAACGTTGCCATACGTCTTGAGTCTAAGCCAGGGAATCTGCTCTCATCTCGAGACGATTTGGGGTACACAGAGCAGTCTTCGAGTTGCTGTGCTGAACTTGGTATTCCTCTAGACTTGGGAGGGTGTTCTCAGTGAATCTCTGGAGTTGCCTAAAGGATACCAAGCCCCTGGGTGTGTTTTCTTGGGAATAGTGATTGCTCTGGATTCAATGAAGGGAAGTCAGGCCACATCTCGATTTAATTTGGGGTACATGAAGTTCCTTGGCGCTGATGGGGTGACCTCAGGGTCCCTCTAGAATTCTGACAGTGTTCCTGGGGACGTCTCGAGATACATCAACCAAGTCGAGTATCCTTATATGTTTATGGGGATCACGGAATTTCTCTGCATGCAATGCAGAGGAATCGGTCCTCATCTCGCTTCGAGTGGGATGTCTCATTTTTTTTCTCGAGTTGCGGCGGGGACCTGGGATATATTCTCGAGTTACGGGGAGGATGGCCCTTCAAAACTCGTGTTTGTTCAGCGATGTCATGACTCCTCCTAGATAGGAGGGACACCTCAGGAATCTCTTCGAGGCTTGACAGGGCAAAAGGGATGCTTGTCGAGGTGAGGCGGGAGACCAAGGTTTCCTTTCCAGTAGCCACAGGATATTGGAATTCGTATCAATGTTCAAGAGGAGTCAGGCATCGTCCCCATCAGAAGCAGTGATCTCCGCGAGCCTCTCGAGGTATCAAAGATATGTGAGGCATTCCTTCGAAATGAGGCGTGGTCCTTGGGTATTCTCTTGGGTCTCCACAAAGGATTGAGACATACCTTCTTCTTATGAGATGAAAGACGGGCCTCTATTCAAGCCTCGGCGAGGAATTACGGCGCCCATTTGAGACAGGGTTTCTCGGTGCATATTCCACTTGAGGCAGCAAATTTAGGGTCCTTCCCACATAACTATTGCTGAGATAAGCCTCCTCTTGAGGTGCTTGTGGAAAGTTGGCATGCTTCTTGAGTCTAATCCAGGGCCTCAGCTCTCATCTCGAGATGATTTGGGTTACACTGAGCATTCCTCCAGTTGCTGTTCTAAAGTTGGTATTCCTCTAGACTTGGCAGGGTGTTCTCAGGAAATCTCTGGAGTTGCCTAAAGAAGTCAAAACACCGGTCGTGTTTGATGAGAAACGGGTGATATCTCTGGACTCAATGCAGGGGAATCGGGCTTCTTCTCGCATCGAGGGGGATGTCTGATTGTTTTTCTCGAGTTGCCGCAGGGACCTGTGGTATATTCTCGAGTTACGGTGGGGATGGCCTTCAAAACTCGTGTTTGTTCAGCGACCTCAGGACTCCTCTCTAGATACTAGAGACACATCAGGAATCTCATCGAAGCTTGGCAGTTCAAAAGGGATACTTCTCGAGGTGAAGCGGGTGACCCAGCATCCATTTCCTATAGCCACAGGGATATTGGAATTCCTATCATTGGTCAAGAGCACTCAGGCATCTTCACGTTTTGAAGATGTGAACTCCGCATGCCTCTAGAGTTGTCAAAGGTATATGAGGCATTCCGTTGAAATGAAACAGGGACGTAGGGTGTTCAATAGGGCTTCTACATAGTCCGCAGACATCCCAGCATCTTGTGAGATGAAAGATGAGCCTGTATTCAAGCCACTGCAGGAAAATGCATCCTCCTGTAGAGTGAAGGCTTCTCGGTGTATATTCCACTAGAGGCAGCAAATTCATGGTCCCTCCCACATACCTATTGCTGAGAGAAGCCTCCTGTTGAGGTGCTTTTGGAAAGTTGGTATACGTCTTGAGTCGAAGCCAGTGAATCAGCTCTCATCTCGAGACGATTAGGGAACACGGAGGATTCCTCGAGTTGCTGTGCTGAACTTGGCGTTCCTCTAGGCTTGGGATGGTGTTCTCATTGAATCTCTGGGGTTGCCTTAAGAAATTCAAGAAACTGGTTAAGTTTGATGCCGAACGGGGCATGACTCTGTGGTGAAGGCAGGGGAACTTGGCCTCATCTCGAGTTGATTTGGGGTGCATGGAACTCCTTCTCATTGTTGCAGTGACCTCAGGGTCCCTCTAGACTTGTGACAGTGTTCTTGGGTACTCTCTCGAGATCCATCAAGCAAGTCAAGGCTCCTTACAAGTTTGATGGCAATCACAGAATTGCTCTGCATGAAATGCAGGGGAATCGGGCCTCATCTCGCTTCGAGGGGGATGTCTCATGGTTTTTCTCGAGTTGCGGCGGGGACCTGGGGTATATTCTCGAGTTACGGCTGGGATGGCCCTTCAAAACTCGTGTTTGTTCAGCGAAGTCATGACTCCTGTCTAGTTAAGAGGGACGCCTTAGGAATCTGTTGAAGGATTGGCAGGGCAAAAGATACGCTTCTCGAAGTAAGGCGGGATACCCACTGTCCCAACCAGTAGCCATAGGGATATTGGGGTTCCTATCCATGCTGAAGGGGAGTCACGCATGGTCACCTTTTGAAGAAGTGAAGCCTGCGTGCCTCTCGATGTTTCAAAGGGATGTGAGGCATTCCATCAAAATGGGGCGGAGATTTAGGGCTTTCTCTATGGTCTCCACAGGGGATTGAGAAATCCCTTCATCTTGTGAGATAAAAGACGAGCCTGTATTCAAGACACTGCCTGAAAATCCGGCCTCCTTTCGAGTCAGGGCTTATCGGTTTATATTCCACTTGAGGCAGCAAGCTCAGGGTCTCTCTCACATACCTACTGCTGAGAGAAGCCTGCTCTTGAGGTGCTTGTAGAACGTTGGCATACTTCTTGAGTCTAAGCCAGGGAATCAGCTCTCATCTCGAGACGATTTGTGGTACACAGAGCAGTCCTCGAGTTGCTGTGCTGAACTTGGTATTCCTCTAGACTTGGGAGGGTGTTCTCGGTGAATCTCTGGAGTTGTCTAAAGGAAATCAAGCCCCTGGGTGTGTTTTCTTGGGAGCACTGATTGTTCTGGATTCAATGAAGGGAAGTAAGGCCACATCTCGAATTAATTTGGGGTACATGAAGTTCCGTGTCACTGATGGGGTGACCTCATGGTCCCTCAAGACTTGTGACAGTGTTCTTGGGGACTGTCTCGAGATACATCAACCAAGTCGAGGATCCTTATATGTTTATGGGGATCACGGAATTTCTCTGCATGCAATGCAGGGGAATCGGGCCTCATCTCGCTTCGAGGGGTATGTCTCATTGTTTTTCTCCAGTTGCGGCGGGGACCTGGGGTATATTTTCGAGTTACGGCTGGTATGGCTCTTCAAAACTCGTGTTTGTTCAGCGATGACAGGACTCCTTCTAGGTAGGAGGGACACCTCAGGAATCTCTTCGAGGCTTGACAGGGCAAAAGGGACTCTTGTCGAGGTGAGGCGGGAGACCCAGGTTCCCTTTCCAGTAGCCACAGGATATTGGAATTCGTATCAATGTTCAAGAGGAGTCAGGCATCGTCACCATCGGAAGTAGTGATCTCGGCGTGCCTCTCGAGGTATCAAAGATATGTGAGGCATTCTTTCGAAATGAGGCGTGGTCCTAGGGCATTCTCTTGTGTCTCCACAAAGGATTGAGACATACTTTTTTCTTGTGAGATGAAAGACGGGCCTCTATTCAAGCCACGGCGAGGATTTACAGCGTCCTTTTGAGACAGGGTTTCTCTTTGCACATTCCACTTGAGGCAGCAAATTTAGGGTCCCTCCCACATAACTGTTGCTGAGATAAGCCTCCTCTTGAGGTGCTTGTTGAAAGTTGGCATGCATCTTGAGTCTCATCCAGGGACTCAGCTCTCATCTTGAGACGATTTGGCGTACACGGTGCATTCCTCCAGTTGCTGTTCTAAACTTGGTGTTCCTCTAAACTTGGGACGGTGTTCTCAGGGAATCTCTGGAGTTGCCTAAAGAAGTCAAAACACCGGTCGTGTTTGATGGGGAACGGGTGATATCTCTGGACTCAATGCAGGGGAATCGGGCTTCTTCTCGCATCGAGGGGGATGTCTGATTGTTTGTCTCGAGTTGCGGTGGGGACCAGTGGTATATTCTCGAGTTACGTTGGGGATGGCCTTCAAAACTCTTGTTTATTCAGCGACCTCAGGAATCCTGTCTAGGTACTAGGGACACATCAGGAATCTCATCGAGGCTTGGCAGGGCAAAAGGGATACTTCTCGCGGTGAGGCGGGTGACCCAGCATCCATTTCCTATAGCCACAGTGATATGGGTATTCCTATCAAAGGTCAAGGGCATTCAGACATCGTCAAGTTTTGAAGATGTGAACTCCGCGTTCCTCTAGAGTTGTCAAAAGGATGTGAGGCATTCCGTCGAAATGAAGCAGGGACTAGGGTGTTCAATAGGGCTTCCACATAGGCTTCAGATATCCCAGCATCTTGTGAGATGAAAGATGAGCCTCTATTCAAGCCACGGCAAGAAAATGCGGCCTCCTGTTGAGTGAAGGCTTCTCGGTGTTTATTCCACCTGTGGCATCAAATTCATGGTCCCTCCCACATACCTATTGCTGAGAGAAGCCTCCTGTTGAGGTGCTTATGGAAAGTTGGCATACGTCTTGAGTCGAAGCCAGGAAATCAGTTCTCATCTCGAGACGATTTGGGGTACACGGAGCAGTCCTCGAGTTGCTGTGCTGAACTTGGTATTCCTCTAGACTTGGGACAGTGTTCTCGGGGAATCTCTGGAGTTACCTAAAGGAAATCAAGCCCCTGGGCGTGGTTTATTGGGAACGGTGATTGCTCTGGATTCAATGCAGGGGAGTCGGGCCACATCTCGATTTCATTTGGGGTACATGGAGGTCCTTGGCGGTGATGGGTGAACTCAGGGTCCCTCTAGACTTGGGACAGTGTTCTTGGGGACTGTCTCGAGATACATCAACCAAGGCGAGGATCCTTATATGTTTATGGGGATCACGGAATTGCTCAACATGCAATGCAGGGGAATCGGGCCTCATCTCGCTTCGAGGGGGATGTCTCATTGATTTTCTCGAGTTTCGGCCTGGAACTGGTGTATATTCTCGAGTTACGGCGGGGATGGCCCTTCAAAACTCGTGTTTGTTCAGCGATGTCAGGACTCCTTCTAGTTAGGAGGGACACCTCAGGAATCTCTTCGAGGCTTGACAGGGCAAAAGGAACGCTTGGCGAGGTGAGGCGGGAAACCCAGGTTCCCTTTCCAGTAGCCACAGGATATTGGAATTCGTATCAATGTTCAAGAGGAGTCAGGCATCGTCACCATCAGAAGCAATGATCTCCGCGTGCCTCTCCAGGTATCAAAGATATGTGAGGCATTCCTTCAAAATGAGGCGTGGTCCTAGGGCATTCTCTTGGGTCTCCACAAAGGATTGAGACATACCTTCTTCTTGTGAGATGAAAGACGGGCCTCTATTCAAGCCACGGCGAGGATTTACGGCGTTCTTTTGAGACAGGCTTTCTCGGTGCATATTCCACTTGAGGCAGCAAATTTAGGGTCCCTCCCACATAACTATTGCTGAGATAAGCCTCCTCTTGAGGTGCTTGTTGAAAATTGGCATGCGTCTTGAGTCTCATCCAGGGACTCAGCTCTCATCTGGAGACGATTTGGAGTACATGGAGCATTCCTCCAGTTGCTGTTCTAAACTTGGTGTTCCTCTAAACATGGAACGGTGTTCTCAGGGAATCTCTGGAGTTGCTTAAGCAGTCAAAACACCGTTCGTGTTTGATGAGGAACGGGTGATATCTCTGGACTCAATGCAGGGGAATCGGGCTTCTTCTCGCATCGAGGGGGATGTATGATTGTTTTTCTCGAGTTGCGGCGGGGACCTGTGGTATATTTTCGCGTTACGGTGGGGATTGCCTTCAAAACTCGTGTTTGTTCAGCGACCTCAGGACTCCTGTCTAGATACTAGGGACACCTCAGGAATCTCATCGAGGCTTGGCAGGGCAAAAGGGATACTTCTCGAGGTGAGGCGGGTGACCCAGCATCCATTTCCTATAGCCACAGGGATATTGGGATTCCTATCAATGGTCAAGGACACTCAGGCATCGTCACGTTTTGAAGATGTGAACTCCGCGTGCCTCTAGAGTTGTCAAAGGGATGTGAGGCATTCCGTCGAAATGAAGCAGGGAACTAGGGTGTTCAATAGGGCTTCCACATAGGCTTCAGACATCCCAGCATCTTGTGAGATGAAAGATGAGCCTCTATTCAAGCCACTGCAAGAAAATTCGGCCTCCTGTCGAGTGAAGGCTTCTCGGTGTTTATTCCACCTGAGGCAGCAAATTCATGGTCCCTCCCACATACCTATTGCTGAGAGAAGCCTCCTGTTGAGGTGCTTATGGAAAGTTGGCATACGTCTTGAGTCGAAGCCAGTGAATCAGCTCTCATCTCGAGACGATTAAGGAACACGGAGGATTCCTTGAATTGCTGTGCTGAATTTGGCATTCCTCTAGGCTCGAGACGGTGTTCTCATTGAATCTCTGGGGTTGCCTAAAGAAATTCAAACAACTGGTCGTGTTTGATGGTGAACGGGGGATGACTCTGTGGTGAAGGCAGGGGAACTTGACCTCATCTCGAGTTGATTTGGGGTGCATGGAACACCTTCTCATTGCTGGAGTGACCTCAGGGCCCCTCTAGAATTGTGACAGTGTTCTTGGGGACTCTCTCGAGATCCATCAAGCAAGTCAAGGCTCCTTGCACGTTTGATGGGTATGACAGAATTGCTCTGCATGAAATGCAGGGGAATCGGGCCTCATCTCGCTTCGATACGGATATCTCATGGTTTTTCTCGAGCTGCGGCGGTGACCTGGGGTATATTCTCGAGTTACGGCGGGGATGGCCCTTCAAAACTCGTGTTTGTTCAGCGAAGTCATGACTCCTGTCTAGTTAAGTGGACCCCTTAGAAATCTCTTGAAGGAAGAATTCATTTGAATCAGTTCTAATGAGATGGATGAAACTGGGGCCCATTATACAGAGCGAAGTAAGCCAGAAAGATAAAGACCATTACAGTATACTAACATATATATGGAATTTAGAAAGATGGTAACGATAACCCTATATGCAAAACAGAAAAAGAGACTCAGATGTATAGAACAGACTTGTGGACTCTGTGGGAGAAGGCGAGGGTGGGATGCTTTGAGAGAACAGCATCGAAACATGTATATTATCTAGGGTGAAACAGATCGCCAGCCCAGGTTGGATGCATGAGACAAGTGCTCGGGCCTGTTGCACTGGGAAGACCCAGAGGGATCGGGTGGAGAGGGAGGTGGGAGGGGGGACCGGGATGGGGAATACATGTAAATCCATGGCTAATTCATTTCAATGTATGACAAAAACCACTGCAATGTTGTAAAGTAATTAGCCTTCAACTAATAAAAATAAATGGAAAAAAAAAGAAAAAATTATTCCAGAAAAAAAAAAAAGAAAAAAAAAAAGAAATCTCTTGAAGGATTGGCAGGGCAAAGGGTACGCTTCTCGAAGTAAGGCGAGAGACGCACGGTCCCACTCCAGTAGCCACAGGGATATTGGGGTTCCTATCCATGCTCATGGGGAGTCACGCATGGTCACCTTTGAAGAAGTGAACTCTGCGTGCCTCTCGAAGTGTCAAAGGGATGTGAGACATTTCGTCGAAATGGGGCGGAGATTTAGGGCTTTCTCTAGGGTCTCCAGAGGGGATTGAGACATCCCTTCATCTTCTGAAATAAAAGACGAGCCTATATTCAAGACACTGCCAGGAAATCCGGCCTCCTTTCGAGTCAGGGCTTATCGGTTTATAATCCACTTGAGGCAGCAAACTAAGGGTCTCTCTCACATTCCTATTGCTGAGAGAATCCTGCTCTTGAGGTGCTTGTAGAACGTTGGCATATGTCTTGAGTCTAAGCCAGGGAATCAGCTCTCATCTCGAGAGGATTTGGGGTACACGGAGCAGTCCTTGAGTTGCTGTGTTGAACTTGGTATTCCTCTAGACTTGGGACAGTGTTCTCGGGGAATCTCTGGAGTTACCTAAAGGAAATCAAGCCCCTGGGCGTGGTTTCTTGGGAACGGTGATTGCTCTGGATTCAATGCAGGGGAGTCGGGCCATATCTCGATTTAATTTGGGGTACATGGAGGTCCTTGGCGCTGATGGGTGACCTCAGGGTCCCTCTAGACTTGTGACAGTGGTCTTGGGGACTGTCTCGAGATACATCAACCAAGTCGAGGATCCGTATATGTTTATGGGGATCACGGAATTGCTCTACATGCAATGCAGGGGAATCGGGCCTCATCTCGCTTCGAGGGACATGTCTCATTGATTTTCTCGAGTTGCGGCCTGGACCTGGGGTATATTCTCGAGTTTCTTTGGGCATGGCCCTTCAAAACTCATGTTTGTTCAGCGATGTCAGGACTCCTTCTAGTTAAGAGGGACACCTCAGGAGTCTCTTTGAGCTTGACAGTGCAAAAGGAACGCTTGTCGAGGTGAGGCGGGAGACCTAGGTTCCTTTTCCCGTAGCCACAGGATATTGAAATTCGTATCAATGTTCAAGAGGTGTCAGGCATCGTAACCATCAGAAGCAGTGATCTCCGCGTGCCTCTCGAGGTATCAAAGATATGTGAGGCATTCCTTCGAAATGAGGCGTGGTCCTAGGGCATTCTCTTGGGTCTCCACAAAGGATTGAGACATACCTTCTTCTTGTGAGATGAAAGACGGGCCTCTATTCAAGCCACGGCGAGGAATTACGGCGTCCTTCTGAGACAGGGTTTCTCGGTGCATATTCCACTTGAGGCAGCAAATTTAGGGTCCCTCCCACATAACTATTGCTGAGATAATCCTCCTCTTGAGGTGCTTGTGGAAAGTTGGCATGCGTCTTGAGTCTCATCCAGGGACTCAGCTCTCATCTCGAGATGATTTGGGTACACGGAGCATTCCTCCAATTGCTGTTCTAAACTTGATGTTCCTCTAGACTTGGGACGGTGTTCTCAGGGAATCTCTGGAGTTGCCTAAAGAAGTGAAAACACCGGTCGTGTTTTATGAGGAACGGGTGATATCTCTGGACTCAATGCAGGGGAATTGGGCTTCTTCTCGCATCGAGGGGGATGTCTGATTGTTTTTCTCGAGTTGCGGCGGGGACCTGTGGTATATTCTCGAGTTACAGTGGGGATGGCCTTCAAAACTCGTGTTTGTTCACCGACCTCAGGACTCCTGTCTAGATACTAGGGACACCTCAAGAATCTCATCGAGGCTTGGCAGAGCAAAATGGATACTTCTCGAGGTGAGGCAGGTAACACAGCATCCATTTCCTATAGCCACAGGGATATTGGGATTCCTATCATTGGTCAAGTGCACTCAGGCATCGTCACGTTTTGAAGATGTGAACTACGCGTTGCTCTAGAGTTGTCAAGGGGATGTGAGGCATTCCGTCGAAATGAAGCAGGGATCTAGCATGTTCATTATGGCTTCCACATAAGCTTCAGACATCCCAGCATCTTGTGAGATGAAAGATGAGCCTGTATGCAAGCCACTGCAAGAAAATTCGGCCTCCTGTGTAGTGAAGGCTTCTCGGTGTATATTCCACTTGAGAGAGCTAAATCATGTCCCTCCCACATACTTATTGCTGAGAGAATCCTCCTGTTGAGGTGCTTATGGAAAGTTGGCATACGTCTTGAGACGAAGCCAGTGAATTTGCTCTCATCTCGAGACATTAGGGAACACGGAGGATTCCTCGAGTTGCTGTGCTGAACTTGGCGTTCCTATAGGCTCGTGACGGTGTTCTCATTGAATCTCTGGGGTTGCCTAAAGAAATTCAAGCAACTGGTCGTGTTTGATGGCGAACGGGGGATGACTCTGGAGTCAATTCAGGGGAATCTGGCCTCACCTTGAGTTGATTTGTTGTACATGGAACTTCTTCACACTGCTAGCGTGACGCCAGGCTCTCTCTAGATATGTGACAGTGTTCTTGGGGACTGTCTGGAGATCCATCAAGCAAGTCAAAGCTCCTTACATATTTGATGGGATTACCAAATTCCTCTGCATCAAATGCAGGAGAATTGGGCCTCATCTCCCTTCGAGGGGGAAGTCTCATTGTTTTTCACGAGTTGCGGCAGAGACATGGGGTATGTTCTCGAGTTACGTCGGGGATGGATCTTCAAAACTCGTGTTTGTTCAGCGACATCAGTACTCCTGTCTAGTTATGAGGGACACCTCAGGAATCTCTTCGAGGTTTGGCAGGGCAAAAGGGACATTTCTCGAGGTTAGGCGGGAGACCATGTTAACTTTTCCGTAACAATAGTGATATTGGGATTCCTATCAATGTTCAATGTGTGACAGACATCGTCACCTTTTGAAGCAGTGAACTCTGCATGCCTCCCGACGTGTTAAAGGGATGTGAGGCATTCTGACGAAATGAGGCAGGGACATAGAGCTTTCTCTATGGTCTCCACAAGGGTTTCAGACTTCCCTTCCTCTTGTCAGACGATAGAAGAGCCTGTATTCAAGCCACTGAAAGAAAATCCAGTCTCCTTTCGAGGCAAGGCTTCTCGGTGTATATTCCACTTGAGGCAGCAAACTCAGCGTCCCTCCAACATACCTATTGCTGAGAGAAGCCTCCTGTTGAGGTGCTTATGGAAAGGTGGCATACGTCTTGAGTCGAAGCCAGTGAATCAGCTCTCATCTCGAGAAGATTAGGGAACACGGAGGATTCCTCGAGTTGGTGTGCTAAAATTCGTGTTCCTCTAGACTTGGGACGGTGTTCTCGTTGAATCTCTGGACTTGCCTAAAGAAAATTAAGCCACTGGTCGTGTTTGATGGTGAACGGAGGATGACTCTGTGGTGAAGGCAGGGGAATTTGGCCTCATCTCGAATTGATTTGGGGTGCATGGAACTCCTTTTCATTGTTGGAGTGACCTCAGGGTCCCTCTAGACTTGTGACAGTGTTCTTGGGGACTCTCTCGAGATCCATCAAGGAAGTGAAGGCTCCTTACATGTTTGATGGGGATCACAGAATTGCTCTGCATGAAATGCAGGGGAATCGGGCCTCATCTCGCTTCGAGTGGTATCTTTCATGCTTTTTCTCGAGTTGCCGTGGGGACCTGGGGTGTATTCTCGAGTTACGGCGGGGATGGTCCTTCAAAACTCGTGTTTGTTCAGCGAATAAATGACTCCTGTCTAGTTAAGAGGGACCACTTAGGAGTCTCTTGAAGGATTGGCAGGGCAAAAGGTACGCTTCTCGAAGTAAGGCGTGAGACCCACGGTCCCACTCCAGTAGCAACAGGGATATTGGGGTCCTATCCATCCTCAAGGGGAGTCACGCTTGGTCACCTGTTGAAGAAGTGAATTCTGCGTGCCTCTCGAAGTGTCAAATGGATGTCAGGCATTCCGTCGAAATGGGGCCGAGATTTAGGGCTTTCTCTAGGATCTCCACAGGGGATTGAGACATCCCTTCATCTTGTGAGATAAAAGACGAGCCTGTATTCAAGACACTGCCAGGAATTCCGGCCTCCTTTCGAGTCAGGGCTTATCGGTTTATATTCCACTTGAGGCAGCAAACTCAGGGTCTCTCTCACATACCTATTGCTGAGAGAAGTCTGCTCTTGAGGTGCTTGTAGAACGTTTGCATACGTCTTCAGTCTAAGCCAGGGAATCAGCTCTCATCTCGAGACGATTTGGGGTACACGGAGCAGTCCTCGAGTTGCTGTGCTGAACTTGGTATTCCTCTAGACTTGGGACAGTGTTCTCGGGGAATCTCTGGAGTTGCCTAAAGGAAATCACTCCCCTGGGCGTGTTTTCTTGGGAACGGTGATTGCTCTGGATTCAATGCAGGGGAGTCGGGCCACATCTCGATTTAATTTGGGGTACATGGAGGTCCTTGGCGCTGATGGGTGACCTCAGGGTCCCTCTAGACTTGTGACAGTGGTCTTGGGGACTGTCTCGAGATACATCAACCAAGTCGAGGATCCTTATATGTTTATGGGGATCACGGAATTGCTCTGCATACAATGCAGGGGAATCAGGCCTCATCTCGTTTCGAGGGGGATGTCTCATTGTTTTTCTCGAGTTGCGGTGGGGACCTGGGGCATATTCTCGTGTTACGGCGGAAATGGATCTTCACAACTCTTGTTTGTTCCGCGTTGTCAGGACTCCTCTCTAGTTAGGATGGACTCCTCAGGAATGTCTTCGATGTTTGGCAGGTCAAAAGGAACGCTTCTCGAGGTGAGGCGGAAGACCCAGTGTCCCTTTTCAGTAGCCACAATATTGGAATTCGTATCAATTTTCAAGAGGATTCAGGCATCGTCACCTTCTGAAGCAGTGATCTCCGCGTGCCTCTCGAGTTATCAGAGAGATGTGAGGCATTCCTTCGAAATGAGGCGTGGACCTAGGGCTTTCTCTAGGGTCTCCACAGGGGATTCGGACACACCTTCATCTTGTGAGATTAAAGAGGGGCCAGTATTCAAGCCACTGCCAGGAATTACGGGGGCCTTTTGAGACAGGGCTTCTCGGTGTATATTCCACTTGAGGCAGCAAATTCAGGGTCCCTCCCACATAACTATTGCTGAGAGAAGCCTCCTCTTGAGGTGCTTGTGGAAATTTGGCATGCGTCTTGAGTCTAATCCAGGAACTCAGCTCTCATCTCGATATGATTTGGGGTACATGGAGCATTCCTCGTGTTGCTGTTCTAAACTTGGTGTTCCTCTAGACTTGCACGGTGTTCTCAGTGAATCTCTGGAGCTGTCTAAAGGAAGTCAAAACACTGGTCGTGTTTGATGGGGAACGATTGATATTTATGGACTCAATGCAAGGTAATCAGGCTTCTTCTCGATCGAGGGGGAAGTCTGATGTTTTTTTTTCTCGTGTTGCGGGGGGGACCTGGGTATATTCTCGAGTTATGGTGGGGATGGCCTTCAAAACTCGTGTTAGTTCAGCGACATCAGGACTCGTGTCTAGATACTAGGGACACCTCAGGAATCTCTTCGAGGCTTGGCAGGGCAAAAGGTATACTTCTCGAGGTGAGGCGGGTGACCCAGGATCCATTTCCTGTAGCCACAGTGATATTGGGATTCCTATCAATGCTCAAGGCGAGTCAGGCATCGTCACCCTTGAAGAAGTGAACTCCGCGTGCCTCTAGAGGTATCAAAGTGATGTGAGGCATTCCGTCGAAATAAAGCGGGGACCTAGGGCATTCATTAGTGTTTCCACATGGGTTTCAGACATCCCAGCATCCTGTGAGATGAAAGATGAGCCTGTATTCAAGCCACAGCAAGGAAATCCGGCCTTCTTTCGAGTCAGGGCTTCTCGGTGTATATTCCACTTGAGGCAGTAAACTCAGGTCCCTCCCACATACCTATTGCTGAGAGAAGCCTCCTCTTGATGTGCTTGTGGAAAGTTGGCATACGTCTTGAGCCTAACCCAGGAAATCAGCTCTCATCTCGAGACGATTTTGTGTACACGGAGCATTCCTCGAGATGCTGTGCTGAACTTGGTGTTCCTCTAGACTTGGCACGGTGTTCTCAGGGAATCTCTGGAGTTGCCTAAAGGAAGTCAAGCCACAGGTCATGATTAATGGGAAACGGGGGATGACTCTGGAGTTAATACAGGGGAATCGGGCCTCATCTTGAGTTCATTTGGTGTACATGGAGCTCCTTCACACTGCTAGGGTGACGTCAGGCTCTCTCTAGATATGTGACAGTGTTCTTGGCGACTGTCTGGAGATCCATCAAGCAAGTCGAGGCTCCTTACATGTTTGATGGGGATTACCAAATTGCTCTGCATCAAATGCAGGGGAATTGGGCCTCATCTCACTTCGAGGGGGAAGTCTCATTGTTTTTCTCGAGTTGCGGCGGAGACCTGGGGTATGTTCTCGAGTTACGTCGGGGATGGATCTTCAAAACTCGTGTTTGTTCAGCGACATCAGTACTCCTGTCTAGTTATGAGGGACACCTCAGGAATCTCATCGAGGCTTGACAGGGCAAAAGCGACGCTTCTCGAGGTTAGGCGGGAGACCATGGTAACATTCCCGTAGCAATAGTGATATTGGGATTCCTATCAATGTTCAAGGTGTGTCAGGAATCGTCACCTTTTGAAGCAGTGAACTCTGCATGCCTCCCGAGGTGTTAAAGGGATGTGAGGCATTCTGACGAAATGAGGCAGGGACATAGATCTTTCTCTAGGGTCTCCACAAGGGATTCAGACTGCCCTTCCTCTTGACAGACGATAGAAGAGCCTGTATTCAAGCCACTGCAAGAAAATCCAGTCTCCTTTCGAGTCAAGGCTTCTCGGTGTATATTCCACTTGAGGCAGCAAACTCAGGGTCTCTCTCACATACCTATTGCTGAGAGAAGCCTGCTCTTGAGGAGCTTGTAGAACGTTGCCATACGTCTTGAGTCTAAGCCAGGGAATCAGCTCTCAACTCGAGATGATTTGGGGTACACGGAGCAGTCCTCGAGTTGCTTTGCTGAACTTGGTATTCCTCTAGACTTGGGACAGTGTTCTCGGGAATCTCTGGAGTTGCCTAAAGGAAATCAAGCCCCTGTGCGTGTTTTCTTGGGAACGGTGATTGCTCTGGATTCAATGCAGGGGAGTCGGGCCACATCTCGATTTAATTTGGGGTACATGGAGGTCCTTGGCACTGATGGATGACTTCAGGGTCCCTCTAGACTTGTGACAGTGGTCTTGGGGACTGTCTCGAGATACATCAACCAAGTCGAGGATCCTTATATGTTTATGGGGATCACGGAATTGCTCTGCATACAATGCAGGGGAATCGGGCCACATCTCGCTTCGAGGGGGATGTCTCATTGTTTTTCTTGAGTTGCGGTGGGGAACTGGGGCATATTCCCGAGTTACGGCGGGAATGGCCCTTCAAAACTCTTGTTTGTTCCGCGTTGTCAGGACTCCTCTCTAGTTAGGATGGACTCCTCAGGAATGTCTTCGATGTTTGGCAGGTCAAAAGGAACGCTTCTCGAGGTGAGGCGGAAGACCCTGTGTCCCTTTTCAGTAGCCACAATATTGGAATTCGTATCAATTTTCAAGAGGATTCAGGCATGTTCACCTTCTGAAGCAGTGATCTCCGCGTGCCTCTCGAGGTATCAAAGATATGTGAGGCATTCCTTCGAAATGAGGTGTGGTCCTAGGGCATTCTCTTCGGTCTCCACAAAGATTGAGACATACCTTCTTCTTGTGAGATGAAAGACGGGCCTCTATTCAAGCCATGGCGAGAAATTACAGCGTCCTTTTCAGACAGGGTTTCTCGGTGCATATTCCACTTGAGGCAGCAAATTTAGGTTCCCTCCCACATAAATATTGCTGAGATAAGCCTCCTCTTGAGGTGCTTGTGGAAAGTTGGCATGCGTCTTGAGTCTAATCCAGGGACTCAGCTCTCATCTCGAGATGATTTTGGGTACACGAAGCATTCCTCCATTTGCTGTTCTAAACTTGGTTTTCCTCTAGACTTGGGACGGTGTTCTCAGGGAATCTCTGGAGATGCCTAAAGAAGTCAAAACACCGGTCGTGTTTGATGAGGAACGGGTGATATCTCTGGACTCAATGCAGGGGAATCGGGCTTCTTCTCGCATCGAGGGGGATGTCTGATTGTTTTTCTCGAGTTGCGGCGGGGACCTGTGGTATATTCTCGAGTTACAGTGGGGATGGCCTTCAAAACTCGTGTTTGTTCAGCGACCTCAGGACACATGTCTAGATACTAGGGACACCTCAGGAATCTCATCGAGGCATGGAAGGGCAAAAGGGATACTTCTCGAGGTGAGGCGGGTGACCCAGCATCCATTTCCTATAGCCACAGGGATATTGGGATTCCTATCTAAGTTTAAGAGGATTCAGGCATCCTCACATTTTCAAGCAGTGAACTCCGCATAACTCTCGAGGTGTCAAATGATGTGAGGCATTCCGTCGAAATGAGATGGGGATCTAGGTCTTTCTCTAGGGTCTCCGCTGGGGATTCAGACATCCCTTCATCTTGTGAGATGAAAGACGAGCCTGTATTCAAGCCGCTGCAAGGAAATCCTGCCTCCTTTCCAGTCAGGGCTTCTCGGTGTATATTTCTCTTGAAACAGCAAACACAGGGTCCCTCCCACATACATATTGCCAAGAGAAACCTCCTCTTGAGGGGCTTGTGGAATTTTGGCATATGTCTTGAGTCTAAACCAGGGAATCAGCTCTCATCTTGAGACGTTATGAAGTACATGGGGCATTCCTCGAGTTGCTATGATGAACTTGGTGTTCCTCTAGACTTTGGACGGTGTTCTCGGGGAAACTCTGCAGTTTACTAAAGGAAGTCAAGCCACTGGTCGTGTTTGTTGGGGAACGGCGGATGGCTGTGTAGTCATTGCAGGGGAATCAGGCCTCATCTCGAGTTGATTTGGGGTACATGGAGGTTCTTTTTGTTGCTGGGGTGACGTCAGGGTCCCTCTAGAATTGTGACCTTATTTTTGGGGACTGTCTTGAGATCCATCAAGCAAGTCGATGCTCCTTACATGTTTGATGGGGATCACGGAATTGCTCTGCATGCAAGGTAGGGGATTCGGGCCTCATCTCGCTTCTAGGGGGAGGTCACATTGTTTTTTTCGAGTTGCTGCGGGACCTGGGGTATAATCTCACGTTACGGCGGGGATGGCCCGGCAAAAATTGTGTTTGTTCTGCGACGTCAGGACTCTTGTCTAGTTACGAGGGACAACTCAGGAGTCTTTTCGAGGCTTGGCAGGGCAAATGGGGCGCTTCTCAATGTGAGTCGGGAGACCCAAGGTCCCTTTTCAGTAGCCACAGTTATATTGTGCATCCTATCAATGTTCAAGATGAGGCAGGCATCGTCACCTTTTGAAGCAGTGAACTCTGCGTGCCTCTCGAGGTGTCAAAGTGATGTGAGGCTTTCCTTCAAAATGAGGCGGGAATGTAGGGCTTTCTCTAGGGTCTCCACAGGGGATTGAGACGTCCCTTCATCTTGTGAGATGAAAGACGAGCCTGTATTCAAGCCACTGCAAGGAAATCCGGCCTTCTTTCGTGTCAGGGCTGCTCGGCCTATATTCCACTCGAGGCAGCAAGCTCAGGGTGCCTCCCACATAACTATTGCTGAGAGAAGCCTCCTGTTTAGGGGCTTGTGGAAAGCTGCCATAAATCTTGAGTCTAAGCCAGGGAATCAGCTCTCATCTCGAGACAATTTGGGGTGCACGGAGCATTCCTCGAGTTGCTGTGCTGAACTTGGTGTTCCTCAAGACTAGGGAAGCTGTTCGCCTGGATTCTCTTGTTGTTGCCTAAAGAAGTCAACCCATTGGTCGTGTTTGATGGGGAATGGGGGATGACTCTGTAGTCAATACAGGGGAATTGGTCCTCATCTCGTGTTGACTTAGGGTACTTGGAATTACTTAGCGTTGCTGAGGTGACCTCAGTGTCCCTCTAGACTTGTAACTGTTTTCTTGGGGACTTTCTCGAGATCCATCATGCAAGTCGATGCTCCTTATATGTTTGATTGGGATAACGGAATTGCTCTGCATGCAATGCAAAGGAATCGGACCTCATCTCGCATCGAGGGGGATATCTCATGGCTTTTCTCGGGTTGAGGTGGGGACCTGGAGTATATTCACGAGTTACGGCGTGGATGGCCATTCGAAATTCGGGTTTTTTCAGCGACGTCAGGACTCCAGTTTAGTTACGAGGGACACCTCAGGAATCTCTTGAAGGATTGGCAGGGCAAAAGGTATGCTTCTCGAAGTAAGGCGGGAGACCCAGTGTCCCTTTCCAGTAGCCACAGGGATATTGGGGTTCCTATCAGTGCTCAAGGGAATCAGGCATGGCCACCTTTTGAAGAAGTGAACTACGCGTGCTTCTTGAAATGTCAAAGGGATGTGAGGCATTCCTTCGCAATGTGGCGGGGAATTAGGGCTTTCTCTAGGGTCTCCACAGGGGATTGAGACATCATCCATTCAACTTGTGAGATAAAAGATGAGCCTGTACTCAAGAAATTGCAAGGAAATCCGGCCTCCTTTCGAGTCAGGGCTTATCGATTTATATTTCACTTGAGGCAGTAAACTCAGGATCTCTCCCGCATAACTATTGCTGAGAGAAGCCTGCTCTTGAGATGCTTGTGGAACGTTGGCATACGTCTTGAGTCTAAGCCAGGGAATCAGCTCTCATCTCGAGACGATTTGGGGTACTCGGAATACTCCTCGAGTTGCTGTGCTGAAATTGTTATTCCTCTAGTCTTGAGACGGTGTTTTCGAGGAATCTCTGGAGTTGCCTAAAGGAAATCAATCCACTGGGCATGTTTTCTTAGGAACGGTGATTGCTCTGTATTCAATGCAGGGGAGTCGGGCCTTATCTCGATTTAATTTGGGGTACAAGCAGGACCTTCACGCTGATGGGGTGACCTCAGGGTCCCTCTAGTCTTTTGACAGTATTCTTGGGGACTGTCTCGAGATCTATCAACCAAGTCGAGGATCCTTATATGTTTATAGAGATCACGGAATTGCTCTGCAGGCAATGCAGGGGAATCGGGCCTCATCTCGCTTCGAGCGGGAAGACTAATGGGTTTTCTCGAGTTGTGGTGGGGACCTGGGGTATATTCTCGAGTTACAGCGGGGATGGCCGTTCAAAACTCGTCTTTGTTAAGCGAAGTTAGCACTCCGGTCTAGTTACGAGGGTCACCTCAGGTATCTCTTCGAGGCTTGTCAGGATAAAAGGGACGCTTCTCGAGGTGAGGCCGGAAACCCAGGGTCCCTTTCCAGTAGCCACAGGGCTCTTGGGATTCCTATCAATGTTCGTGAGGAGTCAGGCATCGTCACGTTTTGAAGCAGTGAACTCCGCATGCCTCTCGAGGTGTCAAAGTGATGTGAGGCATTCCATCGAAATGAGGTGGGACTCTAGGGCTTTCTTTAGGGTCTACACTGGGGATTCAGACATCCCATCATTTTGTGAAATGAAAGACGAGCCTGTATTCAAGCCACTGCAAGGAAATCTGGCCTCAATTCCAGTCAGGGCTTCTCAGTGTATATTCCACTTGAGGCAGCAAACTCATGGTCCCTCCAACATACCTATTGCTAAGAGACGCCTCCTCTTGAGGGGCTTGTGGAAAGTTGGCATATGTCTTGAGTCTAAACCAGGAAATCAGCTCTCCTCTCGAGACGATTTGGGGTACATAGACCATTCCTCGCGTTGCTGTTCTGAACTTGGTGTTCCCCTAACCTTGGGATGGTGTTCTGAGGGTATCTCAGGAGTAGCCTAAAGGAAGTCAAGCCACTGCTCGTGTTTGATGGGGAAGGGGGGATGGCTCTGGAGTTAATGCAGGGGAATCGGGCCTCATCTCAAGTTGATTTGGGGTACATGGAGCTTCTTCATTTTCTTAGGGTGAGCTCACGTTCTCTCTAGAGTTGTGACAGTGTTTTTGGGGACTTTCTCGAGATCTGTCAAGCAAGTTGAGGCTCCTTACATGTTTGATGGTGATCACAGAATTGCTCTGCATTCAATGCAGGGGAATCATGCCTCATCTCGCTCCGAGGGGAAGTCCCATGATTTTTTTGAGTTGCGGTGTGGACCTGGGGTATATTCTCAAGTTACGGCGGGGATGGCCCTTCAAAACTCGTGTTTGCTCAGCGACATCAGGACTCCTGTCTAGTTACGAGGGACACCTCAGCTATCTCTTTGAGATTTGTCAGGGCAAAAGGGACTCTTCTCGAGGTTAGGCCGGAAACCCAGGGTCCCTTTCCAGTAGCCATTGGGCTATTGGGATTCCTATCTAAGTTTAAGAGGATTCAGGCATCCTCACATTTTCAAGCAGTGAACTCCGCATAACTCTCGAGGTGTCAAATGATGTGAGGCATTCCGTCGAAATGAGATGGGGATCTAGGTCTTTCTCTAGGGTCTCCACTGGGGATTCAGACATCCCTTCATCTTGTGAGATGAAAGACGAGCCTGTATTCAAGCCGCTGCAAGGAAATCCTGCCTCCTTTCCAGTCAGGGCTTCTCGGTGTATATTTCTCTTGAAACAGCAAACACAGGGTCCCTCCCACATACATATTGCCAAGAGAAACCTCCTCTTGAGGGGCTTGTGGAATTTTGGCATATGTCTTGAGTCTAAACCAGGGAATCAGCTCTCATCTTGAGACGTTTTGAAGTACATGGGGCATTCCTCGAGTTGCTATGATGAACTTGGTGTTCCTCTAGACTTTGGACGGTGTTCTCGGGGAAACTCTGCAGTTTACTAAAGGAAGTCAAGCCACTGGTCGTGTTTGTTGGGGAACGGCGGATGGCTGTGTAGTCATTGCAGGGGAATCAGGCCTCATCTCGAGTTGATTTGGGGTACATGGAAGTTCTTCTTGTTGCTGGGGTGACGTCAGGGTCCCTCTAGAATTGTGACCTTATTCTTGGGGACTGTCTCGAGATCCATCAAGCAAGTCGATGCTCCTTACATGTTTGATGGGGATCACGGAATTGCTCTGCATGCAAGGTAGGGGATTCGGGCCTCATCTCGCTTCTAGGGGGAGGTCACATTGTTTTTTTCGAGTTGCTGCGGGACCTGGGGTATAATCTCACGTTACGGCGGGGATGGCCCGGCAAAAATTGTGTTTGTTCTGCGAAGTCAGGACTCTTGTCTAGTTACGAGGGACAACTCAGGAGTCTTTTCGAGGCTTGGCAGGGCAAATGGGGCGCTTCTCAATGTGAGTCGGGAGATCCAAGGTCCCTTTTCAGTAGCCACAGTTATATTGCGCTTTCTATCAATGTTCAAGATGAGGCAGGCATCGTCACCTTTTGAAGCAGTGAACTCTGCGTGCCTCTCGAGGTGTCAAAGTGATGTGAGGCTTTCCTTCAAAATGAGGCGGGAACGTAGGGCTTTCTCTAGGGTCTCCACAGGGGATTCAGACGTCCCTTCACCTTGTGAGATGAAAGACGAGACTGTATTCAAGCCACTGCAAGGAAATCCGGCCTTCTTTCGTGTCAGGGCTGTTCGGTGAATATTCCACTCGAGGCAGCAAGCTCAGGGTGCCTCCCACATACCTACTGCTGAGAGAAGCCTCCTCTTTAGGGGCTTGTGGAAAGCTGCCATACGTCTTGAGTCTAAACCAGGGAATCAGCTCTCATCTCGAGACAATTTGGGGTACACGGAGCATTCCTCGAGTTGCTGTGCTGAACTTGGTGTTCCTCAAAACTAGGGAAGGTGTTCGCCTGGATTCTCTTGTTGTTGCCTAAAGAAGTCAACCCATTGGTCGTGTTTGATGGGGAATGGGGGATGACTCTGTAGTCAATACAGGTGAATTGGTCCTCATCTCGTGTTGACTTAGGGTACTTGGAGTTACTTAGCGTTGCTGGGGTAACCTCAGTGTCCCTCTAGACTTGTAACTGTTTTCCTGGGGACTTTCTCGAGATCCATCATGCAAGTCGATGCTCCTTACATGTTTGATTGGGATAACGGAATTGCTCTGCATGCAAATGCAAAGGAATCGGACCTCATCTCGCGTCGAGGGGGATATCTCCTGGCTTTTCTCGGGTTGAGGTGGGGACCTGGAGTATATTCACGTGTTACGGCGGGGATGGCCCTTAGAAACTTGAGTTTTTTCAGCAACGTCAGGACTCCAGTTTAGTTACGAGGGACACCTCAGGAATCTCTTGAAGGATTGGTAGGGCAAAAGGTACGCTTCTCGAGGTAAGGCGGGAGACCCAGTGTCCCTTTCCAGTAGCCACAGGGATATTGGGGTTCCTATCAATTCTGAAGGGGTGTCAGTCTTCGTCACCTTTTGAAGCAGTGAACTCTGCATGCCTCCCGAGGTGTAAAAGGGATGTGAGGCATTCTGACGAAATGAGGCAGGGACATAGAGCTTTCTCTAGGGTCTCGACAAGGGTTTCAGACTACCCTTCCTCTTCTCAGATGATAGAAGATCCTGTATTCAAGCCACTGCAAGAAAATCCAGTCTCCTTTCGAGTCAAGGCTTCTCGGTGTATATTCCACTTGACGCAGCAAACTCAGGATCCCTCCAACATACCTATTGCTGAGAGAAGCCTCCTGTTGAGGTGCTTATGGAAAGTTGGCATACGTCTTGAGTCGAAGCCAGTGAATCAGCTCTCATCTCGAGATGATTAGGGAACACGCAGGATTCCTCGAGTTGCTGTGCTGAACTTCGTGTTCCTCTAGACTTGGGACGGTGTTCTCGTTGAATCTCTTGAGTTGCCTAAAGAAAATCAAGCCACTGGTCGTGTTTGATGGTGAACGGGGGATGACTCTGTGGTGAAGGCAGGGGAATTTGGCCGCATTTCGAGTTGATATGGGGTGCATGGAACTCCTTCTCATTGTTGGAGTGACCTCAGGGTCCCTCTAGGCTTGTGACAGTGTTCTTGGGGACTCTCTCGAGATCCATCAAACAAGTGAAGGCTCCATACATGTTTGATGGGGATCACATAATTGCTCTGCATGAAATGCAGGGGAATCGAGCCTCATCTCGCTTCGAGGGGGATGTCTCATGGTTTTTCTTGAGTTGTGGCGGGGACCTGGGGTGTATTCTAGAGTTACGGTGGGGATGGCCCTTCAAAACTCGTGTTTCTTCACCGAAGTCATGACTCCTGTCTAGTTAAGAGGGACCCCTTAGGAATCTCTTGAAGGATTGGCAGGACAAAACGTACGCTTCTCGAAGTAAGGCGGGAGACCCACGGTCCCACTCCAGTAGCCACAGGGATATTGGGGTTCCTATCCATGCTCAAGAGGAGTCACGCATGGTCACCTTTTGAAGAAGTGAACTCTGCGTGCCTTTCGAAGTGTCAAAGGGATGTTAGGCATTTCGTCGAAATGGGGCGGAGTTTTAGGGCTTTCTCTAGGGTCTCCACAGGGGATTGAGACATCCCTTCATCTTGTGAGATAAAAGACGAGCCTGTATTCAAGACACTGCCAGGAAATCCGGCCTCCTTTCGAGTCAGGGCTTATCAGTTTATATTCCACTTGAGAGGCAGCAAACTCAGGGTCTCTCTCACATACCTATTGCTGAGAGAAGCCTGCTCTTGAGGTGCTTGTAGAACGTTGCCATACGTCTTGAGTCTAAGCCAGGGAATCAGATCTCATCTCGAGACGATTTGTGGTACACGGAGCAGTCCTCGAGTTGCTGTGCTGAACTTGGTATTCCTCTAGACTTGGGACAGTGTTCTCGGGGAATCTCTGGAGTTGCCTAAAGGAAATCACGCCCCTGGGCGTGTTTTCTTGGGAACGGTGATTGCTCTGGATTCAATGCAGGGGAGTCGGGCCACATCTCGATTTAATTTGGGGTACATGGAGGTCCTTGGCGCTGATGGGTGACCTCAGGGTCCCTCTAGACTTGTGACAGTGGTCTTGGGGACTGTCTCGAGATACATCAACCAAGTCGAGGATCCTTATATGTTTATGGGGATCACGGAATTGCTCTGCATACAATGCAGGGGAATCAGGCCTCATCTCGTTTCGAGGGGGATGTCTCATTGTTTTTCTCGAGTTGCAGTGGGGACCTGGGGCATATTCTCGTGTTACGGCGGAAATGGATCTTCACAACTCTTGTTTGTTCCGCGTTGTCAGGACTCCTCTCTAGTTAGGATGGACTCCTCAGGAATGTCTTCGATGTTTGGCAGGTCAAAAGGAACGCTTCTCGAGGTGAGGCGGAAGACCCAGTGTCCCTTTTCAGTAGCCACAATATTGGAATTCGTATCAATTTTCAAGAGGATTCAGGCATCGTCACCTTCTGAAGCAGTGATCTCCGCGTGCCTCTCGAGTTATCAGAGAGATGTGAGGCATTCCTTCGAAATGAGGCGTGGACCTAGGGCTTTCTCTAGGGTCTCCACAGGGGATTCGGACACACCTTCATCTTGTGAGATTAAAGAGGGGCCGGTATTCAAGCCACTGCCAGGAATTACGGGGGCCTTTTGAGACAGGGCTTCTCGGTGTATATTCCACTTGAGGCAGCAAATTCAGGGTCCTCCCACATAACTATTGCTGAGAGAAGCCTCCTCTTGAGGTGCTTGTGGAAATTTGGCATGCGTCTTGAGTCTAATCCAGGAACTCAGCTCTCATCTCGATATGATTTGGGGTACATGGAGCATTCCTCGTGTTGCTGTTCTAAACTTGGTGTTCCTCTAGACTTGCACGGTGTTCTCAGTGAATCTCTGGAGCTGTCTAAAGGAAGTCAAAACACTGGTCGTGTTTGATGGGGAACGATTGATATTTATGGACTCAATGCAAGGTAATCAGGCTTCTTCTCGATCGAGGGGGAAGTCTGATGTTTTTTCTCGTGTTGCGGGGGGGACCTGGGTATATTCTCGAGTTATGGTGGGGATGGCCTTCAAAACTCGTGTTAGTTCAGCGACATCAGGACTCGTGTCTAGATACTAGGGACACCTCAGGAATCTCTTCGAGGCTTGGCAGGGCAAAAGGTATACTTCTCGAGGTGAGGCGGGTGACCCAGGATCCATTTCCTGTAGCCACAGTGATATTGGGATTCCTATCAATGCTCAAGGCGAGTCAGGCATCGTCACCCTTGAAGAAGTGAACTCCGCGTGCCTCTAGAGGTATCAAAGTGATGTGAGGCATTCCGTCGAAATAAAGCGGGGACCTAGGGCATTCATTAGTGTTTCCACATGGGTTTCAGACATCCCAGCATCCTGTGAGATGAAAGATGAGCCTGTATTCAAGCCACAGCAAGGAAATCCGGCCTTCTTTCGAGTCAGGGCTTCTCGGTGTATATTCCACTTGAGGCAGTAAACTCAGGTCCCTCCCACATACCTATTGCTGAGAGAAGCCTCCTCTTGATGTGCTTGTGGAAAGTTGGCATACGTCTTGAGCCTAACCCAGGAAATCAGCTCTCATCTCGAGACGATTTTGTGTACACGGAGCATTCCTCGAGATGCTGTGCTGAACTTGGTGTTCCTCTAGACTTGGCACGGTGTTCTCAGGGAATCTCTGGAGTTGCCTAAAGGAAGTCAAGCCACAGGTCATGATTAATGGGAAACGGGGGATGACTCTGGAGTTAATACAGGGGAATCGGGCCTCATCTTGAGTTCATTTGGTGTACATGGAGCTCCTTCACACTGCTAGGGTGACGTCAGGCTCTCTCTAGATATGTGACAGTGTTCTTGGCGACTGTCTGGAGATCCATCAAGCAAGTCGAGGCTCCTTACATGTTTGATGGGGATTACCAAATTGCTCTGCATCAAATGCAGGGGAATTGGGCCTCATCTCACTTCGAGGGGAAGTCTCATTGTTTTTCTCGAGTTGCGGCGGAGACCTGGGGTATGTTCTCGAGTTACGTCGGGGATGGATCTTCAAAACTCGTGTTTGTTCAGCGACATCAGTACTCCTGTCTAGTTATGAGGGACACCTCAGGAATCTCATCGAGGCTTGACAGGGCAAAAGCGACGCTTCTCGAGGTTAGGCGGGAGACCATGGTAACATTCCCGTAGCAATAGTGATATTGGGATTCCTATCAATGTTCAAGGTGTGTCAGGAATCGTCACCTTTTGAAGCAGTGAACTCTGCATGCCTCCCGAGGTGTTAAAGGGATGTGAGGCATTCTGACGAAATGAGGCAGGGACATAGATCTTTCTCTAGGGTCTCCACAAGGGATTCAGACTGCCCTTCCTCTTGACAGACGATAGAAGAGCCTGTATTCAAGCCACTGCAAGAAAATCCAGTCTCCTTTCGAGTCAAGGCTTCTCGGTGTATATTCCACTTGAGGCAGCAAACTCAGGGTCTCTCTCACATACCTATTGCTGAGAGAAGCCTGCTCTTGAGGAGCTTGTAGAACGTTGCCATACGTCTTGAGTCTAAGCCAGGGAATCAGCTCTCAACTCGAGATGATTTGGGGTACACGGAGCAGTCCTCGAGTTGCTTTGCTGAACTTGGTATTCCTCTAGACTTGGGACAGTGTTCTCGGGGAATCTCTGGAGTTGCCTAAAGGAAATCAAGCCCCTGTGCGTGTTTTCTTGGGAACGGTGATTGCTCTGGATTCAATGCAGGGGAGTCGGGCCACATCTCGATTTAATTTGGGGTACATGGAGGTCCTTGGCACTGATGGATGACTTCAGGGTCCCTCTAGACTTGTGACAGTGGTCTTGGGGACTGTCTCGAGATACATCAACCAAGTCGAGGATCCTTATATGTTTATGGGGATCACGGAATTGCTCTGCATACAATGCAGGGGAATCGGGCCACATCTCGCTTCGAGGGGGATGTCTCATTGTTTTTCTTGAGTTGCGGTGGGGAACTGGGGCATATTCCCGAGTTACGGCGGGAATGGCCCTTCAAAACTCTTGTTTGTTCCGCGTTGTCAGGACTCCTCTCTAGTTAGGATGGACTCCTCAGGAATGTCTTCGATGTTTGGCAGGTCAAAAGGAACGCTTCTCGAGGTGAGGCGGAAGACCCTGTGTCCCTTTTCAGTAGCCACAATATTGGAATTCGTATCAATTTTCAAGAGGATTCAGGATGTTCACCTTCTGAAGCAGTGATCTCCGCGTGCCTCTCGAGGTATCAAAGATATGTGAGGCATTCCTTCGAAATGAGGTGTGGTCCTAGGGCATTCTCTTCGGTCTCCACAAAGATTGAGACATACCTTCTTCTTGTGAGATGAAAGACGGGCCTCTATTCAAGCCATGGCGAGAAATTACAGCGTCCTTTTCAGACAGGGTTTCTCGGTGCATATTCCACTTGAGGCAGCAAATTTAGGTTCCCTCCCACATAAATATTGCTGAGATAAGCCTCCTCTTGAGGTGCTTGTGGAAAGTTGGCATGCGTCTTGAGTCTAATCCAGGGACTCAGCTCTCATCTCGAGATGATTTTGGGTACACGAAGCATTCCTCCATTTGCTGTTCTAAACTTGGTTTTCCTCTAGACTTGGGACGGTGTTCTCAGGGAATCTCTGGAGATGCCTAAAGAAGTCAAAACACCGGTCGTGTTTGATGAGGAACGGGTGATATCTCTGGACTCAATGCAGGGGAATCGGGCTTCTTCTCGCATCGAGGGGGATGTCTGATTGTTTTTCTCGAGTTGCGGCGGGGACCTGTGGTATATTCTCGAGTTACAGTGGGGATGGCCTTCAAAACTCGTGTTTGTTCAGCGACCTCAGGACACATGTCTAGATACTAGGGACACCTCAGGAATCTCATCGAGGCATGGAAGGGCAAAAGGGATACTTCTCGAGGTGAGGCGGGTGACCCAGCATCCATTTCCTATAGCCACAGGGATATTGGGATTCCTATCTAAGTTTAAGAGGATTCAGGCATCCTCACATTTTCAAGCAGTGAACTCCGCATAACTCTCGAGGTGTCAAATGATGTGAGGCATTCCGTCGAAATGAGATGGGGATCTAGGTCTTTCTCTAGGGTCTCCGCTGGGGATTCAGACATCCCTTCATCTTGTGAGATGAAAGACGAGCCTGTATTCAAGCCGCTGCAAGGAAATCCTGCCTCCTTTCCAGTCAGGGCTTCTCGGTGTATATTTCTCTTGAAACAGCAAACACAGGGTCCCTCCCACATACATATTGCCAAGAGAAACCTCCTCTTGAGGGGCTTGTGGAATTTTGGCATATGTCTTGAGTCTAAACCAGGGAATCAGCTCTCATCTTGAGACGTTATGAAGTACATGGGGCATTCCTCGAGTTGCTATGATGAACTTGGTGTTCCTCTAGACTTTGGACGGTGTTCTCGGGGAAACTCTGCAGTTTACTAAAGGAAGTCAAGCCACTGGTCGTGTTTGTTGGGGAACGGCGGATGGCTGTGTAGTCATTGCAGGGGAATCAGGCCTCATCTCGAGTTGATTTGGGGTACATGGAGGTTCTTTTTGTTGCTGGGGTGACGTCAGGGTCCCTCTAGAATTGTGACCTTATTCTTGGGGACTGTCTTGAGATCCATCAAGCAAGTCGATGCTCCTTACATGTTTGATGGGGATCACGGAATTGCTCTGCATGCAAGGTAGGGGATTCGGGCCTCATCTCGCTTCTAGGGGGAGGTCACATTGTTTTTTTCGAGTTGCTGCGGGACGTGGGGTATAATCTCACGTTACGGCGGGGATGGCCCGGCAAAAATTGTGTTTGTTCTGCGACGTCAGGACTCTTGTCTAGTTACGAGGGACAACTCAGGAGTCTTTTCGAGGCTTGGCAGGGCAAATGGGGCGCTTCTCAATGTGAGTCGGGAGACCCAAGGTCCCTTTTCAGTAGCCACAGTTATATTGTGCATCCTATCAATGTTCAAGATGAGGCAGGCATCGTCACCTTTTGAAGCAGTGAACTCTGCGTGCCTCTCGAGGTGTCAAAGTGATGTGAGGCTTTCCTTCAAAATGAGGCGGGAATGTAGGGCTTTCTCTAGGGTCTCCACAGGGGATTGAGACGTCCCTTCATCTTGTGAGATGAAAGACGAGCCTGTATTCAAGCCACTGCAAGGAAATCCGGCCTTCTTTCGTGTCAGGGCTGCTCGGCCTATATTCCACTCGAGGCAGCAAGCTCAGGGTGCCTCCCACATAACTATTGCTGAGAGAAGCCTCCTGTTTAGGGGCTTGTGGAAAGCTGCCATAAATCTTGAGTCTAAGCCAGGGAATCAGCTCTCATCTCGAGACAATTTGGGGTGCACGGAGCATTCCTCGAGTTGCTGTGCTGAACTTGGTGTTCCTCAAGACTAGGGAAGCTGTTCGCCTGGATTCTCTTGTTGTTGCCTAAAGAAGTCAACCCATTGGTCGTGTTTGATGGGGAATGGGGGATGACTCTGTAGTCAATACAGGGGAATTGGTCCTCATCTCGTGTTGACTTAGGGTACTTGGAATTACTTAGCGTTGCTGAGGTGACCTCAGTGTCCCTCTAGACTTGTAACTGTTTTCTTGGGGACTTTCTCGAGATCCATCATGCAAGTCGATGCTCCTTATATGTTTGATTGGGATAACGGAATTGCTCTGCATGCAATGCAAAGGAATCGGACCTCATCTCGCGTCGAGGGGATATCTCATGGCTTTTCTCGGGTTGAGGTGGGGACCTGGAGTATATTCACGAGTTACGGCGTGGATGGCCATTCGAAATTCGGGTTTTTTCAGCGACGTCAGGACTCCAGTTTAGTTACGAGGGACACCTCAGGAATCTCTTGAAGGATTGGCAGGGCAAAAGGTATGCTTCTCGAAGTAAGGCGGGAGACCCAGTGTCCCTTTCCAGTAGCCACAGGGATATTGGGGTTCCTATCAGTGCTCAAGGGAATCAGGCATGGCCACCTTTTGAAGAAGTGAACTACGCGTGCTTCTTGAAATGTCAAAGGGATGTGAGGCATTCCTTCGCAATGTGGCGGGGAATTAGGGCTTTCTCTAGGGTCTCCACAGGGGATTGAGACATCCATTCAACTTGTGAGATAAAAGATGAGCCTGTACTCAAGAAATTGCAAGGAAATCCGGCCTCCTTTCGAGTCAGGGCTTATCGATTTATATTTCACTTGAGGCAGTAAACTCAGGATCTCTCCCGCATAACTATTGCTGAGAGAAGCCTGCTCTTGAGATGCTTGTGGAACGTTGGCATACGTCTTGAGTCTAAGCCAGGGAATCAGCTCTCATCTCGAGACGATTTGGGGTACTCGGAATACTCCTCGAGTTGCTGTGCTGAAATTGTTATTCCTCTAGTCTTGAGACGGTGTTTTCGAGGAATCTCTGGAGTTGCCTAAAGGAAATCAATCCACTGGGCATGTTTTCTTAGGAACGGTGATTGCTCTGTATTCAATGCAGGGGAGTCGGGCCTTATCTCGATTTAATTTGGGGTACAAGCAGGACCTTCACGCTGATGGGGTGACCTCAGGGTCCCTCTAGTCTTTTGACAGTATTCTTGGGGACTGTCTCGAGATCTATCAACCAAGTCGAGGATCCTTATATGTTTATAGAGATCACGGAATTGCTCTGCAGGCAATGCAGGGGAATCGGGCCTCATCTCGCTTCGAGCGGGAAGACTAATGGGTTTTCTCGAGTTGTGGTGGGGACCTGGGGTATATTCTCGAGTTACAGCGGGGATGGCCGTTCAAAACTCGTCTTTGTTAAGCGAAGTTAGCACTCCGGTCTAGTTACGAGGGTCACCTCAGGTATCTCTTCGAGGCTTGTCAGGATAAAAGGGACGCTTCTCGAGGTGAGGCCGGAAACCCAGGGTCCCTTTCCAGTAGCCACAGGGCTCTTGGGATTCCTATCAATGTTCGTGAGGAGTCAGGCATCGTCACGTTTTGAAGCAGTGAACTCCGCATGCCTCTCGAGGTGTCAAAGTGATGTGAGGCATTCCATCGAAATGAGGTGGGACTCTAGGGCTTTCTTTAGGGTCTACACTGGGGATTCAGACATCCCATCATTTTGTGAAATGAAAGACGAGCCTGTATTCAAGCCACTGCAAGGAAATCTGGCCTCAATTCCAGTCAGGGCTTCTCAGTGTATATTCCACTTGAGGCAGCAAACTCATGGTCCCTCCAACATACCTATTGCTAAGAGACGCCTCCTCTTGAGGGGCTTGTGGAAAGTTGGCATATGTCTTGAGTCTAAACCAGGAAATCAGCTCTCCTCTCGAGACGATTTGGGGTACATAGACCATTCCTCGCGTTGCTGTTCTGAACTTGGTGTTCCCCTAACCTTGGGATGGTGTTCTGAGGGTATCTCAGGAGTAGCCTAAAGGAAGTCAAGCCACTGCTCGTGTTTGATGGGGAAGGGGGGATGGCTCTGGAGTTAATGCAGGGGAATCGGGCCTCATCTCAAGTTGATTTGGGGTACATGGAGCTTCTTCATTTTCTTAGGGTGAGCTCACGTTCTCTCTAGAGTTGTGACAGTGTTTTTGGGGACTTTCTCGAGATCTGTCAAGCAAGTTGAGGCTCCTTACATGTTTGATGGTGATCACAGAATTGCTCTGCATTCAATGCAGGGGAATCATGCCTCATCTCGCTCCGAGGGGAAGTCCCATGATTTTTTTGAGTTGCGGTGTGGACCTGGGGTATATTCTCAAGTTACGGCGGGGATGGCCCTTCAAAACTCGTGTTTGCTCAGCGACATCAGGACTCCTGTCTAGTTACGAGGGACACCTCAGCTATCTCTTTGAGATTTGTCAGGGCAAAAGGGACTCTTCTCGAGGTTAGGCCGGAAACCCAGGGTCCCTTTCCAGTAGCCATTGGGCTATTGGGATTCCTATCTAAGTTTAAGAGGATTCAGGCATCCTCACATTTTCAAGCAGTGAACTCCGCATAACTCTCGAGGTGTCAAATGATGTGAGGCATTCCGTCGAAATGAGATGGGGATCTAGGTCTTTCTCTAGGGTCTCCACTGGGGATTCAGACATCCCTTCATCTTGTGAGATGAAAGACGAGCCTGTATTCAAGCCGCTGCAAGGAAATCCTGCCTCCTTTCCAGTCAGGGCTTCTCGGTGTATATTTCTCTTGAAACAGCAAACACAGGGTCCCTCCCACATACATATTGCCAAGAGAAACCTCCTCTTGAGGGGCTTGTGGAATTTTGGCATATGTCTTGAGTCTAAACCAGGGAATCAGCTCTCATCTTGAGACGTTTTGAAGTACATGGGGCATTCCTCGAGTTGCTATGATGAACTTGGTGTTCCTCTAGACTTTGGACGGTGTTCTCGGGGAAACTCTGCAGTTTACTAAAGGAAGTCAAGCCACTGGTCGTGTTTGTTGGGGAACGGCGGATGGCTGTGTAGTCATTGCAGGGGAATCAGGCCTCATCTCGAGTTGATTTGGGGTACATGGAAGTTCTTCTTGTTGCTGGGGTGACGTCAGGGTCCCTCTAGAATTGTGACCTTATTCTTGGGGACTGTCTCGAGATCCATCAAGCAAGTCGATGCTCCTTACATGTTTGATGGGGATCACGGAATTGCTCTGCATGCAAGGTAGGGGATTCGGGCCTCATCTCGCTTCTAGGGGGAGGTCACATTGTTTTTTTCGAGTTGCTGCGGGACCTGGGGTATAATCTCACGTTACGGCGGGGATGGCCCGGCAAAAATTGTGTTTGTTCTGCGAAGTCAGGACTCTTGTCTAGTTACGAGGGACAACTCAGGAGTCTTTTCGAGGCTTGGCAGGGCAAATGGGGCGCTTCTCAATGTGAGTCGGGAGATCCAAGGTCCCTTTTCAGTAGCCACAGTTATATTGCGCTTTCTATCAATGTTCAAGATGAGGCAGGCATCGTCACCTTTTGAAGCAGTGAACTCTGCGTGCCTCTCGAGGTGTCAAAGTGATGTGAGGCTTTCCTTCAAAATGAGGCGGGAACGTAGGGCTTTCTCTAGGGTCTCCACAGGGGATTCAGACGTCCCTTCACCTTGTGAGATGAAAGACGAGACTGTATTCAAGCCACTGCAAGGAAATCCGGCCTTCTTTCGTGTCAGGGCTGTTCGGTGAATATTCCACTCGAGGCAGCAAGCTCAGGGTGCCTCCCACATACCTACTGCTGAGAGAAGCCTCCTCTTTAGGGGCTTGTGGAAAGCTGCCATACGTCTTGAGTCTAAACCAGGGAATCAGCTCTCATCTCGAGACAATTTGGGGTACACGGAGCATTCCTCGAGTTGCTGTGCTGAACTTGGTGTTCCTCAAAACTAGGGAAGGTGTTCGCCTGGATTCTCTTGTTGTTGCCTAAAGAAGTCAACCCATTGGTCGTGTTTGATGGGGAATGGGGGATGACTCTGTAGTCAATACAGGTGAATTGGTCCTCATCTCGTGTTGACTTAGGGTACTTGGAGTTACTTAGCGTTGCTGGGGTAACCTCAGTGTCCCTCTAGACTTGTAACTGTTTTCCTGGGGACTTTCTCGAGATCCATCATGCAAGTCGATGCTCCTTACATGTTTGATTGGGATAACGGAATTGCTCTGCATGCAATGCAAAGGAATCGGACCTCATCTCGCGTCGAGGGGGATATCTCCTGGCTTTTCTCGGGTTGAGGTGGGGACCTGGAGTATATTCACGTGTTACGGCGGGGATGGCCCTTAGAAACTTGAGTTTTTTCAGCAACGTCAGGACTCCAGTTTAGTTACGAGGGACACCTCAGGAATCTCTTGAAGGATTGGTAGGGCAAAAGGTACGCTTCTCGAGGTAAGGCGGGAGACCCAGTGTCCCTTTCCAGTAGCCACAGGGATATTGGGGTTCCTATCAATTCTGAAGGGGTGTCAGTCTTCGTCACCTTTTGAAGCAGTGAACTCTGCATGCCTCCCGAGGTGTAAAAGGGATGTGAGGCATTCTGACGAAATGAGGCAGGGACATAGAGCTTTCTCTAGGGTCTCGACAAGGGTTTCAGACTACCCTTCCTCTTCTCAGATGATAGAAGATCCTGTATTCAAGCCACTGCAAGAAAATCCAGTCTCCTTTCGAGTCAAGGCTTCTCGGTGTATATTCCACTTGACGCAGCAAACTCAGGATCCCTCCAACATACCTATTGCTGAGAGAAGCCTCCTGTTGAGGTGCTTATGGAAAGTTGGCATACGTCTTGAGTCGAAGCCAGTGAATCAGCTCTCATCTCGAGATGATTAGGGAACACGCAGGATTCCTCGAGTTGCTGTGCTGAACTTCGTGTTCCTCTAGACTTGGGACGGTGTTCTCGTTGAATCTCTTGAGTTGCCTAAAGAAAATCAAGCCACTGGTCGTGTTTGATGGTGAACGGGGGATGACTCTGTGGTGAAGGCAGGGGAATTTGGCCGCATTTCGAGTTGATATGGGGTGCATGGAACTCCTTCTCATTGTTGGAGTGACCTCAGGGTCCCTCTAGGCTTGTGACAGTGTTCTTGGGGACTCTCTCGAGATCCATCAAACAAGTGAAGGCTCCATACATGTTTGATGGGGATCACATAATTGCTCTGCATGAAATGCAGGGGAATCGAGCCTCATCTCGCTTCGAGGGGGATGTCTCATGGTTTTTCTTGAGTTGTGGCGGGGACCTGGGGTGTATTCTAGAGTTACGGTGGGGATGGCCCTTCAAAACTCGTGTTTCTTCACCGAAGTCATGACTCCTGTCTAGTTAAGAGGGACCCCTTAGGAATCTCTTGAAGGATTGGCAGGACAAAACGTACGCTTCTCGAAGTAAGGCGGGAGACCCACGGTCCCACTCCAGTAGCCACAGGGATATTGGGGTTCCTATCCATGCTCAAGAGGAGTCACGCATGGTCACCTTTTGAAGAAGTGAACTCTGCGTGCCTTTCGAAGTGTCAAAGGGATGTTAGGCATTTCGTCGAAATGGGGCGGAGTTTTAGGGCTTTCTCTAGGGTCTCCACAGGGGATTGAGACATCCCTTCATCTTGTGAGATAAAAGACGAGCCTGTATTCAAGACACTGCCAGGAAATCCGGCCTCCTTTCGAGTCAGGGCTTATCAGTTTATATTCCACTTGAGGCAGCAAACTCAGGGTCTCTCTCACATACCTATTGCTGAGAGAAGCCTGCTCTTGAGGTGCTTGTAGAACGTTGCCATACGTCTTGAGTCTAAGCCAGGGAATCAGATCTCATCTCGAGACGATTTGTGGTACACGGAGCAGTCCTCGAGTTGCTGTGCTGAACTTGGTATTCCTCTAGACTTGGGACAGTGTTCTCGGGGAATCTCTGGAGTTGCCTAAAGGAAATCACGCCCCTGGGCGTGTTTTCTTGGGAACGGTGATTGCTCTGGATTCAATGCAGGGGAGTCGGGCCACATCTCGATTTAATTTGGGGTACATGGAGGTCCTTGGCGCTGATGGGTGACCTCAGGGTCCCTCTAGACTTGTGACAGTGGTCTTGGGGACTGTCTCGAGATACATCAACCAAGTCGAGGATCCTTATATGTTTATGGGGATCACGGAATTGCTCTGCATACAATGCAGGGGAATCAGGCCTCATCTCGTTTCGAGGGGGATGTCTCATTGTTTTTCTCGAGTTGCAGTGGGGACCTGGGGCATATTCTCGTGTTACGGCGGAAATGGATCTTCACAACTCTTGTTTGTTCCGCGTTGTCAGGACTCCTCTCTAGTTAGGTGGACTCCTCAGGAATGTCTTCGATGTTTGGCAGGTCAAAAGGAACGCTTCTCGAGGTGAGGCGGAAGACCCAGTGTCCCTTTTCAGTAGCCACAATATTGGAATTCGTATCAATTTTCAAGAGGATTCAGGCATCGTCACCTTCTGAAGCAGTGATCTCCGCGTGCCTCTCGAGTTATCAGAGAGATGTGAGGCATTCCTTCGAAATGAGGCGTGGACCTAGGGCTTTCTCTAGGGTCTCCACAGGGGATTCGGACACACCTTCATCTTGTGAGATTAAAGAGGGGCCGGTATTCAAGCCACTGCCAGGAATTACGGGGGCCTTTTGAGACAGGGCTTCTCGGTGTATATTCCACTTGAGGCAGCAAATTCAGGGTCCCTCCCACATAACTATTGCTGAGAGAAGCCTCCTCTTGAGGTGCTTGTGGAAATTTGGCATGCGTCTTGAGTCTAATCCAGGAACTCAGCTCTCATCTCGATATGATTTGGGGTACATGGAGCATTCCTCGTGTTGCTGTTCTAAACTTGGTGTTCCTCTAGACTTGCACGGTGTTCTCAGTGAATCTCTGGAGCTGTCTAAAGGAAGTCAAAACACTGGTCGTGTTTGATGGGGAACGATTGATATTTATGGACTCAATGCAAGGTAATCAGGCTTCTTCTCGATCGAGGGGGAAGTCTGATGTTTTTTTCTCGTGTTGCGGGGGGGGACCTGGGTATATTCTCGAGTTATGGTGGGGATGGCCTTCAAAACTCGTGTTAGTTCAGCGACATCAGGACTCGTGTCTAGATACTAGGGACACCTCAGGAATCTCTTCGAGGCTTGGCAGGGCAAAAGGTATACTTCTCGAGGTGAGGCGGGTGACCCAGGATCCATTTCCTGTAGCCACAGTGATATTGGGATTCCTATCAATGCTCAAGGCGAGTCAGGCATCGTCACCCTTGAAGAAGTGAACTCCGCGTGCCTCTAGAGGTATCAAAGTGATGTGAGGCATTCCGTCGAAAATAAAGCGGGGACCTAGGGCATTCATTAGTGTTTCCACATGGGTTTCAGACATCCCAGCATCCTGTGAGATGAAAGATGAGCCTGTATTCAAGCCACAGCAAGGAAATCCGGCCTTCTTTCGAGTCAGGGCTTCTCGGTGTATATTCCACTTGAGGCAGTAAACTCAGGTCCCTCCCACATACCTATTGCTGAGAGAAGCCTCCTCTTGATGTGCTTGTGGAAAGTTGGCATACGTCTTGAGCCTAACCCAGGAAATCAGCTCTCATCTCGAGACGATTTTGTGTACACGGAGCATTCCTCGAGATGCTGTGCTGAACTTGGTGTTCCTCTAGACTTGGCACGGTGTTCTCAGGGAATCTCTGGAGTTGCCTAAAGGAAGTCAAGCCACAGGTCATGATTAATGGGAAACGGGGGATGACTCTGGAGTTAATACAGGGGAATCGGGCCTCATCTTGAGTTCATTTGGTGTACATGGAGCTCCTTCACACTGCTAGGGTGTGACGTCAGGCTCTCTCTAGATATGTGACAGTGTTCTTGGCGACTGTCTGGAGATCCATCAAGCAAGTCGAGGCTCCTTACATGTTTGATGGGGATTACCAAATTGCTCTGCATCAAATGCAGGGGAATTGGGCCTCATCTCACTTCGAGTGGGAAGTCTCATTGTTTTTCTCGAGTTGCGGCGGAGACCTGGGGTATGTTCTCGAGTTACGTCGGGGATGGATCTTCAAAACTCGTGTTTGTTCAGCGACATCAGTACTCCTGTCTAGTTATGAGGGACACCTCAGGAATCTCATCGAGGCTTGACAGGGCAAAAGCGACGCTTCTCGAGGTTAGGCGGGAGACCATGGTAACATTCCCGTAGCAATAGTGATATTGGGATTCCTATCAATGTTCAAGGTGTGTCAGGAATCGTCACCTTTTGAAGCAGTGAACTCTGCATGCCTCCCGAGGTGTTAAAGGGATGTGAGGCATTCTGACGAAATGAGGCAGGGACATAGATCTTTCTCTAGGGTCTCCACAAGGGATTCAGACTGCCCTTCCTCTTGACAGACGATAGAAGAGCCTGTATTCAAGCCACTGCAAGAAAATCCAGTCTCCTTTCGAGTCAAGGCTTCTCGGTGTATATTCCACTTGAGGCAGCAAACTCAGGGTCTCTCTCACATACCTATTGCTGAGAGAAGCCTGCTCTTGAGGAGCTTGTAGAACGTTGCCATACGTCTTGAGTCTAAGCCAGGGAATCAGCTCTCAACTCGAGATGATTTGGGGTACACGGAGCAGTCCTCGAGTTGCTTTGCTGAACTTGGTATTCCTCTAGACTTGGGACAGTGTTCTCGGGGAATCTCTGGAGTTGCCTAAAGGAAATCAAGCCCCTGTGCGTGTTTTCTTGGGAACGGTGATTGCTCTGGATTCAATGCAGGGGAGTCGGGCCACATCTCGATTTAATTTGGGGTACATGGAGGTCCTTGGCACTGATGGATGACTTCAGGGTCCCTCTAGACTTGTGACAGTGGTCTTGGGGACTGTCTCGAGATACATCAACCAAGTCGAGGATCCTTATATGTTTATGGGGATCACGGAATTGCTCTGCATACAATGCAGGGGAATCGGGCCACATCTCGCTTCGAGGGGGATGTCTCATTGTTTTTCTTGAGTTGCGGTGGGGAACTGGGGCATATTCCCGAGTTACGGCGGGAATGGCCCTTCAAAACTCTTGTTTGTTCCGCGTTGTCAGGACTCCTCTCTAGTTAGGATGGACTCCTCAGGAATGTCTTCGATGTTTGGCAGGTCAAAAGGAACGCTTCTCGAGGTGAGGCGGAAGACCCTGTGTCCCTTTTCAGTAGCCACAATATTGGAATTCGTATCAATTTTCAAGAGGATTCAGGCATGTTCACCTTCTGAAGCAGTGATCTCCGCGTGCCTCTCGAGGTATCAAAGATATGTGAGGCATTCCTTCGAAATGAGGTGTGGTCCTAGGGCATTCTCTTCGGTCTCCACAAAGATTGAGACATACCTTCTTCTTGTGAGATGAAAGACGGGCCTCTATTCAAGCCATGGCGAGAAATTACAGCGTCCTTTTCAGACAGGGTTTCTCGGTGCATATTCCACTTGAGGCAGCAAATTTAGGTTCCCTCCCACATAAATATTGCTGAGATAAGCCTCCTCTTGAGGTGCTTGTGGAAAGTTGGCATGCGTCTTGAGTCTAATCCAGGGACTCAGCTCTCATCTCGAGATGATTTTGGGTACACGAAGCATTCCTCCATTTGCTGTTCTAAACTTGGTTTTCCTCTAGACTTGGGACGGTGTTCTCAGGGAATCTCTGGAGATGCCTAAAGAAGTCAAAACACCGGTCGTGTTTGATGAGGAACGGGTGATATCTCTGGACTCAATGCAGGGGAATCGGGCTTCTTCTCGCATCGAGGGGGATGTCTGATTGTTTTTCTCGAGTTGCGGCGGGGACCTGTGGTATATTCTCGAGTTACAGTGGGGATGGCCTTCAAAACTCGTGTTTGTTCAGCGACCTCAGGACACATGTCTAGATACTAGGGACACCTCAGGAATCTCATCGAGGCATGGAAGGGCAAAAGGGATACTTCTCGAGGTGAGGCGGGTGACCCAGCATCCATTTCCTATAGCCACAGGGATATTGGGATTCCTATCTAAGTTTAAGAGGATTCAGGCATCCTCACATTTTCAAGCAGTGAACTCCGCATAACTCTCGAGGTGTCAAATGATGTGAGGCATTCCGTCGAAATGAGATGGGGATCTAGGTCTTTCTCTAGGGTCTCCGCTGGGGATTCAGACATCCCTTCATCTTGTGAGATGAAAGACGAGCCTGTATTCAAGCCGCTGCAAGGAAATCCTGCCTCCTTTCCAGTCAGGGCTTCTCGGTGTATATTTCTCTTGAAACAGCAAACACAGGGTCCCTCCCACATACATATTGCCAAGAGAAACCTCCTCTTGAGGGGCTTGTGGAATTTTGGCATATGTCTTGAGTCTAAACCGGGGAATCAGCTCTCATCTTGAGACGTTATGAAGTACATGGGGCATTCCTCGAGTTGCTATGATGAACTTGGTGTTCCTCTAGACTTTGGACGGTGTTCTCGGGGAAACTCTGCAGTTTACTAAAGGAAGTCAAGCCACTGGTCGTGTTTGTTGGGGAACGGCGGATGGCTGTGTAGTCATTGCAGGGGAATCAGGCCTCATCTCGAGTTGATTTGGGGTACATGGAGGTTCTTTTTGTTGCTGGGGTGACGTCAGGGTCCCTCTAGAATTGTGACCTTATTCTTGGGGACTGTCTTGAGATCCATCAAGCAAGTCGATGCTCCTTACATGTTTGATGGGGATCACGGAATTGCTCTGCATGCAAGGTAGGGGATTCGGGCCTCATCTCGCTTCTAGGGGGAGGTCACATTGTTTTTTTTCGAGTTGCTGCGGGACGTGGGGTATAATCTCACGTTACGGCGGGGATGGCCCGGCAAAAATTGTGTTTGTTCTGCGACGTCAGGACTCTTGTCTAGTTACGAGGGACAACTCAGGAGTCTTTTCGAGGCTTGGCAGGGCAAATGGGGCGCTTCTCAATGTGAGTCGGGAGACCCAAGGTCCCTTTTCAGTAGCCACAGTTATATTGTGCATCCTATCAATGTTCAAGATGAGGCAGGCATCGTCACCTTTTGAAGCAGTGAACTCTGCGTGCCTCTCGAGGTGTCAAAGTGATGTGAGGCTTTCCTTCAAAATGAGGCGGGAATGTAGGGCTTTCTCTAGGGTCTCCACAGGGGATTGAGACGTCCCTTCATCTTGTGAGATGAAAGACGAGCCTGTATTCAAGCCACTGCAAGGAAATCCGGCCTTCTTTCGTGTCAGGGCTGCTCGGCCTATATTCCACTCGAGGCAGCAAGCTCAGGGTGCCTCCCACATAACTATTGCTGAGAGAAGCCTCCTGTTTAGGGGCTTGTGGAAAGCTGCCATAAATCTTGAGTCTAAGCCAGGGAATCAGCTCTCATCTCGAGACAATTTGGGTGCACGGAGCATTCCTCGAGTTGCTGTGCTGAACTTGGTGTTCCTCAAGACTAGGGAAGCTGTTCGCCTGGATTCTCTTGTTGTTGCCTAAAGAAGTCAACCCATTGGTCGTGTTTGATGGGGAATGGGGGATGACTCTGTAGTCAATACAGGGGAATTGGTCCTCATCTCGTGTTGACTTAGGGTACTTGGAATTACTTAGCGTTGCTGAGGTGACCTCAGTGTCCCTCTAGACTTGTAACTGTTTTCTTGGGGACTTTCTCGAGATCCATCATGCAAGTCGATGCTCCTTATATGTTTGATTGGGATAACGGAATTGCTCTGCATGCAATGCAAAGGAATCGGACCTCATCTCGCGTCGAGGGGGATATCTCATGGCTTTTCTCGGGTTGAGGTGGGGACCTGGAGTATATTCACGAGTTACGGCGTGGATGGCCATTCGAAATTCGGGTTTTTTCAGCGACGTCAGGACTCCAGTTTAGTTACGAGGGACACCTCAGGAATCTCTTGAAGGATTGGCAGGGCAAAAGGTATGCTTCTCGAAGTAAGGCGGGAGACCCAGTGTCCCTTTCCAGTAGCCACAGGGATATTGGGGTTCCTATCAGTGCTCAAGGGAATCAGGCATGGCCACCTTTTGAAGAAGTGAACTACGCGTGCTTCTTGAAATGTCAAAGGGATGTGAGGCATTCCTTCGCAATGTGGCGGGGAATTAGGGCTTTCTCTAGGGTCTCCACAGGGGATTGAGACATCCATTCAACTTGTGAGATAAAAGATGAGCCTGTACTCAAGAAATTGCAAGGAAATCCGGCCTCCTTTCGAGTCAGGGCTTATCGATTTATATTTCACTTGAGGCAGTAAACTCAGGATCTCTCCCGCATAACTATTGCTGAGAGAAGCCTGCTCTTGAGATGCTTGTGGAACGTTGGCATACGTCTTGAGTCTAAGCCAGGGAATCAGCTCTCATCTCGAGACGATTTGGGGTACTCGGAATACTCCTCGAGTTGCTGTGCTGAAATTGTTATTCCTCTAGTCTTGAGACGGTGTTTTCGAGGAATCTCTGGAGTTGCCTAAAGGAAATCAATCCACTGGGCATGTTTTCTTAGGAACGGTGATTGCTCTGTATTCAATGCAGGGGAGTCGGGCCTTATCTCGATTTAATTTGGGGTACAAGCAGGACCTTCACGCTGATGGGGTGACCTCAGGGTCCCTCTAGTCTTTTGACAGTATTCTTGGGGACTGTCTCGAGATCTATCAACCAAGTCGAGGATCCTTATATGTTTATAGAGATCACGGAATTGCTCTGCAGGCAATGCAGGGGAATCGGGCCTCATCTCGCTTCGAGCGGGAAGACTAATGGGTTTTCTCGAGTTGTGGTGGGGACCTGGGGTATATTCTCGAGTTACAGCGGGGATGGCCGTTCAAAACTCGTCTTTGTTAAGCGAAGTTAGCACTCCGGTCTAGTTACGAGGGTCACCTCAGGTATCTCTTCGAGGCTTGTCAGGATAAAAGGGACGCTTCTCGAGGTGAGGCCGGAAACCCAGGGTCCCTTTCCAGTAGCCACAGGGCTCTTGGGATTCCTATCAATGTTCGTGAGGAGTCAGGCATCGTCACGTTTTGAAGCAGTGAACTCCGCATGCCTCTCGAGGTGTCAAAGTGATGTGAGGCATTCCATCGAAATGAGGTGGGACTCTAGGGCTTTCTTTAGGGTCTACACTGGGGATTCAGACATCCCATCATTTTGTGAAATGAAAGACGAGCCTGTATTCAAGCCACTGCAAGGAAATCTGGCCTCAATTCCAGTCAGGGCTTCTCAGTGTATATTCCACTTGAGGCAGCAAACTCATGGTCCCTCCAACATACCTATTGCTAAGAGACGCCTCCTCTTGAGGGGCTTGTGGAAAGTTGGCATATGTCTTGAGTCTAAACCAGGAAATCAGCTCTCCTCTCGAGACGATTTGGGGTACATAGACCATTCCTCGCGTTGCTGTTCTGAACTTGGTGTTCCCCTAACCTTGGGATGGTGTTCTGAGGGTATCTCAGGAGTAGCCTAAAGGAAGTCAAGCCACTGCTCGTGTTTGATGGGGAAGGGGGGATGGCTCTGGAGTTAATGCAGGGGAATCGGGCCTCATCTCAAGTTGATTTGGGGTACATGGAGCTTCTTCATTTTCTTAGGGTGAGCTCACGTTCTCTCTAGAGTTGTGACAGTGTTTTTGGGGACTTTCTCGAGATCTGTCAAGCAAGTTGAGGCTCCTTACATGTTTGATGGTGATCACAGAATTGCTCTGCATTCAATGCAGGGGAATCATGCCTCATCTCGCTCCGAGGGGAAGTCCCATGATTTTTTTGAGTTGCGGTGTGGACCTGGGGTATATTCTCAAGTTACGGCGGGGATGGCCCTTCAAAACTCGTGTTTGCTCAGCGACATCAGGACTCCTGTCTAGTTACGAGGGACACCTCAGCTATCTCTTTGAGATTTGTCAGGGCAAGGGACTCTTCTCGAGGTTAGGCCGGAAACCCAGGGTCCCTTTCCAGTAGCCATTGGGCTATTGGGATTCCTATCTAAGTTTAAGAGGATTCAGGCATCCTCACATTTTCAAGCAGTGAACTCCGCATAACTCTCGAGGTGTCAAATGATGTGAGGCATTCCGTCGAAATGAGATGGGGATCTAGGTCTTTCTCTAGGGTCTCCACTGGGGATTCAGACATCCCTTCATCTTGTGAGATGAAAGACGAGCCTGTATTCAAGCCGCTGCAAGGAAATCCTGCCTCCTTTCCAGTCAGGGCTTCTCGGTGTATATTTCTCTTGAAACAGCAAACACAGGGTCCCTCCCACATACATATTGCCAAGAGAAACCTCCTCTTGAGGGGCTTGTGGAATTTTGGCATATGTCTTGAGTCTAAACCAGGGAATCAGCTCTCATCTTGAGACGTTTTGAAGTACATGGGGCATTCCTCGAGTTGCTATGATGAACTTGGTGTTCCTCTAGACTTTGGACGGTGTTCTCGGGGAAACTCTGCAGTTTACTAAAGGAAGTCAAGCCACTGGTCGTGTTTGTTGGGGAACGGCGGATGGCTGTGTAGTCATTGCAGGGGAATCAGGCCTCATCTCGAGTTGATTTGGGGTACATGGAAGTTCTTCTTGTTGCTGGGGTGACGTCAGGGTCCCTCTAGAATTGTGACCTTATTCTTGGGGACTGTCTCGAGATCCATCAAGCAAGTCGATGCTCCTTACATGTTTGATGGGGATCACGGAATTGCTCTGCATGCAAGGTAGGGGATTCGGGCCTCATCTCGCTTCTAGGGGGAGGTCACATTGTTTTTTTCGAGTTGCTGCGGGACCTGGGGTATAATCTCACGTTACGGCGGGGATGGCCCGGCAAAAATTGTGTTTGTTCTGCGAAGTCAGGACTCTTGTCTAGTTACGAGGGACAACTCAGGAGTCTTTTCGAGGCTTGGCAGGGCAAATGGGGCGCTTCTCAATGTGAGTCGGGAGATCCAAGGTCCCTTTTCAGTAGCCACAGTTATATTGCGCTTTCTATCAATGTTCAAGATGAGGCAGGCATCGTCACCTTTTGAAGCAGTGAACTCTGCGTGCCTCTCGAGGTGTCAAAGTGATGTGAGGCTTTCCTTCAAAATGAGGCGGGAACGTAGGGCTTTCTCTAGGGTCTCCACAGGGGATTCAGACGTCCCTTCACCTTGTGAGATGAAAGACGAGACTGTATTCAAGCCACTGCAAGGAAATCCGGCCTTCTTTCGTGTCAGGGCTGTTCGGTGAATATTCCACTCGAGGCAGCAAGCTCAGGGTGCCTCCCACATACCTACTGCTGAGAGAAGCCTCCTCTTTAGGGGCTTGTGGAAAGCTGCCATACGTCTTGAGTCTAAACCAGGGAATCAGCTCTCATCTCGAGACAATTTGGGGTACACGGAGCATTCCTCGAGTTGCTGTGCTGAACTTGGTGTTCCTCAAAACTAGGGAAGGTGTTCGCCTGGATTCTCTTGTTGTTGCCTAAAGAAGTCAACCCATTGGTCGTGTTTGATGGGGAATGGGGGATGACTCTGTAGTCAATACAGGTGAATTGGTCCTCATCTCGTGTTGACTTAGGGTACTTGGAGTTACTTAGCGTTGCTGGGGTAACCTCAGTGTCCCTCTAGACTTGTAACTGTTTTCCTGGGGACTTTCTCGAGATCCATCATGCAAGTCGATGCTCCTTACATGTTTGATTGGGATAACGGAATTGCTCTGCATGCAATGCAAAGGAATCGGACCTCATCTCGCGTCGAGGGGGATATCTCCTGGCTTTTCTCGGGTTGAGGTGGGGACCTGGAGTATATTCACGTGTTACGGCGGGGATGGCCCTTAGAAACTTGAGTTTTTTCAGCAACGTCAGGACTCCAGTTTAGTTACGAGGGACACCTCAGGAATCTCTTGAAGGATTGGTAGGGCAAAAGGTACGCTTCTCGAGGTAAGGCGGGAGACCCAGTGTCCCTTTCCAGTAGCCACAGGGATATTGGGGTTCCTATCAATTCTGAAGGGGTGTCAGTCTTCGTCACCTTTTGAAGCAGTGAACTCTGCATGCCTCCCGAGGTGTAAAAGGGATGTGAGGCATTCTGACGAAATGAGGCAGGGACATAGAGCTTTCTCTAGGGTCTCGACAAGGGTTTCAGACTACCCTTCCTCTTCTCAGATGATAGAAGATCCTGTATTCAAGCCACTGCAAGAAAATCCAGTCTCCTTTCGAGTCAAGGCTTCTCGGTGTATATTCCACTTGACGCAGCAAACTCAGGATCCCTCCAACATACCTATTGCTGAGAGAAGCCTCCTGTTGAGGTGCTTATGGAAAGTTGGCATACGTCTTGAGTCGAAGCCAGTGAATCAGCTCTCATCTCGAGATGATTAGGGAACACGCAGGATTCCTCGAGTTGCTGTGCTGAACTTCGTGTTCCTCTAGACTTGGGACGGTGTTTTCGTTGAATCTCTTGAGTTGCCTAAAGAAAATCAAGCCACTGGTCGTGTTTGATGGTGAACGGGGGATGACTCTGTGGTGAAGGCAGGGGAATTTGGCCGCATTTCGAGTTGATATGGGGTGCATGGAACTCCTTCTCATTGTTGGAGTGACCTCAGGGTCCCTCTAGGCTTGTGACAGTGTTCTTGGGGACTCTCTCGAGATCCATCAAACAAGTGAAGGCTCCATACATGTTTGATGGGGATCACATAATTGCTCTGCATGAAATGCAGGGGAATCGAGCCTCATCTCGCTTCGAGGGGGATGTCTCATGGTTTTTCTTGAGTTGTGGCGGGGACCTGGGGTGTATTCTAGAGTTACGGTGGGGATGGCCCTTCAAAACTCGTGTTTCTTCACCGAAGTCATGACTCCTGTCTAGTTAAGAGGGACCCCTTAGGAATCTCTTGAAGGATTGGCAGGACAAAACGTACGCTTCTCGAAGTAAGGCGGGAGACCCACGGTCCCACTCCAGTAGCCACAGGGATATTGGGGTTCCTATCCATGCTCAAGAGGAGTCACGCATGGTCACCTTTTGAAGAAGTGAACTCTGCGTGCCTTTCGAAGTGTCAAAGGGATGTTAGGCATTTCGTCGAAATGGGGCGGAGTTTTAGGGCTTTCTCTAGGGTCTCCACAGGGGATTGAGACATCCCTTCATCTTGTGAGATAAAAGACGAGCCTGTATTCAAGACACTGCCAGGAAATCCGGCCTCCTTTCGAGTCAGGGCTTATCAGTTTATATTCCACTTGAGGCAGCAAACTCAGGGTCTCTCTCACATACCTATTGCTGAGAGAAGCCTGCTCTTGAGGTGCTTGTAGAACGTTGCCATACGTCTTGAGTCTAAGCCAGGGAATCAGATCTCATCTCGAGACGATTTGGGGTACACGGAGCAGTCCTCGAGTTGCTGTGCTGAACTTGGTATTCCTCTAGACTTGGGACGGTGTTCTCGGGGAATCTCTGGAGTTGCCTAAAGGAAATCAAGCCACCTGGGGTGTTTTCTTGGGAACGGTGATTGCTCTGGATTCAATGCAGGGGAATCGGGCCTCATCTCGATTTAATTTGGGGTACATGGAGCTCCTTCGCGCTGATGGTGACCTCAGGTTCCTCTAGACTTGTGACAGTGTTCTTGGGAACTGTCTCGAGATCATCAACCAAGTCGAGGATCCTTATATGTTTATGGGGATCACGGAATTGCTCTGCATGCAATGCAGGGGAATCAGGCCTCATCTCGCTTCGAGGGGGAAGTCTCATGGTTTTTCTCGAGTTGCAGCGGGGACCTGGGGTATATTCTCGAGTTACGGCGGGGATGGCCCTTCAAAACTCTTGTTTGTTCCGCGTTGTCAGGACTCCTCTCTAGTTAGGATGGACACCTCAGGAATGTCTTCGAGTTTGGCAGGTCAAAAGGAACGCTTCTCGAGGTGAGGCGGAAGACCCAGTGTCCCTTTTCAGTAGCCACAGGATATTGGAATTCGTATCAATTTTCAAGAGGATTCAGGCATCGTCACCTTCTGAAGCAGTGATCTCCGCGTGCCTCTCGAGGTATCAAAGAGATGTGAGGCATTCCTTCGAAATGAGGCGTGAACCTAGGGCTTTCTCTAGGGTCTCCACAGGGGATTCGGACATCCCTTCATCTTGTGAGATGAAAGAGGGGCCTGTATTCAAGCCACTGCCAGGGAATTACGGGCGGCCTTTTGAGACAGGGCTTCTCGGTGTATATTCCACTTGAGGCAGCAAATTCAGGGTCCCTCCCACATAACTATTGCAGAGAAGCCTCCTCTTGAGGTGCTTGTGGAAATTTGGCATGCGTCTTGAGTCTAACCCAGGAACTCAGCTCTCATCTCGATATGATTTGGGGTACATGGAGCATTCCTCGTGTTGCTGTTCTAAACTTGGTGTTCCTCTAGACTTGGGACGGTGTTCTCAGTGAATCTCTGGAGCTGCCTAAAAGGAAGTCAAAACACTGGTCGTGTTTGATGGGGAACGGATTGATATTTATGGACTCAATGCAATGTAATCGGGCTTCTTCTCGATTTGAGTGGGAAGTCTGATGTTTTTTCTAGAGTTGCAGCGGGGGGACATGGGTATATATCTCGAGTTAAGTTGGGGATGGCCTTCAAAACTCGTGTTTTTTCAGCGACGTCAGGACTCGTGTCTAGATACTAGGGACACCTCAGGAATCTCTTCGAGGCTTGGCAGGGGACAAAAGGGATACTTCTCGAGGTGAGGCGGGTGACCCAGGGTCCATTTCCTGTAGCCACAGGGATATTGGGATTCCTATCAATGCTCAAGGCGAGTCAGGCATCGTCACACTTGAAGCAGTGAACTCTGCGTGCCTCTAGAGGTATCAAAGTGATGTGAGGCATTCCGTCGAAATAAAGCGGGGACCTAGGGTGTTCACTAGCGTTTCCACATGGGTTTCAGACATCCCAGCATCCTGTGAGATGAAAGATGAGCCTGTATTCAAGCCACTGCAAGGAAATCCGCCTTCTTTCGAGTCAGGGCTTCTCGGTGTATATTACACTTGAGGCAGTAAACTCAGGTCCCTCCCACATACCTATTGCTGAGAGAAGCCTCCTCTGATGTGCTTGTGAAAGTTGGCATACGTCTTGAGCCTAAGCCAGGAAATCAGCTCTCATCTCGAGACGATTTTGTGTACACGGAGCATTCCTCGAGATGCTGTGCTGAACTTGGTGTTCCTCTAGACTTGGCACGGTGTTCTCAGGGAATCTCTGGAGTTGCCTAAAGGAAGTCAAGCCACAGGTCATGACTTAATGGGAAACGGGGGATGACTCTGGAGTCAATACAGGGGAATCGGGCCTCATCTTGAGTTGATTTGGTGTACATGGAGCTCCTTCACACTGCTAGGGTGACGTCAGGCTCTCTCTAGATATGTGACAGTGTTCTTGGCGACTGTCTGGAGATCCATCAAGCAAGTCGAGGCTCCTTACATGTTTGATGGGGATTACCAAATTGCTCTGCATCAAATGCAGGGGAATTCGGCCTCATCTCCCTTCGAGGGGGAAATCTCATTGTTTTTCTCGAGTTGCGGCGGAGACCTGGGGTATGTTCTCGAGTTACGTCGGGGATGGATCTTCAAAACTCGTGTTTGTTCAGCGACATCAGTACTCCTGTCTAGTTATGAGGGACACCTCAGGAATCTCTTCGAGTCTTGGCAGGGCAAAAGGGACGCTTCTCGAGGTTAGGCGGGAGACCATGGTAACTTTCCCGTAGCAATAGGGATATTGGGATTCCTATCAATGTTCAAGGTGTGTCAGGCATCGTCACCTTTTGAAGCAGTGAACTCTGCATGCCTCCCGAGGTGTTAAAGGGATGTGAGGCATTCTGACGAAATGAGGCAGGGACATAGAGCTTTCTCTAGGGTCTCCACAAGGGATTCAGACTTCCCTTCCTCTTGTCAGACGATAGAAGAGCCTGTATTCAAGACACTGCAAGAAAATCCAGAATCCTTTCGAGTCAAGGCTTCTCGTGTATATTCCACTTGAGGCAGCAAACTCAGGGTCCCTCCAACATACCTATTGCTGAGAGAAGCCTCCTGTTGAGGTGCTTATGGAAAGTTGGCATACGTCTTGAGTCGAAGCCAGTGAATCAGCTCTCATCTCGAGACGATTAGGGAACACGCAGGATTCCTCGAGTTGCTGTGCTGAACTTCGTGTTCCTCTAGACTTGGGACGGTGTTCTCGTTGAATCTCTGGAGTTGCCTAAAGAAAATCAAGCCACTGGTCGTGTTTGATGGTGAACGGGGGATGACTCTGTGGTGAAGGCAGGGGAATTTGGCCGCATCTCGAGTTGATATGGGGTGCATGGAACTCCTTCTCATTGTTGGAGTGACCTCAGGGTCCCTCTAGGCTTGTGACAGTGTTCTTGGGGACTCTCTCGAGATCCATCAAACAAGTGAAGGCTCCATACATGTTTGATGGGGATCACATAATTGCTCTGCATGAAATGCAGGGGAATCGAGCCTCATCTCGCTTCGAGGGGGATGTCTCATGGTTTTTCTTGAGTTGCGGCGGGGACCTGGGGTATATTCTAGAGTTACGGCGGGGATGGCCCTTCAAAACTCGTGTTTGTTCACCGAAGTCATGACTCCTGTCTAGTTAAGAGGGACCCCTTAGGAATCTCTTGAAGGATTGGCAGGACAAAAGGTACGCTTCTCGAAGTAAGGCGGGAGACCCACGGTCCCACTCCAGTAGCCACAGGGATATTGGGGTTCCTATCCATGCTCAAGAGGAGTCACGCATGGTCACCTTTTGAAGAAGTGAACTCTGCGTGCCTCTCGAAGTGTCAAAGGGATGTTAGGCATTTCGTCGAAATGGGGCGGAGATTTAGGGCTTTCTCTAGGGTCTCCACAGGGGATTGAGACATCCCTTCATCTTGTGAGATAAAAGACGAGCCTGTATTCAAGACACTGCCAGGAAATCCGGCCTCCTTTCGAGTCAGGGCTTATCAGTTTATATTCCACTTGAGGCAGCAAACTCAGGGTCTCTCTCACATACCTATTGCTGAGAGAAGCCTGCTCTTGAGGTGCTTGTAGAATGTTGCCATACGTCTTGAGTCTAAGCCAGGGAATCAGATCTCATCTCGAGACGATTTGTGGTACACGGAGCAGTCCTCGAGTTGCTGTGCTGAACTTGGTATTCCTCTAGACTTGGGACAGTGTTCTCGGGGAATCTCTGGAGTTGCCTAAAGGAAATCACGCCCCTGGGCGTGTTTTCTTGGGAACGGTGATTGCTCTGGATTCAATGCAGGGGAGTCGGGCCACATCTCGATTTAATTTGGGGTACATGGAGGTCCTTGGCGCTGATGGGTGACCTCAGGGTCCCTCTAGACTTGTGACAGTGGTCTTGGGGACTGTCTCGAGATACATCAACCAAGTCGAGGATCCTTATATGTTTATGGGGATCACGGAATTGCTCTGCATACAATGCAGGGGAATCAGGCCTCATCTCGTTTCGAGGGGGATGTCTCATTGTTTTTCTCGAGTTGCGGTGGGGACCTGGGGCATATTCTCGTGTTACGGCGGAAATGGATCTTCACAACTCTTGTTTGTTCCGCGTTGTCAGGACTCCTCTCTAGTTAGGATGGACTCCTCAGGAATGTCTTCGATGTTTGGCAGGTCAAAAGGAACGCTTCTCGAGGTGAGGCGGAAGACCCAGTGTCCCTTTTCAGTAGCCACAATATTGGAATTCGTATCAAATTTTCAAGAGGATTCAGGCATCGTCACCTTCTGAAGCAGTGATCTCCGCGTGCCTCTCGAGTTATCAGAGAGATGTGAGGCATTCCTTCGAAATGAGGCGTGGACCTAGGGCTTTCTCTAGGGTCTCCACAGGGGATTCGGACACACCTTCATCTTGTGAGATTAAAGAGGGGCCGGTATTCAAGCCACTGCCAGGAATTACGGGGGCCTTTTGAGACAGGGCTTCTCGGTGTATATTCCACTTGAGGCAGCAAATTCAGGGTCCCTCCCACATAACTATTGCTGAGAGAAGCCTCCTCTTGAGGTGCTTGTGGAAATTTGGCATGCGTCTTGAGTCTAATCCAGGAACTCAGCTCTCATCTAGATATGATTTGGGGTACATGGAGCATTCCTCGTGTTGCTGTTCTAAACTTGGTGTTCCTCTAGACTTGCACGGTGTTCTCAGTGAATCTCTGGAGCTGTCTAAAGGAAGTCAAAACACTGGTCGTGTTTGATGGGGAACGATTGATATTTCTGGACTCAATGCAAGGTAATCAGGCTTCTTCTCGATCGAGGGGGAAGTCTGATGTTTTTTCTCGTGTTGCGGGGGGGACCTGGGTATATTCTCGAGTTATGGTGGGGATGGCCTTCAAAACTCGTGTTAGTTCAGCGACATCAGGACTCGTGTCTAGATACTAGGGACACCTCAGGAATCTCTTCGAGGCTTGGCAGGGCAAAAGGTATACTTCTCGAGGTGAGGCGGGTGACCCAGGATCCATTTCCTGTAGCCACAGTGATATTGGGATTCCTATCAATGCTCAAGGCGAGTCAGGCATCGTCACCCTTGAAGAAGTGAACTCCGCGTGCCTCTAGAGGTATCAAAGTGATGTGAGGCATTCCGTCGAAATAAAGCGGGGACCTAGGGCATTCATTAGTGTTTCCACATGGGTTTCAGACATCCCAGCATCCTGTGAGATGAAAGATGAGCCTGTATTCAAGCCACAGCAAGGAAATCCGGCCTTCTTTCGAGTCAGGGCTTCTCGGTGTATATTCCACTTGAGGCAGTAAACTCAGGTCCCTCCCACATACCTATTGCTGAGAGAAGCCTCCTCTTGATGTGCTTGTGGAAAGTTGGCATACGTCTTGAGCCTAACCCAGGAAATCAGCTCTCATCTCGAGACGATTTTGTGTACACGGAGCATTCCTCGAGATGCTGTGCTGAACTTGGTGTTCCTCTAGACTTGGCACGGTGTTCTCAGGGAATCTCTGGAGTTGCCTAAAGGAAGTCAAGCCACAGGTCATGATTAATGGGAAACGGGGGATGACTCTGGAGACAATACAGGGGAATCGGGCCTCATCTTGAGTTCATTTGGTGTACATGGAGCTCCTTCACACTGCTAGGGTGACGTCAGGCTCTCTCTAGATATGTGACAGTGTTCTTGGCGACTGTCTGGAGATCCATCAAGCAAGTCGAGGCTCCTTACATGTTTGATGGGGATTACCAAATTGCTCTGCATCAAATGCAGGGGAATTGGGCCTCATCTCACTTCGAGGGGGAAGTCTCATTGTTTTTCTCGAGTTGCGGCGGAGACCTGGGGTATGTTCTCGAGTTACGTCGGGGATGGATCTTCAAAACTCGTGTTTGTTCAGCGACATCAGTACTCCTGTCTAGTTATGAGGGACACCTCAGGAATCTCATCGAGGCTTGACAGGGCAAAAGCGACGCTTCTCGAGGTTAGGCGGGAGACCATGGTAACATTCCCGTAGCAATAGTGATATTGGGATTCCTATCAATGTTCAAGGTGTGTCAGGAATCGTCACCTTTTGAAGCAGTGAACTCTGCATGCCTCCCAAGGTGTTAAAGGGATGTGAGGCATTCTGACGAAATGAGGCAGGGACATAGATCTTTCTCTAGGGTCTCCACAAGGGATTCAGACTGCCCTTCCTCTTGACAGACGATAGAAGAGCCTGTATTCAAGCCACTGCAAGAAAATCCAGTCTCCTTTCGAGTCAAGGCTTCTCGGTGTATATTCCACTTGAGGCAGCAAACTCAGGGTCTCTCTCACATACCTATTGCTGAGAGAAGCCTGCTCTTGAGGAGCTTGTAGAACGTTGCCATACGTCTTGAGTCTAAGCCAGGGAATCAGCTCTCAACTCGAGATGATTTGGGGTACACGGAGCAGTCCTCGAGTTGCTTTGCTGAACTTGGTATTCCTCTAGACTTGGGACAGTGTTCTCGGGGAATCTCTGGAGTTGCCTAAAGGAAATCAAGCCCCTGTGCGTGTTTTCTTGGGAACGGTGATTGCTCTGGATTCAATGCAGGGGAGTCGGGCCACATCTCGATTTAATTTGGGGTACATGGAGGTCCTTGGCACTGATGGATGACTTCAGGGTCCCTCTAGACTTGTGACAGTGGTCTTGGGGACTGTCTCGAGATACATCAACCAAGTCGAGGATCCTTATATGTTTATGGGGATCACGGAATTGCTCTGCATACAATGCAGGGGAATCGGGCCACATCTCGCTTCGAGGGGGATGTCTCATTGTTTTTCTTGAGTTGCGGTGGGGAACTGGGGCATATTCCCGAGTTACGGCGGGAATGGCCCTTCAAAACTCTTTTTGTTCCGCGTTTTCAGGACTCCTCTCTAGTTAGGATGGACTCCTCAGGAATGTCTTCGATGTTTGGCAGGTCAAAAGGAACGCTTCTCGAGGTGAGGCGGAAGACCCTGTGTCCCTTTTCAGTAGCCACAATATTGGAATTCGTATCAATTTTCAAGAGGATTCAGGCATGTTCACCTTCTGAAGCAGTGATCTCCGCGTGCCTCTCGAGGTATCAAAGATATGTGAGGCATTCCTTCGAAATGAGGTGTGGTCCTAGGGCATTCTCTTCGGTCTCCACAAAGATTGAGACATACCTTCTTCTTGTGAGATGAAAGACGGGCCTCTATTCAAGCCATGGCGAGAAATTACAGCGTCCTTTTCAGACAGGGTTTCTCGGTGCATATTCCACTTGAGGCAGCAAATTTAGGTTCCCTCCCACATAAATATTGCTGAGATAAGCCTCCTCTTGAGGTGCTTGTGGAAAGTTGGCATGCGTCTTGAGTCTAATCCAGGGACTCAGCTCTCATCTCGAGATGATTTTGGGTACAAGAAGCATTCCTCCATTTGCTGTTCTAAACTTGGTTTTCCTCTAGACTTGGGACGGTGTTCTCAGGGAATCTCTGGAGATGCCTAAAGAAGTCAAAACACCGGTCGTGTTTGATGAGGAACGGGTGATATCTCTGGACTCAATGCAGGGGAATCGGGCTTCTTCTCGCATCGAGGGGGATGTCTGATTGTTTTTCTCGAGTTGCGACGGGGGACCTGTGGTATATTCTCGAGTTACAGTGGGGATGGCCTTCAAAACTCGTGTTTGTTCAGCGACCTCAGGACACATGTCTAGATACTAGGGACACCTCAGGAATCTCATCGAGGCATGGAAGGGCAAAAGGGATACTTCTCGAGGTGAGGCGGGTGACTCAGCATCCATTTCCTATAGCCACAGGGATATTGGGATTCCTATCTAAGTTTAAGAGGATTCAGGCATCCTCACATTTTCAAGCAGTGAACTCCGCATAACTCTCGAAGTGTCAAATGATGTGAGGCATTCCGTCGAAATGAGATGGGGATCTAGGTCTTTCTCTAGGGTCTCCGCTGGGGATTCAGACATCCCTTCATCTTGTGAGATGAAAGACGAGCCTGTATTCAAGCCGCTGCAAGGAAATCCTGCCTCCTTTCCAGTCAGGGCTTCTCGGTGTATATTTCTCTTGAAACAGCAAACACAGGGTCCCTCCCACATACATATTGCCATGAGAAACCTCCTCTTGAGGGGCTTGTGGAATTTTGGCATATGTCTTGAGTCTAAACCAGGGAATCAGCTCTCATCTTGAGACGTTATGAAGTACATGGGGCATTCCTCGAGTTGCTATGATGAACTTGGTGTTCCTCTAGACTTTGGACGGTGTTCTCGGGGAAACTCTGCAGTTTACTAAAGGAAGTCAAGCCACTGGTCGTGTTTGTTGGGGAACGGCGGATGGCTGTGTAGTCATTGCAGGGGAATCAGGCCTCATCTCGAGTTGATTTGGGGTACATGGAAGTTCTTCTTGTTGCTGGGGTGACGTCAGGGTCCCTCTAGAATTGTGACCTTATTCTTGGGGACTGTCTTGAGATCCATCAAGCAAGTCGATGCTCCTTACATGTTTGATGGGGATCACGGAATTGCTCTGCATGCAAGGTAGGGGATTCGGGCCTCATCTCGCTTCTAGGGGGAGGTCACATTGTTTTTTTTTCGAGTTGCTGCGGGACCTGGGGTATAATCTCACGTTACGGCGGGGATGGCCCGGCAAAAATTGTGTTTGTTCTGCGAAGTCAGGACTCTTGTCTAGTTACGAGGGACAACTCAGGAGTCTTTTCGAGGCTTGGCAGGGCAAATGGGGCGCTTCTCAATGTGAGTCGGGAGACCCAAGGTCCCTTTTCAGTAGCCACAGTTATATTGTGCATCCTATCAATGTTCAAGATGAGGCAGGCATCGTCACCTTTTGAAGCAGTGAACTCTGCGTGCCTCTCGAGGTGTCAAAGTGATGTGAGGCTTTCCTTCAAAATGAGGCGGGAATGTAGGGCTTTCTCTAGGGTCTCCACAGGGGATTGAGACGTCCCTTCATCTTGTGAGATGAAAGACGAGCCTGTATTCAAGCCACTGCAAGGAAATCCGGCCTTCTTTCGTGTCAGAGCTGCTCGGCCTAT
>CM037425.1:64883031-65040562 GCA_020976825.1 Odocoileus hemionus
AAACAATCAGACATCCCCCTCGATGCGAGAAGAAGCCCGATTCCCCTGCATTGAGTCCAGAGATATCACCCGTTCCTCATCAAACACGACCGGTGTTTTGATTTCTTTAGGCAACTCCAGAGATTCCCTGAAAACACCGTCCCAAGTCTAGAGGAACACCAAGTTTAGCACAGCAACTCGAGGAATGCTCCGTGTACCCCAAATCGTCTCGAGATGAGAGCTGAGTCCCTGGATTAGACTCAGGACGCATGCCAACTTTCCACAAGCACCTCAAGAGGAGGCTTATCTCAGCAATAGTTATGTGGCAGGGACCCAAAATTTGCTGCCTCAAGTGGAATATGCACCGAGAAATCCTGTCTCGAAAGGACGCCTGTAATTTCCTCGCCAGTGGCTTGAATAGAGGCCCGTCTTTCATCTCACAAGAAGAAGGTATGTCTCAATCCCCTTTGTGGAGACCCAAGGGGCCCTAGGACCCACGCCTCATTTCGAAGGAATGCCTCACACATCTTTGACACCTCGAGAGGCACGTGGAGATCACTTCTTCAAAAGGTGACGATGCCTGACTCCCTTGAACATTGATAGGAACCCCAATATCCCTGTGGCTACTGGAAAGTGGGAACCTGGGTCTCCCGCCTCACCTCGAGAAGCGTCCCTTTTGCCCTGTCAAGCCTCGAAGAGATTCCTGAGGGTGTCCTCTCCTAACTAGAAGGAGTCATGATTTCGCTGAACAAACACGAGTTTTGAAGGGCCATCCCCGCCGTAACTCGAGAATATACCCCAGGTCCCTGCCGCAACTCGAGAAAAACCATGAGACATCCCCCTCGAAGCGAGATGAGGCCCGATTCCCCTGCATTTCATGCAGAGCAATTCTGTGATTCCCATCAAACAAGTAAGGAAGCTTGGCTTGCTTGATGGATATATACAGAGTCCCCAAGAACACTGTCACAAGTCTAGAGGGACACTGAGGTCACTGCAACAATGAGAAGGAGTTCCATGCACCCCAAATCAACTCGAGATGAGGCCAAGTTCGCCAGCCTTCACCACAGAGTCATCCCCCGTTCGCCATCAAACACGACCAGTTGCTTGGTTTTCTTTAGGCAACCGCAGAGATTCAATGAGAACACCGTCCCGAGCCTAGAGAAACACCAAGTTCAGCACAGCAACTCGAGGAATCCTCCTGGTTCCCTAATCGTCTCGAGATGAGAGCTGATTCACTGGCTTCGACTCAAGACGTATGCCAACTTTCCATAAGCACCTCAACAGGAGGCTTCTCTCAGCAATAGGTATGTGGGAGGGACCATGAATTTGCTGCCTCAAGTGGAATATACACCGAGAAGCCTTCACTCGACAGGAGGCGAAATTTTCATGCAGTGGCTTGAATACAGGCCCATCTTTCATCTCACAAGATGCTGGGATGTCTGAAGCCTATGTGGAAGCCCTATTGAACACCCTAGGTCCCTGCTTCATTTCGACAGAATGCCTCACATCCCTTTGACAACTCTAGAGGCACGCGGAGTTCACATCTTCAAAACGTGACGATGCCTGAGTGCCCTTGACCAATGATAGGAATCCCAATATCCCTGTGGCTATAGGAAATGGATGCTGGGTCACCCGCCTCACCTCGAGAAGTATCCCTTTTGCCCTGCCAAGCCTCGATGAGATTCCTGAGGTGTCCCTAGTATCTAGACAGGAGTCCTGAGGTCGCTGAACAAACACGAGTTTTGAAGGCCATCCCCACCGTAACTCGAGAATATACCACAGGTCCCCGCCGCAACTCGAGAAAAACAATGAGACATCCCCCTCAAAGCGAGATGAGGCCCGATTCCCGTGCATTGCATGCAGAGAAATTCCGTGATCCCCATAAACATATAAGGATCATCGACTTGGTTGTTGTATCTCGAGACAGTCCCCAAGAACACTGTCACAAGTCTAGAGGGACCCTGAGGTGACCCTATCAGCGCCAAGGACCTCCATGTACCCCAAATTAAATCGAGATGTGGCCCGACTCCCCTGCATTGAATCCAGAGCAATCACCCGTTCCCAGAAAACACCCCCAGGGGCTTGATTTCCTTTAGGCAACTCCAGAGATTCACCAAGAACACCGTCCCAAGTCTAGAGGAAATGCCAAGTTTCAGCACAGCAACTGGAGGACTGCTCCGTGTACCCCAAATCATCTCGAGATGAGAGCTGATTCCCTGGCTTAGACTCAAGACGCATGCCAACGTTCTACAAGCACCTCAAGAGCAGGCTTCTCTCAGCAATAGGTATGTGAGAGAGAACCTGAGTTTGCTGCCTCAAGTGGAATATAAACCGAAAGCCTGACTCGAAAGGAGGCCGGATTTCCTGGCAGTGTCTTGAATACAGGCCCGTCTTTTATCTCACAAGATGAAGGGATGTCTCAATCCCCTGTGGAGACCCTAGACAAAGCCCTAAATCTCCACCCCATTTCGAAGGAATGCCTCACAACCCTTTGACATTTCGAGAGGCACGCAGGGTTCACTTCTTCAAAAGGTGACCATGCGTGACTCCCCTTGAGCATGGATAGGAACCCAATATCCTGTGGCTACTGGAGGGAACCGTGGTCACCCACCTTATTTCGAGAAGTGTACCTTTTGCCCTGCCAATCCTTCAAGAGATTCCTAAGGGGTCCCTCTTATCTAGACAGGAGTCATGACTTCGCTGAACAAACATGAGTTTTGAAGGGCCATCCCCGCCGTAACTCGAGAATATACCCCAGGTCCCCGCCGCAACTCGAGAAAAACCATGAGACATCCCCCTCGAAGCGAGATGAGGCCCGATTCCCCTGCATTTCATGCAGAGCAATTCTGTGATTCCCATCAAACGTGTAAGGAGCCTTGACTTGCTTGATGGATCTCGAGACAGTCCCCAAGAACACTGTCACAAGTCTAGAGGGAACCTGAGGTCACTCCAACCATGAGAAGGAGTTCCATGAACCCTAATCAAATCGAGATGAGGCCAAGTTCCCCTGCCTTCACCACAGAGTCATCCCCCGTTCGCCATCAAACACAACCAGTTGCTTGATTTTCTTTAGGCAACCCGAGAGATTCAATGAGAACATGTTCCCGAGCCTAGAGGAACACCAAGTTCAGCACAGCAACTCGAGGAATCCTCCGTGTTCCCTAATCGTCTCGAGATGAGAGCTATTTCACTGGATTCGACTCAAGACGTATGCCAACTTTCCATAAGCACCTCAACAGGAGGCTTCTCTCAGCAATAGGTATGTGAGAGGACCATGATTTGCTGCCTCAAGTGGAATATACACCGAGAAGCCTTCACTCGACAGGAGGCGACATTTTCATGCAGTGGCTTGAATACAGGCTCATCTTTCATCTCACAAGATGCTGGGATGTCTGAAGCCTATGTGGGAAGCCCTATTGAACACCCTAGGTCCCTGCTTCATTTCGACGGAATGCCTCACATCCCTTTGACAACTCTAGAGGCACGCGGAGTTCACATCTTCAAAACGTGACGATGCCTGAGTGCCCCTGAACATGATAGGAATCCCAATATCCCTGTGGCTATAGGAAATGGATGCTGGGTCACCCGCCTCACCTCGAGAAGTATCCCTTTTGCCCTGCCAAACCTCGATGAGATTCCTGAGGTGTCCCTAGTATCTAGACAGGAGTCCTGAGGTCGCTGAACAAACACGAGTTTTGAAGGCCATCCCCACCGTAACTCGAGAATATACCACAGGTCCCCGCCGCAACTCGAGAAAAACAATGAGACATCCCCCTCGAAGCGAGATGAGGCCCGATTCCCCTGCATTGCATGCAGAGAAATTCCGTGATCCCCATAAACATATAAGGATCATCGACTTGGTTGATGTATCTCGAGACAGTCCCCAAGAACACTGTCACAAGTCTAGAGGGACCCTGAGGTCACCCCATCAGCACCAAGGACCTCCATGTACCCCAAATTAAATCGAGATGTGGCCCACTCCCCTGCATTGAATCCAGAGCAATCACCGTTCCCAAGAAAACACGCCCAGGGGCTTGATTTCCTTTAGGCAACTCCAGAGATTCACCGAGAACACCGTCCCAAGTCTAGAGGAATGCCAAGTTCAGCACAGCAACTCGAGGTCTGCTCCGTGTACCCCAAATCATCTCGAGATGAGAGCTGATTCCCTGGCTTAGACTCAAGACGTATGCCAACGTTCTACAAGCACCTCAAGAGCAGGCTTCTCTCAGCAATAGGTATGTGAGAGAGACCCTGAGTTTGCTGCCTCAAGTGGAATATAAACCGATAATCCCTGACTCGAAAGGAGGCCGGATTTTCTGGCAGTGTCTTGAATACAGGCTCGTCTTTTATCAAACAAGATGAAGGGATGTCTCAATCCCCTGTGGAGACCCTAGAGAAAGACCTAAATCTCTGCCCCATTTCGACGGAATGCCTCACACCCTTTGACACTTCGAGAGGCACGCAGGGTTCACTTCTTCAAAAGGTGACCATGCGTGACTCCCCTTGAGCATGATAGGAACCCTAATATCCCTGTGGCTACTGGAGTGGGACCGTGGGTCACCCACCTTATTTCGAGAAGTGTACCTTTTGCCCTGCCAATCCTTCAAGAGATTCCTAAGGGTCCCTCTTATCAAGACAGGAGTCATGACTTCGCTGAACAAACATGAGTTTTGAAGGGCCATCCCCGCCGTAACTTGAGAATATACCCCAGGCCCCGCCGCAACTCGAGAAAAACCATGAGACATCCCCCTCGAAGCGAGATGAGGCCCGATTCCCCTGCATTTCATGCAGGGCAATTCTGTCATTCCATCAAACGTGTAAGGAGCCTTGACTTGCTTGATGGATCTCGAGACAGTCCCCAAGAACACTGTCACAAGTCTAGAGGGAACCTGAGGTCACTCCAACCATGAGACGGAGTTCCATGCACCCTAATCAAATCGAGATGAGGCCAAGTTCCACTGCCTTCACCACAGAGTCATCCCCCGTTCACCATCAAACACAACCAGTTGCTTGAATTTCTTTAGGCAACCCCAGAGATTCAATGGAGAACACCGTCCCGAGCCTAGAGGAACACCAAGTTCAGCACAGCAACTCGAGGAATCCTCCGTGTTCAGTAATCGTCTCGAGATGAGAGCTGTTTCACTGGATTCGATCAAGACGTATGCCAACTTTCCATAAGCACCTCAAGAGGAGGCTTCTCTCAGCAATAGGTATGTGGGAGGGACCATGAGTTTGCTGCCTCATGTGGAATAGACACCGAGAAGCCTTCACTCGCAGGAGGCCGCATTTTCTTGCAGTGGCTTGAATACAGGCTCATCTTTCATCTCACAAGATGCTGGGATGTCTGAAGCCTATGTGGAAGCCCTATTGAACACTCTAGGTCCCTGCTTCATTTCGACAGAATGCCTCACATCCCTTTGAAAACTCTAGAGGCACGCGGAGTTCACATCTTCAAAAAGTGACGATGCCTGAGTGCCCTTGACCATTGATAGGAATCCCAATATCCCTGTGGCTATAGGAAATGGATGCTGGGTCACCCGACTCACCTCGAGAAATATCCCTTTTGCCCTGCCAAGCCTCGATGAGATTCCTGAGGTGTCCCTAGTATCTAGAGAGGAGTCCTGAGGTCGCTGAACAAACACGAGTTTTGAAGGCCATCCCCACCGTAACTCTCGAAAATATACCACGAAGGATGAGGCCCTGCCTGCAACTCGAGAAAAAACAATCAGACATCCCCCCTCGATGAGAGAAGAAGCCCGATTCCCCTGCATTGAGTCCAGAGATATCACCCGTTCCTCATCAAAAAACACGACCAGGGGTGTTTTGACTTCTTTAGGCAACTCCAGAGATTCCCTGAAAACACCGTCCCAAGTCTAGAGTAACACCAAGTTTAGAACAGCAACTGGAGGAATGCTCCGTGTACCCCAAATCGTCTCGAGATGAGAGCTGAGTCCCTGGATTAGACTCAGGACGCATGCCAACTTTCCACAAGCACCTCAAGAGGAGGCTTATCTCAGCAATAGTTATGTGAGAGGGACCCAAAGTTTGCTACCTCAAGTGGAATATGCACCGAGAAATCCTGTCTCAAAAGGACGCCTGTAAATCCTCGCCGTGGCTTGAATAGAGGCCCGTCTTTCATCTCACAAGAAGAAGGTATGTCTCAATCCTTTGTGGAGACCCAAGAAAGCCCTAGGATCCACGCCTCATTTCGAAGGAATGCCTCACACATCTTTGATACCTCGAGAGGCACGTGGAGATCACTGCTTCTGATGGTGACGATGCCTGACTCCTCTTGAACATTGATACGAATTCCAATATCCTGTGGCTACTGGAAAGGGAACCTGGGTCTCCCGCCTCACCTCGACAAGCGTCCCTTTTGCCCTGTCAAGCCTCGAAGAGATTCCTGAGGTGTCTCTCCTAACTAGAAGGAGTCATGACATCGCTGAACAAACACGAGTTTTGAAGGGCCATCCCCGCCGTAACTCGAGAATATACCCCAGGTCCCTGCCACAACTCGAGAAAAACCATGAGACATCCCCCTCGAAGCGAGATGAGGCCCGATTCCCCTGCATTTCATGCAGAGCAATTCTGTGATTCCCATCAAACAAGTAAGGAGCTTTGCTTGCTTGATGGATATCGAGACAGAGTCCCCAAGAACACTGTCACAAGTCTAGAGGGAACACTGAGGTCACTGCAACAATGAGAAGGAGTTCCATGCACCCCAAATCAACTCGAGATGAGGCCAAGTTCGCCAGCCTTCACCACAGAGTCATCCCCCGTTCGCCATCAAACACGACCAGTTGCTTGTTTTCTTTAGGCAACCCAGAGATTCAATGAGAACACCGTCCCGAGCCTAGAGAAACACCAAGTTCAGCACAGCAACTCGAGGAATCCTCCGTGTTCCCTAATCGTCTCGAGATGAGAGCTGATTCACTGCTTCGACTCAAGACGTATGCCAACTTTCCATAAGCACCTCAACAGGAGGCTTCTCTCAGCAATAGGTATGTGGGAGGGACCATGAATTTGCTGCCTCAAGTGGAATATACACCGAGAAGCCTTCACTCGACAGGAGGCGCATTTTCATGCAGTGGCTTGAATACAGGCTCATCTTTCATCTCACAAGATGCTGGGATGTCTGAAGCCTATGTGGAAGCCCTATTGAACACCCTAGGTCCCTGCTTCATTTCGACGGAATGCCTCACATCCCTTTGACAACTCTAGAGGCACGCGGAGTTCACATCTTCAAAACGTGACGATGCCTGAGTGCCCCTGACCAATGATAGGAATCCCAATATCCCTGTGGCTATAGGAAATGGATGCTGGGTCACCCGCCTCACCTCGAGAAGTATCCCTTTTGCCCTGTCAAGCCTCGATGAGATTCCTGAGGTGTCCCTAGTATCTAGACAGGAGTCCTGAGGTCGCTGAACAAACAGGAGTTTTGAAGGCCATCCCCACCGTAACTCGAGAATATAACACAGGTCCCCGCCGCAACTCGAGAAAAACAATGAGACATCCCCCTCAAAGCGAGATGAGGCCCGATTCCCGTGCATTGCATGCAGAGAAAAGCCCGTGATCCCCATAAACATATAAGGATCATCGACTTGGTTGTTGTATCTCGAGACAGTCCCCAAGAACACTGTCACAAGTCTAGAGGGACCCTGAGGTGACCCTATCAGCGCCAAGGACCTCCATGTACCCCAAATTAAATCGAGATGTGGCCCGACTCCCCTGCATTGAATCCAGAGCAATCACCGTTCCCAAGAAAACACCCCCAGGGGCTTGATTTCCTTTAGGCAACTCCAGAGATTCACCAAGAACACCGTCTCAAGTCGAGAGGAATGCCAAGTTCAGCACAGCAACTCGAGGACTGCTCCGTGTACCCCAAATCATCTCGAGATGAGAGCTGATTCCCTGGCTTAGACTCAAGACGTATGCCAACGTTCTACAAGCACCTCAAGAGCAGGCTTCTCTCAGCAATAGGTATGTGAGAGGGACCCTGAGTTTGCTGCCTCAAGTGGAATATAAACCGAGAAAGCCCTGACTCGAAAGGAGGCCGGATTTCCTGGCAGTGTCTTGAATACAGGCCGTCTTTTATCTCACAAGATGAAGGGATGTCTCAATCCCCTGTGGAGACCCTAGAGAAAGCCCTAGGATCTCCGCCCCATTTCGAAGGAATGCCTCACACACCCTTTGACATTTCGAGAGGCACGTGGGTTCACTTCTTCAAAAGGTGACCATGCGTGACTCCCCTTGAGCATGGATAGGAACCCCAATATCCTGTGGCTACTGGAAGTGGGACCGTGGGTCTCCCACCTCATTTCGAGAAGTGTACCTTTTGCCCTGCCAATCCTTCAAGAGATTCCTAAGGGTCCCTCTTATCAAGACAGGAGTCATGACTTCGCTGAACAAACATGAGTTTTGAAGGCCATCCCCGCCGTCACTTGAGAATATACCCCAGGTCCCCGCCGCAACTCGAGAAAAACCATGAGACATCCCCCTCGAAGCGAGATGAGGCCCGATTCCCCTGCATTTCATGCAGAGCAATTCTGTGATTCCCATCAAACGTGTAAGGAGCCTTGACTTGCTTGATGGATCTCGAGACAGTCCCCAAGAACACTGTCACAAGTCTAGAGGGAACCTGAGGTCACTCCAACCATGAGAAGGAGTTCCATGCACCCTAATCAACTCGAGATGAGGCCAAGTTCCCCTGCCTTCACCACAGAGTCATCCCCCGTTCGCCATCAAACACAACCAGTTGCTTGAATTTCTTTAGGCAACCCCAGAGATTCAATGAGAACACCGTCCCGAGCCTAGAGAAACACCAAGTTCAGCACAGCAACTCGAGGAATCCTCCGTGTTCCCTAATCGTCTCGAGATGAGAGCTGATTTCACTGGATTCGACTCAAGACGTATGCCAACTTTCCATAAGCACCTCAACAGGAGGCTTCTCTCAGCAATAGGTATGTGGGAGGGACCATGAATTTGCTGCCTCAAGTGGAATATACACCGAGAAGCCTTCACTCGACAGGAGGCGACATTTTCATGCAGTGGCTTGAATACAGGCTCATCTTTCATCTCACAAGATGCTGGGATGTCTGAAGCCTATGTGGAAGCCCTATTGAACACCCTAGGTCCCTGCTTCATTTCGACAGAATGCCTCACATCCCTTTGACAACTCTAGAGGCACGCGGAGTTCACATCTTCAAAACGTGACGATGCCTGAGTGCCCCTGACCAATGATAGGAATCCCAATATCCCTGTGGCTATAGGAAATGGATGCTGGGTCACCCGCCTCACCTCGAGAAGTATCCCTTTTGCCCTGCCAAGCCTCGATGAGATTCCTGAGGTGTCCCTAGTATCTAGACAGGAGTCCTGAGGTCGCTGAACAAACACGAGTTTTGAAGGCCATCCCCACCGTAACTCGAGAATATACCACAGGTCCCCGCCGCAACTCGAGAAAAACAATGAGACATCCCCTCGAAGCGAGATGAGGCCCGATTCCCCTGCATTGCATGCAGAGAAATTCCGTGATCCCCATAAACATATAAGGATCATCGACTTGGTTGATGTATCTCGAGACAGTCCCCAAGAACACTGTCACAAGTCTAGAGGGACCCTGAGGTCACCCATCAGCACCAAGGACCTCCATGTACCCCAAATTAAATCGAGATGTGGCCCGACTCCCCTGCATTGAATCCAGAGCAATCACCGTTCCCAAGAAAACACGCCCAGGGGCTTGATTTCCTTTAGGCAACTCCAGAGATTCACCGAGAACACCGTCCCAAGTCTAGAGGAATGCCAAGTTCAGCACAGCAACTCGAGGACTGCTCCGTGTACCCCAAATCATCTCGAGATGAGAGCTGATTCCCTGGCTTAGACTCAAGACGTATGCCAACGTTCTACAAGCACCTCAAGAGCAGGCTTCTCTCAGCAATAGGTATGTGAGAGAGACCCTGAGTTTGCTGCCTCAAGTGGAATATAAACCGATAAGCCCTGACTCGAAAGGAGGCCGGATTTCCTGGCAGTGTCTTGAATACAGGCTCGTCTTTTATGAAACAAGATGAAGGGATGTCTCAATCCCCTGTGGAGACCCTAGAGAAAGACCTAAATCTCTGCCCCATTTCGACGGAATGCCTCACACCCTTTGACACTTCGAGAGGCAGGCAGGGTTCACTTCTTCAAAAGGTGACCATGCGTGACTCCCCTTGAGCATGGATAGGAACCCTAATATCCCTGTGGCTACTGGAGTGGGACCGTGGGTCACCCACCTTATTTCGAGAAGTGTACCTTTTGCCCTGCCAATCCTTCAAGAGATTCCTAAGGGGTCCCTCTTATCAAGACAGGAGTCATGACTTCGCTGAACAAACATGAGTTTTGAAGGGCCATCCCCGCCGTAACTTGAGAATATACCCCAGGGCCCCGCCGCAACTCGAGAAAAACCATGAGACATCCCCCTCGAAGCGAGATGAGGCCCGATTCCCCTGCATTTCATGCAGGGCAATTCTGTGATTCCATCAAACGTGTAAGGAGCCTTGACTTGCTTGATGGATCTCGAGACAGTCCCCAAGAACACTGTCACAAGTCTAGAGGGAACCTGAGGTCACTCCAACCATGAGACGGAGTTCCATGCACCCTAATCAAATCGAGATGAGGCCAAGTTCCACTGCCTTCACCACAGAGTCATCCCCCGTTCACCATCAAACACAACCAGTTGCTTGAATTTCTTTAGGCAACCCCAGAGATTCAAGGAGAACACTGTCCCGAGCCTAGAGGAACACCAAGTTCAGCACAGCAATTCGAGGAATCCTCCGTGTTCAGTAATCGTCTCGAGATGAGAACTGTTTCACTGGATTCGAATCAAGACGTATGCCAACTTTCCATAAGCACCTCAACAGGAGGCTTCTCTCAGCAATAGGTATGTGGGAGGGACCATGAGTTTGCTGCCTCATGTGGAATAGACACCGAGAAGCCTTCACTCGGCAGGAGGCCGCATTTTCTTGCAGTGGCTTGAATACAGGCTCATCTTTCATCTCACAAGATGCTGGGATGTCTGAAGCCTATGTGGAAGCCCTATTGAACACTCTAGGTCCCTGCTTCATTTCGACAGAATGCCTCACATCCCTTTGACAACTCTAGAGGCACGCGGATTTCACATCTTCAAAAAGTGACGATGCCTGAGTGCCCTTGACCATTGATAGGAATCCCAATATCCCTGTGGCTATAGGAAATGGATGCTGGGTCACCCGCCTCACCTCGAGAAGTATCCCTTTTGCCCTGCCAAGCCTCGATGAGATTCCTGAGGTATCCCTAGTATCTAGAAAGGAGTCCTGAGGTCGCTGAACAAACACGAGTTTTGAAGGCCATCCCCACCGTAACTCGAGAATATACCACAGGTCCCCGCTGCAACTCGAGAAAAACAATCAGACATCCCCCTCGATGCGAGAAGAAGCCCGATTCCCCTGCATTGAGTCCAGAGATATCACCCGTTCCTCATCAAACACGACCGGTGTTTTGACTTCTTTAGGCAACTCCAGAGATTCCCTGAAAACACCGTCCCAAGTCTAGAGTAACACCAAGTTTAGAACAGCAACTGAGGAATGCTCCGTGTACCCCAAATCGTCTCGAGATGAGAGCTGAGTCCCTGGATTAGACTCAGGACGCATGCCAACTTTCCACAAGCACCTCAAGAGGAGGCTTATCTCAGCAATAGTTATGTGGCAGGGACCCTAAAATTGCTACCTCAAGTGGAATATGCACCGAGAAATCCTGTCTCAAAAGGACGCCGTAAATCCTCGCCGTGGCTTGAATAGAGGCCCGTCTTTCATCTCACAAGAAGAAGGTATGTCTCAATCCTTTGTGGAGACCCAAGAGAATGCCCTAGGACCACGCCTCATTTCGAAGGAATGCCTCACACATCTTTGATACCTCGAGAGGCACGTGGAGATCACTGCTTCTGATGGTGACGATGCCTGACTCCTCTTGAACATTGATACGAATTCCAATATCCTGTGGCTACTGGAAAGGGAACCTGGGTCTCCCGCCTCACCTCGACAAGCGTCCCTTTTGCCCTGGCTAGCCTCGAAGAGATTCCTGAGGTGTCTCTCCTAACTAGAAGGAGTCCTGACATCGCTGAACAAACACGAGTTTTGAAGGGCCATCCCCGACGTTACTCGAGAATATACCCCAGGTCCCTGCCACAACTCGAGAAAAACCATGAGACATCCCCCTCGAAGCGAGATGAGGCCCGATTCCCCTGCATTTCATGCAGAGCAATTCTGTGATTCCCATCAAACGAGTAAGGAGGCTTGGCTTGCTTGATGGATATAGACAGAGTCCCCAAGAACACTGTCACAAGTCTAGAGGGACACTGAGGTCACTGCAACAATGAGAAGGAGTTCCATGCACCCCAAATCAACTCGAGATGAGGCCAAGTTCGCCAGCCTTCACCACAGAGTCATCCCCCGTTCGCCATCAAACACAACCAGTTGCTTGATTTTCTTTAGGCAACCGCAGAGATTCAATGAGAACACCGTCCCGAGCCTAGAGAAACGCCAAGTTCAGCACAGCAACTCGAGGAATCCTCCTTGTTCCCTAATCGTCTCGAGATGAGAGCTGATTCACTGGCTTCGACTCAAGACGTATGCCAACTTTCCATAAGCACCTCAACAGGAGGCTTCTCTCAGCAATAGGTATGTGGGAGGGACCATGAATTTGCTGCCTCAAGTGGAATATACACCGAGAAGCCTTCACTCGACAGGAGGCGACATTTTCATGCAGTGGCTTGAATACAGGCTCATCTTTCATCTCACAAGATGCTGGGATGTCTGAAGCCTATGTGGAAGCCCTATTGAACACCCTAGGTCCCTGCTTCATTTCGACAGAATGCCTCACATCCCTTTGACAACTCTAGAGGCACGCGGAGTTCACATCTTCAAAACGTGACGATGCCTGAGTGCCCCTGACCAATGATAGGAATCCCAATATCCCTGTGGCTATAGGAAATGGATGCTGGGTCACCCGCCTCACCTCGAGAAGTATCCCTTTTGCCCTGTCAAGCCTCGATGAGATTTCTGAGGTGCCCCTAGTATCTAGACAGGAGTCCTTAGGTCGCTGAACAAACAGGAGTTTTGAAGGCCATCCCCACCGTAACTCGAGAATATAACACAGGTCCCCGCCGCAACTCGAGAAAAACAATGAGACATCCCCCTCGAAGCGAGATGAGGCCCGATTCCCGTGCATTGCATGCAGAGAAATTCCGTGATCCCCATAAACATATAAGGATCATCGACTAGGTTGTTGTATCTCGAGACAGTCCCCAAGAACACTGTCACAAGTCTAGAGGGACCCTGAGGTCACCCTATCAGTGCCAAGGACCTCCATGTACCCCAAATTAAATCGAGATGTGGCCCGACTCCCCTGCATTGAATCCAGAGCAATCACCGTTCCCAAGAAAACACGCCCAGGGGCTTGATTTCCTTTAGGCAACTCCAGAGATTCACCAAGAACACCGTCCCAAGTCTAGAGGAATGCCAAGTTCAGCACAGCAACTCGAGGACTGCTCCGTGTACCCCAAATCATCTCGAGATGAGAGCTGATTCCCTGGCTTAGACTCAAGACGTATGCCAACGTTCTACAAGCACCTCAAGAGCAGGCTTCTCTCAGCAATAGGTATGTGAGAGAGACCGTGAGTTTGCTGCCTCAAGTGGAATATAAACCGAAAGCCCTGACTCGGAAGGAGGCCGGATTTCCTGGCAGTGTCTTGAATACAGCCTCGTCTTTTATCAAACAAGATGAAGGGATGTCTCAATCCCCTGTGGAGACCCTAGAGAAAGCCCTAAATCTCTGCCCCATTTCGACGGAATGCCTCACAACCCTTTGACACTTCGAGAGGCAGGCAGGGTTCACTTCTTCAAAAGGTGACCATGCGTGACTCCCCTTGAGCATGAATAGGAACCCTAATATCCCTGTGGCTACTGAAGTGGGACCGTGGGGCACCACCTTATTTCGAGAAGTGTACCTTTTGCCCTGCCAATCCTTCAAGAGATTCCTAAGGCGTCCCTCTTATCAAGACAGGAGTCATGACTTCGCTGAACAAACATGAGTTTTGAAGGGCCATCCCCTCCGTAACTTGAGAATATACCCCAGGTCCCCGCCGCAACTCGAGGAAAACCATGAGACATCCCCCTCGAAGCGAGATGAGGCCCGATTCCCCTGCATTTCATGCAGAGCAATTCTGTGATTCCCATCAAACGTGTAAGGAGCCTTGACTTGCTTGATGGATCTCGAGACAGTCCCCAAGAACACTGTCACAAGTCTAGAGGGAACCTGAGGTCACTCCAACCATGAGAAGGAGTTCCATGCACCCTAATCAAATCGAGATGAGGCCAAGTTCCCCTGTATTCACCACAGAGTCATCCCCGTTCGCCATCTAACACAACCAGTTGCTTGAATTTCTTTAGGCAACCCCAGAAATTCAATGAGAACACTGTCCCGAGCCTAGAGGAACACCAAGTTCAGCACAGCAACTCGAGGAATCCTCCGTGTTCCCTAATCGTCTCGAGATGAGAGCTGTTTCACTGGATTCGACTCAAGACGTATGCCAACTTTCCATAAGCACCTCAACAGGAGGCTTCTCTCAGCAAAGGTATGTGGGAGGTACCATGAATTTGCTGCCTCATGTGGAATAGACATTGAGAAGCCTTCACTCGACAGGAGGCCGCATTTTCTTGCAGTGGCTTGAATACAGGCTCATCTTTCATCTCACAAGATGCTGGGATGTCTGAAGCCTATGTGGAAGCCCTATTGAACACCTAGGTCCCTGCTTCATTTCGACGGAATGCCTCACATCCCTTTGACAACTCTAGAGGCACGCGGATTTCACATCTTCAAAATGTGACGATGCCTGAGTGCCCTTGACCATTGATAGGAATCCCAATATCCCTGTGGCTATAGGAAATGGATGCTGGGTCACCCGACTCACCTCGAGAAATATCCCTTTTTGCCCTGCCAAGCCTCGATGAGATTCCTGAGGTGTCCCTAGTATCTAGAGAGGAGTCCTGAGGTCGCTGAACAAACACGAGTTTTGAAGGCCATCCCCACCGTAACTCGAAAATATACCACAGGTCCCGCCGCAACTCGAGAAAAACAATCAGACATCCCCCCCTCGATGCGAGAAAAAGCCCGATTCCCCTGCATTGAGTCCAGAGATATCACCCGTTCCTCATCAAACACGACCGGTGTTTTGACTTCTTTAGGCAACTCCAGAGATTCCCTGAAAACACCGTCCCAAGTCTAGAGTAACACCAAGTTTAGAACAGCAACTGGAGGAATGCTCCGTGTACCCCAAATCGTCTCGAGATGAGAGCTGAGTCCCTGGATTAGACTCAGGACGCATGCCAACTTTCCACAAGCACCTCAAGAGGAGGCTTATCTCAGCAATAGTTATGTGGCAGGGACCCAAAATTTGCTACCTCAAGTGGAATATGCACCGAGAAATCCTGTCTCAAAAGGACGCTGTAAATCCTCGCCGTGGCTTGAATAGAGGCCCGTCTTTCATCTCACAAGAAGAAGGTATGTCTCAATCCTTTGTGGAGACCCAAGGGAATGCCCTAGGACCACGCCTCATTTCGAAGGAATGCCTCACACATCTTTGATACCTCGAGAGGCACGTGGAGATCACTGCTTCTGATGGTGACGATGCCTGACTCCTCTTGAACATTGATACGAATTCCAATATCCTGTGGCTACTGGAAAGGGAACCTGGGTCTCCCGCCTCACCTCGACAAGCGTCCCTTTTGCCCTGTCTAGCCTCGAAGAGATTCCTGAGGTGTCTCTCCTAACTAGAAGGAGTCATGACATCGCTGAACAAACACGAGTTTTGAAGGGCCATCCCCGCCGTTACTCGAGAATATACCCCAGGTCCCTGCCACAACTCGAGAAAAACCATGAGACATCCCCCTCGAAGCGAGATGAGGCCCGATTCCCCTGCATTTCATGCAGAGCAATTCTGTGATTCCCATCAAACAAGTAAGGAAGCTTGGCTTGCTTGATGGATATAGACAGAGTCCCCAAGAACACTGTCACAAGTCTAGAGGGACACTGAGGTCACTGCAACAATGAGAAGGAGTTCCATGCACCCCAAATCAACTCGAGATGAGGCCAAGTTCGCCAGCCTTCACCACAGAGTCATCCCCCGTTCGCCATTAAACACGACCAGTTGCTTGGTTTTCTTTAGGCAACCGCAGAGATTCAATGAGAACACCGTCCCGAGCCTAGAGAAACACCAAGTTCAGCACAGCAACTCGAGGAATCCTCCGTGTTCCCTAATCGTCTCGAGATGAGAGCTGATTCACTGGCTTCGACTCAAGACGTATGCCAACTTTCCATAAGCACCTCAACAGGAGGCTTCTGTCAGCAATAGGTATGTGGGAGGGACCATGAATTTGCTGCCTCAAGTGGAATATACACCGAGAAGCCTTCACACTCGACAGGAGGCGGCATTTTCATGCAGTGGCTTGAATACAGGCTCATCTTTCATCTCACAAGATGCTGGGATGTCTGAAGCCTATGTGGAAGCCCTATTGAACACCCTAGGTCCCTGCTTCATTTCGACAGAATGCCTCACATCCCTTTGACAACTCTAGAGGCACGCGGAGTTCACATCTTCAAAACGTGACGATGCCTGAGTGCCCCTGACCAATGATAGGAATCCCAATATCCCTGTGGCTATAGGAAATGGATGCTGGGTCACCCGCCTCACCTCGAGAAGTATCCCTTTTGCCCTGTCAAGCCTCGATGAGATTCCTGAGGTGTCCCTAGTATCTAGACAGGAGTCCTGAGGTCGCTGAACAAACAGGAGTTTTGAAGGCCATCCCCACCGTAACTCGAGAATATAACACAGGTCCCCGCCGCAACTCGAGAAAAACAATGAGACATCCCCCTCGAAGCGAGATGAGGCCCGATTCCCGTGCATTGCATGCAGAGAAATTCCGTGATCCCCATAAACATATAAGGATCATCGACTTGGTTGTTGTATCTCGAGACAGTCCCCAAGAACACTGTCACAAGTCTAGAGGGACCCTGAGGTGACCCTATCAGCGCCAAGGACCTCCATGTACCCCAAATTAAATCGAGATGTGGCCCGACTCCCCTGCATTGAATCCAGAGCAATCACCGTTCCCAAGAAAACACCCCCAGGGGCTTGATTTCCTTTAGGCAACTCCAGAGATTCACCAAGAACACCGTCTCAAGTCGAGAGGAATGCCAAGTTCAGCACAGCAACTCGAGGACTGCTCCGTGTACCCCAAATCATCTCGAGATGAGAGCTGATTCCCTGGCTTAGACTCAAGACGTATGCCAACGTTCTACAAGCACCTCAAGAGCAGGCTTCTCTCAGCAATAGGTATGTGAGAGAGAACCTGAGTTTGCTGCCTCAAGTGGAATATAAACCGATAAGCCCTGACTCGAAAGGAGGCCGGATTTCCTGGCAGTGTCTTGAATACAGGCTTGTCTTTTATCTCACAAGATGAAGGGATGTCTCAATCCCCTGTGGAGACCCTAGACAAAGCCCTAAATCTCCGCCCCATTTCGAAGGAATGCCTCACAACCCTTTGACATTTCGAGAGGCAGGCAGGGTTCACTTCTTCAAAAGGTGACCATGCGTGACTCCCCTTGAGCATGGATAGGAACCCCAATATCCCTGTGGCTACTGGAGTGGGACCGTGGGTCACCCACCTTATTTCGAGAAGTGTACCTTTTGCCCTGCCAATCCTTCAAGAGATTCCTAAGGGGTCCCTCTTATCAAGACAGGAGTCATGACTTCGCTGAACAAACATGAGTTTTGAAGGGCCATCCCCGCCGTAACTTGAGAATATACCCCAGGTCCCCGCCGCAACTCGATGAAAACCATGAGACAACCCCCTCGAATCGAGATGAGGCCCGATTCCCCTGCATTTCATGCAGAGCAATTCTGTGATTCCCATCAAACGTGTAAGGAGCCTTGACTTGCTTGATGGATCTCGAGACAGTCCCCAAGAACACTGTCACAAGTCTAGAGGGAACCTGAGGTCACTCCAACCATGAGAAGGAGTTCCATGAACCCTAATCAAATCGAGATGAGGCCAAGTTCCCCTGCCTTCACCACAGAGTCATCCCCCGTTCGCCATCAAACACAACCAGTTGCTTGAATTTCTTTAGGCAACCCCAGAGATTCAATGAGAACATGTTCCCGAGCCTAGAGGAACACCAAGTTCAGCACAGCAACTCGAGGAATCCTCCGTGTTCCCTAATCGTCTCGAGATGAGAGCTATTTCACTGGATTTGACTCAAGACGTATGCTAACTTTCCATAAGCACCTCAACAGGAGGCTTCTGTCAGCAATAGGTATGTGGTAGGGACCATGAATTGCTGCCTCAAGTTGAATATACACCGAGAAGCCTTCACTCGACAGGAGGCGACATTTTCATGCAGTGACTTGAATACAGGCTCATCTTTCATCTCACAAGATGCTGGGATGTCTGAAGCCTATGTGGAAGCCCTATTGAACACCCTAGGTCCCTGCTTCATTTCGACGGAATGCCTCACATCCCTTTGACAACTCTAGAGGCACGCGGAGTTCACATCTTCAAAACGTGACGATGCCTGAGTGCCCCTGAACAATGATAGGAATCCCAATATCCCTGTGGCTAAAGGAAATGGATGCTGGGTCACCCGCCTCACCTCGAGAAGTATCCCTTTTGCCCTGCCAAGCCTTGATGAGGTTCCTGAGGTGTCCCTAGTATCTAGAGAGGAGTCCTGAGGTCGCTGAACAAACACGAGTTTTGAAGGCCATCCCCACCGTAACTCGAGAATATACCACAGGTCCCCGCCGCAACTCGAGAAAAACAATGAGACATCCCCCTCGAAGCGAGATGAGGCCCGATTCCCCTGCATTGCATGCAGAGAAATTCCGTGATCCCCATAAACATATAAGGATCATCGACTTGGTTGATGTATCTCGAGACAGTCCCCAAGAACACTGTCACAAGTCTAGAGGGACCCTGAGGTCACCCCATCAGCACCAAGGACCTCCATGTACCCCAAATTAAATCGAGATGTGGCCCCACTCCCCTGCATTGAATCCAGAGCAATCACCGTTCCCAAGAAAACACGCCCAGGGGCTTGATTTCCTTTAGGCAACTCCAGAGCTTCACCGAGAACACCGTCCCAAGTCTAGAGGAATGCCAAGTTCAGCACAGCAACTCGAGGTCTGCTCCGTGTACCCCAAATCATCTCGAGATGAGAGCTGATTCCCTGGCTTAGACTCAAGACGTATGCCAACGTTCTACAAGCACCTCAAGAGCAGGCTTCTCTCAGCAATAGGTTTGTGAGAGAGACCCTGAGTTTGCTGCCTCAAGTGGAATATAAACCGATAATCCCTGACTCGAAAGGAGGCCGGATTTCCTGGCAGTGTCTTGAATACAGGCTCGTCTTTTATGAAACAAGATGAAGGGATGTCTCAATCCCCTGTGGAGACCCTAGAGAAAGACCTAAATCTCTGCCCCATTTCGACGGAATGCCTCACATCCCTTCGACACTTCGAGAGGCAGGCAGGGTTCACTTCTTCAAAAGGTGACCATGCGTGACTCCCCTTGAGCATGGATAGGAACCCTAATATCCCTGTGGCTACTGGAGTGGGACCGTGGGTCACCCACCTTATTTCGAGAAGTGTACCTTTTGCCCTGCCAATCCTTCAAGAGATTCCTAAGGGGTCCCTCTTATCAAGACAGGAGTCATGACTTCGCTGAACAAACATGAGTTTTGAAGGGCCATCCCCGCCGTAACTTGAGAATATACCCCAGGGCCCCGCCGCAACTCGAGAAAAACCATGAGACATCCCCCTCGAAGCGAGATGAGGCCCGATTCCCCTGCATTTCATGCAGGGCAATTCTGTGATTCCATCAAACGTGTAAGGAGCCTTGACTTGCTTGATGGATCTCGAGACAGTCCCCAAGAACACTGTCACAAGTCTAGAGGGAACCTGAGGTCACTCCAACCATGAGACGGAGTTCCATGCACCCTAATCAAATCGAGATGAGGCCAAGTTCCACTGCCTTCACCACAGAGTCATCCCCCGTTCACCATCAAACACAACCAGTTGCTTGAATTTCTTTAGGCAACCCCAGAGATTCAAGGAGAACACTGTCCCGAGCCTAGAGGAACACCAAGTTCAGCACAGCAATTCGAGGAATCCTCCGTGTTCCCTAATCGTCTCGAGATGAGAACTGTTTCACTGGATTCGACTCAAGACGTATGCCAACTTTCCATAAGCACCTCAACAGGAGGCTTCTCTCAGCAATAGGTATGTGGGAGGGACCATGAGTTTGCTGCCTCATGTGGAATAGACACCGAGAAGCCTTCACTCGGCAGGAGGCCGCATTTTCTTGCAGTGGCTTGAATACAGGCTCATCTTTCATCTCACAAGATGCTGGGATGTCTGAAGCCTATGTGGAAGCCCTATTGAACACTCTAGGTCCCTGCTTCATTTCGACAGAATGCCTCACATCCCTTTGAAAACTCTAGAGGCACGCGGATTTCACATCTTCAAAAAGTGACGATGCCTGAGTGCCCTTGACCATTGATAGGAATCCCAATATCCCTGTGGCTATAGGAAATGGATGCTGGGTCACCCGCCTCACCTCGAGAAGTATCCCTTTTGCCCTGCCAAGCCTCGATGAGATTCCTGAGGTATCCCTAGTATCTAGAAAGGAGTCCTGAGGTCGCTGAACAAACACGAGTTTTGAGGCCATCCCCACCGTAACTCGAGAATATACCACAGGTCCCCATCGCAACTCGAGAAAAACAATCAGACATACCCCTCGATGCGAGAAGAAGCCCGATTCCCCTGCTTTGAGTCCAGAGATATCACCCGTTCCTCATCAAACACGACCGGTGTTTTGACTTCTTTACGCAACTCCAGAGATTCCCTGAGAACACCCTCCCAAGTCTAGAGTAACACCAAGTTTAGAACAGCAACTGGAGGAATGCTCCTTGTACCCCAAACAGTCTCGAGATGAGAGCTGAGTCCCTGGATTAGACTCAGGACGCATGCCAACTTTCCACAAGCACCTCAAGAGGAGGCTTATCTCAGCAATAGTTATGTGGGAAGGACCATAAATTTGCTGCCTCAAGTGGAATATGCACCGAGAAATCCTGTCTCAAAAGGACGCTGCAAATCCTCGCCGTGGCTTGAATAGAGGCCCGTCTTTCATCTCACAAGAAGAAGGTATGCCTCAATCCTTTGTGGAGACCAAAGAGAATACCCTAGGACCACGCCTCATTTCGAAGGAATGCCTCACACATCTTTGATACCTCGAGAGGCACGTGGAGATCACTGCTTCTGATGGTGACGATGCCTGACTCCTCTTGAACATTGATACGAATTCCAATATCCTGTGGCTACTGGAAAGGGAAACTGGATCTCCCGCCTCACCTCGACAAGCGTCCCTTTTGCCCTGTCAAGCCTCGAAGAGATTCCTGAGGTGTCTCTCCTAACTAGAAGGAGTCCTGATATCGCTGAACAAACACGAGTTTTGAAGGGCCATCCCAGCAGTAACTCGAGAATATACCCCAGGTCCCTGCCGCAACTCGAGAAAAACCATGAGACATCCCCCTCGAAGCGAGATGAGGCCCGATTCCCCTGCATTTCATGCAGAGCAATTCTGTGATTCCCATCAAACGAGTAAGGACCCTTGGCTTGCTTGATGGATATAGACAGAGTCCCCAAGAACACTGTCACAAGTCTAGAGGGACACTGAGGTCACTCCAACAATGAGAAGGAGTTCCATGCACCCCAAATCAACTCGAGATGAGGCCAAGTTCCCCAGCCTTCACCACAGAGTCATTCCCCGTTCGCCATCAAACACGACCAGTTGCTTGATTTTCTTTAGGCAACCGCAGAGATTCAATGAGAACACCGTCCCGAGCCTAGAGGAACGCCAAGTTCAGCACAGCAACTCGAGGAATCCTCCATGTTCCCTAATCGTCTCGAAATGAGAGCTGATTCACTGGCTTCGACTCAAGACGTATGCCAACTTTCCATAAGCACCTCAACAGGAGGCTTCTGTCAGCAATAGGTATGTGGTAGGGACCATGAATTGCTGCCTCAAGTTGAATATACACCGAGAAGCCTTCACTCGACAGGAGGCGACATTTTCATGCAGTGACTTGAATACAGGCTCATCTTTCATCTCACAAGATGCTGGGATGTCTGAAGCCTATGTGGAAGCCCTATTGAACACCCTAGGTCCCTGCTTCATTTCGACGGAATGCCTCACATCCCTTTGACAACTCTAGAGGCACGCGGAGTTCACATCTTCAAAACGTGACGATGCCTGAGTGCCCCTGAACAATGATAGGAATCCCAATATCCCTGTGGCTATAGGAAATGGATGCTGGGTCACCCGCCTCACCTCGAGAGTATCCCTTTTGCCCTGCCAAGCCTCGATGAGATTCCTGAGGTGTCCCTAGTATCTAGACAGGAGTCCTGAGGTCGCTGAACAAACACGAGTTTTGAAGGCCATCCCCACCGTAACTCGAGAATATACCACAGGTCCCCGCCGCAACTCGAGAAAAACAATGAGACATCCCCCTCGAAGCGAGATGAGGCCCGATTCCCCTGCATTGCATGAGAAATTCCGTGATCCCCATAAACATATAAGGATCATCGACTTGGTTGATGTATCTCGAGACAGTCCCCAAGAACACTGTCACAAGTCTAGAGGGACCCTGAGGTCACCCCATCAGCACCAAGGACCTCCATGTACCCCAAATTAAATCGAGATGTGCCCCACTCCCCTGCATTGAATCCAGAGCAATCACCGTTCCCAAGAAAACACGCCCAGGGGCTTGATTTCCTTTAGGCAACTCCAGAGCTTCACCGAGAACACCGTCCCAAGTCTAGAGGAATACCAAGTTCAGCACAGCAACTCGAGGACTGCTCCGTGTACCCCAAATCATCTCGAGATGAGAGCTGATTCCCTGGCTTAGACTCAAGACGTATGCCAACGTTCTACAAGCACCTCAAGAGCAGGCTTCTCTCAGCAATAGGTTTGTGAGAGAGACCCTGAGTTTGCTGCCTCAAGTGGAATATAAACCGATAATCCCTGACTCGAAAGGAGGCCGGATTTCCTGGCAGTGTCTTGAATACAGGCTCGTCTTTTATGAAACAAGATGAAGGGATGTCTCAATCCCCTGTGGAGACCCTAGAGAAAGACCTAAATCTCTGCCCCATTTCGAAGGAATGCCTCACATCCCTTTGACACTTCGAGAGGCACGCAGGGTTCACTTCTTCAAAAGGTGACCATGCGTGACTCCCCTTGAGCATGGATAGGAACCCCAATATCCCTGTGGCTACTGGAGTGGGACCGTGGGTCACCCACCTTATTTCGAGAAGTGTACCTTTTGCCCTGCCAATCCTTCAAGAGATTCCTAAGGGGTCCCTCTTATCAAGACAGGAGTCATGACTTCGCTGAACAAACATGAGTTTTGAAGGGCCATCCCCGCCGTAACTCGAGAATATACCCCAGGTCCCCCCCGCCGCAACTCGAGAAAAACCATGAGACATCCCCCTCGAAGCGAGATGAGGCCCGATTCCCCTGCATTTCATGCAGAGCAATTCTGTGATTCCCATCAAACGTGTAAGGAGCCTTGACTTGCTTGATGGATCTCGAGACAGTCCCCAAGAACACTGTCACAAGTCTAGAGGGAACCTGAGGTCACTCCAACCATGAGAAGGAGTTCCATGCACCCTAATCAAATCGAGATGAGGCCAAGTTCCCCTGCCTTCACCACAGAGTCATCCCCCGTTCGCCATCAAACACAACCAGTTGCTTGAATTTCTTTAGGCAACCCAGAGATTCAATGAGAACACTGTCCCGAGCCTAGAGGAACACCAAGTTCAGCACAGCAACTCGAGGAATCCTCCGTGTTCCCTAATCGTCTCGAGATGAGAGCTGTTTCACTGGATTCGACTCAAGACGTATGCCAACTTTCCATAAGCACCTCAACAGGAGGCTTCTCTCAGCAATAGGTATGTGGGAGGGACCATGAATTTGCTGCCTCAAGTGGAATATACACCGAGAAGCCTTCACTCGACAGGAGGCCGCATTTTCTTGCAGTGGCTTGAATACAGGCTCATCTTTCATCTCACAAGATGCTGGATGTCTGAACCCTATGTGGAAGCCCTTTTGAACACCCTAGGTCCCTGCTTCATTTCGACGGAATGCCTCACATCCCTTTGACAACTCTAGAGGCACGCGGATTTCACATCTTCAAAACGTGACGATGCCTGAGTGCCCTTGACCATTGATAGGAATCCCAATATCCCTGTGGCTATAGGAAATGGATGCTGGGTCACCCGCCTCACCTCGAGAAGTATCCCTTTTGCCCTGCCAAAACTCGATGAGATTCCTGATGTGTCCCTAGTATCTAGACAGGAGTCCTGAGGTCGCTGAACAAACACGAGTTTTGAAGGCCATCCCCACCGTAACTCGAGAATATACCACAGGTCCCGAGAAAAACCACAACTCGAGAAAAAGGCCGACAATCAGACATCCCCCTCGATACGAGAAGAAGCCCGATTCCCCTGCATTGAGTCCAGATATATCACCCGTTCCTCATCAAACACGACCGGTGTTTTGACTTCTTTAGGCAACTCCAGAGATTCCATGAGAACACCGTCCCAAGTCTAGAGGAACACCAAGTTTAGAACAACAACTGGAGGAATGCTCCGTGTACACCAAATCGTCTAGAGATGAGAGCTGAGTCCCTGGATTAGACTCAGGATGCATGCCAACTTTCCACAAGCACCTCAAGAGGAGGCTTATCTCAGCAATAGTTATGTGGGAGGGACCCTAAATTTGCTGCCTCAAATGGAATATGCACCGGGAAATCCTGTCTCAAAAGGACGCCGTAAATCCTCGCCGTGGCTTGAATAGAGGCCCGTCTTTCATCTCACAAGAAGAAGGTATGTCTCAATCCTTTGTTTAGACCCAAGAGAAAATGCCCTAGGACCACGCCTCATTTCGAAGGAATTCCTCACATATCTTTGATACCTCGAGAGGCACGCGGAGATCACTGCTTCTGATGGTGACGATGCCTGACTCCTCTTGAACATTGATACGAATCCCAATATCCTGTGGCTACTGTAAAGGGAAACTGGGTGTCCCGCCTCACCTCGACAAGCGTCCCTTTTGCCCTGTCAAGCCTCGAAGAGATTCCTGAGGTGTCCCTCCTAACTAGAAGGACTCCTGACATCGCTGAACAAACACGAGTTTTGAAGGGCCATCCCCGCCGGAACTCGAGAATATACCCCAGGTCCCCGCCGCAACTCGAGAAAAACAATGAGACATCCCCCTCGAAGTTAGATGAGGCCCGATTCCCCTGCATTGCATGCAGAGAAATTCCGTGATCCCCATAATCATATAAGGATCCTCGACTTGGTTGATGTATCTCGAGACAGTCCCCAAGAACACTGTCACAAGTCTAGAGGGACCCTGAGGTTACCCCATCAGCACCAAGGACATCCATGTACCCCAAATTAAATCGAAATGTGTCCCGACTTCCTGCATTGAATCCAGAGCAATCACCGTTCCCAAGAAAACACGCCCAGGGGCTTGATTTCCTTTAGGCAACTCCAGAGATTCAACGAGAACACCGTCCCAAGTCTAGAGGAATATCAAGTTCAGCACAGCAACTCGAGGACTGCACCGTGTACCCCAAATCGTCTCGAGATGAGAGCTCATTCCTTGACTTAGACTCAAGACGTATGCCAACGTTCTACAAGCACCTCAAGAGCAGGCTTCTCTCAGCAATAGGTATGTGAGAGGGACCCTGAGTTTGCTGCCTCAAGTGGAATAGAAACCGATAAGCCCTGACTCGAAAGGAGGCCGGATTTACTCGCAGTGTCTTGAACACAGGCTCGTCTTTTATCTCACAAGATGAAGGGATGTCTCAATCCCCTGTGGAGACCCTAGAGAAAGCCCTAAATCTCCGCCCCATTTCGACGGAATGCCTCACATCCCTTTGACACTTCGAGAGGCACGCAGGGTTCACTTCTTCAAAAGGTGACCATGCGTGACTCCCCTTGAGCATGGATAGGAACCCCAATATCCCTGTGGCTACTGGAGTGGGACCGTGGGTCTCCCAGCTTACTTCGAGAAGTGTACCTTTTGCCCTGCCAATCCTTCAAGAGATTCTAAGGGGTCCCTCTTAACAAGACAGGAGTCATGACTTCGCTGAACAAACACGAGTTTTGAAGGGCCATCCCCGCCGTAACTTGAGAATATACCCCAGGTCTCAGCCGCAACTCGAGAAAAACCATGAAACATCCCCCTCGAAGCGAGATGAGGCCCGATTCCTCTGCATTTCATGCAGAGCAATTCTGTGATTCCCATCAAACGTGTAAGAAGCCTTGACTTGCTTGATGGATCTCGAGAGAGTCCCCAAGAACACCGTCACAAGTCTAGAGGGACCCTGAGGTCACTCCAGCAATGAGAAGGAGTTCCATGCACTCCAAATCAACTCGAGATGAGGCCAAGTTCCCCTGCCTTCACCACAGTGTCATCACCCGTTCTCCATCAAACACAACCAGTTGCTTCAATTTCTTTAGGCAACCCCAGAGATTCAATTAGAACACCGTCCCGAGCCTAGAGAAATGCCAAGTTCAGCACAGCAACTCGAGGAATCCTCCGTGTTCCCTAATCGTCTCGAGATGAGAGCTGATTCACTGGCTTCGACTCAAGACGTATGCCAACTTTCCATAAGCACCTCAACAGGAGGCTTCTGTCAGCAATAGGTATGTGGGAGGGACCATGAATTTGTTGCCTCAAGTGGAATATACACCGAGAAGCCTTCACTCGACAGGAGGCCGCATTTTCTTGCAGTGGCTTGAATACAGGCTCATCTTTCATCTCACAAGATGCTGGGATGTCTGAACCCTATGTGGAAGCCCTATTGAACACCCTAGGTCCCTGCTTCATTTCGACGGAATGCCTCACATCCCTTTGACAACTCTAGAGGCACGCGGATTTCACATCTTCAAAACGTGACGATGCCTGAGTGCCCTTGACCATTGATAGGAATCCCAATATCCCTGTGGCTATAGGAAATGGATGCTGGGTCACCCGCCTCACCTCGAGAAGTATCCCTTTTGCCCTGCCAAGCCTCGATGAGATTCCTGATGTGTCCCTAGTATCTAGACAGGAGTCCTGAGGTCGCTGAACAAACACGAGTTTTGAAGGCCATCCCCACCGTAACTCGAGAATATACCACAGGTCCCCGCCGCAACTCGAGAAAAACAATCAGACATCCCCCTCGATACGAGAAGAAGCCCGATTCCCCTGCATTGAGTCCAGAGATATCACCCGTTCCTCATCAAACACGACCGGTGTTTTGACTTCTTTAGGCAACTCCAGAGATTCCCTGAGAACACAGTCCCAAGTCTAGAGGAACACCAAGTTTAGAACAACAACTGGAGGAATGCTCCGTGTACCCCAAATCGTCTCGAGATGAGAGCTGAGTCCCTGGATTAGACTCAGGACGCATGCCAACTTTCCACAAGCACCTCAAGAGGAGGCTTATCTCAGCAATAGTTATGTGGCAGGGACCCTAAATTTGCTGCCTCAAATGGAATATGCACCTAGAAATCCTGTCTCAAAAGGACGCCGTAAATCCTCACCGTGGCTTGAATAGAGGCTCGTCTTTCATCTCACAAGAAAAAGGTAAGTCTCAATCCTTTGTGAAGACCCAAGAGAATGCCCTAGGACCACGCCTCATTTCGAATGAATGCCTCACATATCTTTGTTACCTCGAGAGGCACGCGGAGATCACTGCTTCTGATGGTGACGATGCCTGACTCCTCTTGAACATTGATACGAATTCCAATATCCTGTGGCTACTGTAAAGGGAACCTGGGTCTCCCGCCTCACCTCGACAAGCGTCCCTTTTGACCTGTCAAGCCTCGAAAAGATTCCTGAGGTGTCCCTCCTAACTAGAAGGAGTCCTGACATCGCTGAACAAACACGAGTTTTGAAGGGCCATCCCCGCCGGAACTCGAGAATATACCCCAGGTCCCCAACGCAACTCGAGAAAAACAATGAGACATCCCCCTCGAAGTGAGATGAGGCCCGATTCCCCTGCATTGCATGCAGTGAAATTCCGTGATCCCCATAAACATATAAGGATCCTCGACTTGGTTGATGTATCTCGAGACAGTCCCCAAGAACACTGTCACAAGTCTAGAGGGACCCTGAGGTCACCCCATCAGCACCAAGGACTTCCATGTACCCCAAATTAAATCGAAATGTGTCCCGACTTCCTGCATTGAATCCAGAGCAATCACCGTTCCCAAGACAAAACGCCCAGGGGCTTGATTTCCTTTAGGCAACTCCAGAGATTCACCGAGAACACCGTCCCAAGTCTAGAGGAATACCAAGTTCAGCACAGCAACTCGAGGACTGCTCCGTGTACCCCAAATCGTCTCGAGATGAGATCTGATTCCCTGGCTTAGACTCAAGACATATGGCAACGTTCTACAAGCACCTCAAGAGCAGGCTTCTCTCAGCAATAGGTATGTGAGAGAGACCCTGAGTTTGCTGCCTCAAGTGGAATATAAACCGATAAGCCCTGACTCGAAAGGAGGCCGGACTTCCTGGCAGTGTCTTGAATACAGGCTCGTCTTTTATCTCACAAGATGAAGGGATGTCTCAATCCCCTGTGGAGACCCTAGAGAAAGCCCTAAATCTCTGCCCCATTTCGACGGAATGCCTCACATCCCTTTGACACTTCGAGAGGCACGCAGGGTTCACTTCTTCAAAAGGTGACCATGCGTGACTCACCTTGAATATGGATAGGAACCCCAATATCCCTGTGTCTTTTGGAGTGGGACCATGGGTCTCCCGCCTTACTTCGAGAAGCGTACCTTGTGCCCTGCCAATCCTTCAAGAGATTCCTAAGGGGTCCCTCTTAACTAGACAGGAGTCATGACTTCGCTGAACAAACACGAGTTTTGAAGGGCCATCCCTGCCATAACTCGAGAATATACCCCAGGTCCCCGCCGCAACTCGAGAAAAACCATGAGACATACCCCTCGAAGCGAGATGAGGCCCGATTCCCCTGCATTTCATGCAGAGCAATTTTGTGATTCCCATCAAACCTGTAAGGAGCCTTGACTTGCTTGACGGATCAAGAGAGAGTCCCCAAGAACACTGTGACAAGTCCAGAGGGATCCTGAGGTCACTCCAACATTGAGAAGGAGTTCCATACACCCCAAATTAAATCGAGATGAGGCCAAGTTCCCTTGCTTCCACCACAGAGTCATCCCCCGTTCGCCACCAAACACGACCAGTTGCTTGAATTTCTTTAGGCAACCCCAGAGATTCAATGAGAACACCGTCTCGAGCCTAGAGGAACACCAAGTTCAGCACAGCAACTCAAGGAATCCTCCGTGTTCCCTAATCGTCTCGAGATGAGAGCTGTTTCACTGGCTTCGACTCAAGAGGTATGCCAACTTTCCATAAGCACCTCAACAGGAGGCTTCTCTCAGCAATAAGTATTTGGAATGACCATGAATTTGCTGCCTCAAGTGGAATATACACCGAGAAGCCTTCACTCGACAGGAGGCCGCATTTTCTTGCAGTGGCTTGAATACAGGCTCATCTTTCATCTCACAAGATGCTGGGATGTCTGAAGCCTATGTGGAAGTCCTATTGAACACCCTAGGTCCCTGCTTCATTTCGACGGAATGACTCACATCCCTTTGACAACTCTAGAGGCACGCGGATTTCACATTTTCAAAACGTGACGATGCCTGAGTGCCCTTGAACATTGATAGGAATCCCAATATCCCTGTGGCTATAGGAAATGGATGCTGGGTCACCCGCCTCACTTCGAGAAGTATCCCTTTTGCCCTGCCAATCCTCGATGAGATTCCTGAGGTGTCTCTAGTATCTAGACAGCAGTCCTGAGGTCGCTGAACAAACACGAGTTTTGAAGGCCATCCCCACCGTAACTCGAGAATATACCACAGGTCCCCGCCGCAACTCGAGAAAAACAATCAGACATCCCCTTCGATACGAGAAGAAGCCCGATTCCCCTGCATTGAGTTCAGAGATATCACCCGATACTCATCAAACACGGCCGGTGTTTTGACTTGTTTATGCAACTCCAGAGATTCCCTGAGAACACCATCCCAAATCTAGAAGAACACCAAGTTTACAACAGCAACTGGAGGAATGCTCCGTGTACCCCAAATCGTCTCGAGAGGAGAGCTGAGTCCCTGGATTAGACTCAAGACGCATGCCAACTTTCCACAAGCACCTCAAGAGGAGGCTTATCTCAGCAATAGTTATGTGGGAGGGACCCTAAATTTGCTGCGTCAAGTGGAATATGCACCGAGAAATCCTGTCTCATAAGGACGCTGTAAATCCTCGCTGTGGCTTGAATAGAGGCCCGTCTTTCATCTCACAAGAAGAAGGTATGTCTCAATCCTTTGTGGAGACCCAAGAGAATGACCTAGGACCATTCCTCATTTCGAAGGAATGCCTCACATATCTTTGATACCTCGAGGGGCACGCGGAGATCACTGCTTCTGATGGTGACGATGCCTGACTCCTCTTGAACATTGATACGAATTCCAATATCCTGTGGCTACTGGAAAGGGAACCTGGGTCTCCCGCCTCACCTCGACAAGCGTCCCTTTTGCCCTGTCAAGCCTCGAAGAGATTCCTGAGGTTTCCCTCCAAACTAGGAGGAGTCCTGACATCGCTGAACGAACACGAGTTTTGAAGGGCCATCCCAGCCGTAACTCGAGAATATACCCCACGTCCCCGCCGCAACTCGAGAAAAACAATGAGACATCACCCTCGAAGTGAGATGAGGCCCGATTCACCTGCATTGTATGCAGAGAAATTCCGTGATCCCCATAAACATATAAGGACATTTGACTTGGTTGATGTATCTCGAGACAGTCCCCAAGAACACTGTCACAAGTCTATAGGGACCCTGAGGTCACCCCATCAGCGCCAAGGACTTACATGTACCCCAAATTAAATCAAAATGTGGCACGACTCCCTACATTGAATCCAGAGCAATCACCGTTCCCAAAAAAACAAGCCCAGGGGCTTGATTTCCTTTAGGCAACTCCAGAGATTCACCGAGAACACCGTCCCAAGTCTAGAGGAATACCAAGTTCAGCTCAGCAACTCGAGGACTGCTCCGTGTACCCCAAATCATCTCGAGATGACAACTGATTCCCTGGCTTAGACTCAAGACGTATGCCAACGTTCTACAAGCACCTCAAGAGCAGGCTTCTCTCAGCAATAGGTATGTGAGAGAGACCCTGAGTTTGCTGTCTCAAGTGGAATATAAACCGATAAGCCCTGACTCGAAAGGAGGCCGGATTTCCTGGCAGTGTGATGAATACAGGTTCGTCTTTTATGTCACAAGATGAAGGGATGTCTCAATCCCCTGTGGAGACCCTAGAGAAATCCGTAAATCTCCACCCCATTTCATCGGAATGCCTCACATCCCTTTGACACTTCGAGAGGCACGCAGGGTTCACTTCTTCAAAAGGTGACCATGCGTGACTCCCCTTGAGCATGGATAGGAACCCCAATATCCCTGTGGCTACTGGAGTGGGATCGTGGGTCTCCCACCTTACTTCAAGAAGTGTACCTTTTGCCATGCCAATCCTTCAAGCGATTCCTAAGGGGTCCCTCTTAATTAGACAGGAGTCATGACTTCGCTGAACAAACACGAGTTTTGAAGGGCCATCCCCGCCGTAACTCGAGAATATACCCCAGGTCCCCGCCGCAACTCGAGAAAAACCATGAGACATCCGCTCGAAGCGAGATGAGGCCGATTCCCCTGCATTTCATGCAGAGCAATTCTGTGATTCCCATCAAGCGTGTAAGGAGCCTTGACTTGCTTAATGGATCTCGAGAGAGTCTCCTAGAACACTGTCACAAGTCTAGAGGGAACCTGAGGTCACTCCAACAATGAGAAGGAGTTCCATGCACCCCAAATCAACCCGAAATGAGGCCAAGTTCCCCTGTCTTCACCACAGAGTCATCCCCCATTCGCCATCAAACACGACCAGTTGCTTGAATTTCTTTAGGCAACCCCAGAGATTCAATGAGAACACCGTCCCGAGCCTAGAGGAACGAGAAGATCAGCACAGCAACTCGAGGAATCCTCCGTGTTCCCTAATCGTCTCGAGATGAGAGCTGATTCACTGGCTTCGACCCAAGACGTATGCCAACTTTCCATAAGCACCTCAACAGGAGGCTTCTCTCAGCAATAGGTATGTGGGAGGGACCATGAATTTGCTGCCTCAATGGAATATACACCGAGAAGCCTTCACTCGACAGGAGGCCGCATTTTCTTGCAGTGGCTTGAATACAGGCTCATCTTTCATCTCACAAGATACTGGGATGTCTGAAGCCTACGTGGAAGCCCTATTGAACCCCCTAGGTCCCTGATTCATTTTGACGAAATGCCTCACATCCCTTTGACAACTCTAGAGGCACGCGGAGTTCACATCTTCAAAACGTGACGATGCCTGAGTGCCCTTGACCATTGATAGGAATCCCAATATCCCTGTGGCTATAGGAAATGGATGCTTCGTCACCCGGCTCACCTCGAGAAGTATCCCTTTTGCCCTGCCAAGCCTCGATGAGATTCCTGAGGTGTCCCTAGTATCTAGACAGGAGGCCTGAGATCGCTGAACAAAAACGAGTTTTGAAGGCCATCCCCACCGTAACTCGAGAATATACCACAGTCCCCGTCGCAACTCGAGAAAAACAATCAGACATCCCCCTCGATACGAGAAGAAGCCCGATTCCCCTGCATTGAGTCCAGAGATATCACCCGTTCCTCATCAAACACGACCAGTGGCTTGATTTTCTTTAGGCTACTCCAGAGATTCAACGAGAACACTGTCCCAAGTCTAGAGGAACATGAAGTTCAGCACAGCAACTCGAGAAATCCTCCGTGTTCCCTAATCGTCTCGAGATGAGAGCTGATTCACTGGCTTCTACTCAAGACGTATGCCAACTTTCCATAAGCACCACAACAGGAGGCTTCTCTCAGCAATAGGTATGTTGGAGGGACCCTGAGTTTGCTGCCTCAAGTGAAATATAAACCGATCAGCCCTGACTCGAAAGGAGGCCGGATTTCCTCTCAGTGTCTTGAATACAGGATCGTCTTTTATATCACAAGATGAAGGGATGTCTCAATCCCCTGTGGAGACCCTAGAGAAAGCCCTAAATCTCCGCCCCATTTCGATGGAATGCCTCACATCCCTTTGACACTTCGAGAAGCACGCAGGGTTCACTTCTTCAAAAGGTGACCATGCGTGACTGCCCTTGAGCATGGATAGGAACCCCAATATCGCTATGGCTACTGGTGTGGGACCGTGGGTCTCCCGCCTTACTTCGAGAAGCGTACCTTTTTCCCTGCCAATCCTTCAAGAGATTCCTAAGGGGTCCCTCTTAACTAGACAGGAGTCATGACTTCGCTGAACAAACACGAGTTTTGAAGTGCCGTCCCCACCATAACTCGAGAATATACCCAAGGTCTCCGCCGCAAATCAAGAAAAACCATGAAACATCCCCCTCGAAGCGAGATCAGGCCCGATTCCCCTGCATTTCATGCAGAGCAATTCTGTGATTCCCATCAAGCGTGTAAGGAGCCTTGACTTGCTTGATGGATCTCGAGAGAGTCCCCAAGAACACTGTCACAAGTCTAGAGGGACCCTGAGGTCACTGCAACAATGAGAAGGAGTTCCATGCACCCCAAATCAACTCGAGATGAGGCCAAATTCCCCTGCCTTCACCACAGAGTCATCACCCGATCACCATCAAACACGACCACTTGCTTGAATTTCTTTAGGCAACCCCAGAGATTCAATGAGAACACCGTCCGAGCCTAGAGGAACACCATGTTCAGCACAGCAACTCGAGGAATCCTCCGTGTTCCCTAATCGTCTCGAGATGAGAGCTGATTCACTGGCTTCGACTCAAGACGTATGCCAACTTTCCATAAGCACCTCAACAGGAGGCTTCTCTCAGCAATATGTATGTGGGAGGGACCATGAATTTGCTGCCTCAAGTGGAATATACACCGAGAAGCCTTCACTCGACAGGAGGCCGCATTTTCTTGCAGTGGCTTGAATACAGGCTCATCTTTCATCTCACAAGATGCTGGGATGTGTGAAGCCTATGTGGAAGCCCTATTGAACACCCTAGGTCCCTACATAATTTCGCCGGAATGCCTCTCATCCCTTTGACAACTCTAGAGGCACGCGGAGTTCACATCTTCAAAACGTGACGATGCCTGTGTGTCCTTGGCCATTGATAGGAATCCCAATAACCCTGTGGCTATAGGAAATGGATGCTGGGTCACCCCCCTCACATCGAGATGTATCCCTTTTGCCCTGCCAAGCCTCGATGAGATTCCTGAGGTGTCCCTAGTATCTTGACAGGAGGCCTGAGGTCGCTGAACAAACACGAGTTTTGAAGGCCATCCCCACCGTAACTCGAGAATATACCACAGGTCCCAGCTGCAACTCGAGAAAAACAATCAGATATCCCCCTCGATGCGAGAAGAAGCCCGATTCCCCTGCATTGAGTCCAGAGATATCACCCGTTCCTCATCAAACACGACCGGTGTTTTGACTTCTTTAGGCAACACCAGAGATTCCCTGAGAACACAGTCCCAAGTCTAGAGGAACACCAACTTTAGAACAGCAACTAGAGGAATGCTCCATCTACTCCAAATCGTCTCGAGATGAGAGCTGAGTCCCTGGATTAGACTCAGGACGCATGCCAACTTTCCACAAGCACCTCAAGAGGAGGCTTATCTCAGCAATTGTTATATGAGCGGGACCCTAAATTTGCTGCCTCAAGTGGAATATGCACCGAGAAACCCTGTCTCAAAAGGACGCCGTAATTCCTCGCCGTGGCTTGAATAGAGGCCCGTCTTTCATCTCACAAGAAGAAGGTATGTCTCAATCCTTTGTGGAGACCCAAGACAATGCCCTAGGACCATGCCTCATTTCGAAGTAATGCCTCACATATCTTTGATACCTCGAGAGGCACGCGGAGATCACTGCTTCTGATGGTGACGATGCCTGACTCCTCTTGAACATTGATAGGAATTCCAATATCCTGTGGCTACTGGAAAGGGAACCTGGGTCTCCCGCCTCACCTCGACAAGCGTACCTTTTGCCCTGTCAAGCCTCGAAGAGATTCCTGAGGTGTCCCTCCTAACTAGAAGGAGTCCTGACATCGCTGAACAAACACGAGTTTTGAAGGGCCATCCCCGTCGTAACTCGAGAAAATACCCCAGGTCCCCGCCGCAACTCGAGAAAAACAATGAGACATCCCCATCGAAGCGAGATGAGGCCCGATTCCCCTGCATTGCATGCAGAGAAATTCCGTGATTCCCTAAAACATATAAGGATCCTCGACTTGGTTGATGTATCTCGAGACAGTCCGCAAGAACACTGTCACAAGTCTAGAGGGACCCTGAGGTCACCCCATCAGCGCCAAGGACTTCCATGTACCCCAAATTAAATCTAAATGTGGCCCGACTCCCCTGCATTGAATCCAGAGCAATCACCGTTCCCAAGAAAACACGCCCAGGGGCTTGATTTCCTTTAGGCAACTCCAGAGATTCACCGAGAACACCGTCCCAAGTCTAGAGGAATACCAAGTTCAGCACAGCAACTCGAGGACTGCTCTGTGTATCCCAAATCATCTCGAGATGAGAGCTGATTCCCTGGCTTAGACTCAAGACGTATGCCAACGTTCTACAAGCACCTCAAGAGCAGGCTTCTCTCAGCAATAGGTATGTGAGAGAGACCCTGAATTTGCTGCCTCAAGTGGAATATAAACCGATAAGTCCTGACGCGAAAGGAGGCCGGATTTCCTGGCAGTGTCTTGAATACAGGCTCGTCTTTTATCTCACAAGATGAAGGGATGTCTCAATCCCCTGTGGAGACCCTAGAGAAAAGCCCTAAATCTCCGCCCCATTTCGACGGAATGCCTCACATCCCTTTGACACTTCGAGAGGCACGCAGGGTTCACTTCTTCAAAAGGTAACCATGCGTGACTCCCCTTGAGCATGGATAGAAAGACCATATCCCTGTGGCTACTGGAGTGGGACCATGGGTCTCCCGCCTTACTTCGAGAAGCGTACCTTTTGCCCTGCCAATCGTTCAAGAGATACCTAAGGGGTCCCTCTTAACTAGACAGGAGTCATGACTTTGCTGAACAAACATGAGTTTTGAAGGGCCATTCCCGCCGTAACTCGAGAATATAACCCAGGCCCCCACCGAAACTCGAGAAAAGCCATGAGACATCCCCCTCGTAGCGAGATGAGGACCGATTCCCCTGCATTTCATGCAGAGCAATTCTGTGATTCCCATCAAACGTGTAAGGAGCCTTGACTTGCTTGATGGATCTCGAGAGAGTCCCCAAGAACACTGTCACAAGTCTAGAGGGACCCTGAGGTCACTATAACAATGAGAAGGAGTTCCATGCACCCCAAATCAACTCGAGATGAGGCCACGTTCCCCTGCCTTCACCACAGAGTCATCCCCCGTTCGCCATCAAACACGACCAGTTGCTTCATTTTCTTTAGGCAACCCCAGAGATTCAATGAGAACACCGTCCCGAGCCTAGAGGAACGCCACGTTCAGCACAGCAAGTCGAGGAATCCTCCGTGTTCCCTAATCGTCTCGAGATGAGAGCTGATTCACTGGCTTCGACTCAAGACGTATGCCAACTTTCCATAAGCACCTCAACAGGAGGCTTCTCTCAGCAATAGGTATGTGGGAGGGACCATGAATTTGCTGCCTCAAGTGGAATATACACCGAGAAGCCTTCACTCGACAGGAGGCCGCATTTTCTTGCAGTGGCTTGAATACAGGCTCATCTTTCATCTCACAAGATGCTGGGATGTCTGAAGCCTATGTGGAAGCCCTATTGAACACCATAGTTCCCTGCTTCATTTCGACTGAATGCCTCACATCCCTTTCACAACTCTAGAGGCACGGGGAGTTCACATCTTCAAAACGTGACGATGCCTGAGTGCCCTTGACCATTGATAGGAATCCCAATATCCCTGTGGATATAGGAAATGGATGCTGGGTCACCCGCCTCACCTCGAGAAGTGTCCCTTTTGCCCTGCCAAGCCTCGATGAGATTCCTGAGGTGTCCCTAGTATCTAGACAGGAGTCCTGAGGTCGCTGAACAAACACGAGTTTTGAAGGCCATCCCCACCGTAACTCGAGAATTTACCACAGGTCCCCGCCGCAACTCGAGAAAAACAATCAGACATCCCCCTCGATACGAGAAGAAGCCCGATTCCCCTGCATTGAGTCCAGAGATATCACCCGTTCCTCATCAAACACGACCAGTGGCTTGATTTTCTTTAGGCTACTCCAGAGATTCAACGAGAACACCAGTCCCAAGTCTAGAGGAACACAAAGTTCAGCACAGCAACTCGAGGAATCCTCCATGTTCCCTAATCGTCTCGAGATGAGAGCTGATTCACTGGCTTCTACTCAAGACGTATGCCCACTTTCCATAAGCACCACAACAGGAGGCTTCTCTCAGCAATAGGTATGTTGGAGGGACCCTGAGTTTGCTGCCTCAAGTGGAATATACACCGAGAAGTCTTGACTCGAAAGGAGACTGGATTTTCTTGCAGTACCTTGAATACAGGCTCTTCTATCTTTTGACAAGAGGAAGGGAAGTCTGAAACCCTTGTGGAGACCCTAGAGAAAGCTCTATGTCCCTGCCTCATTTCGTCAGAATGCCTCACATCCCTTTAACACCTCGGGAGGCATGCAGAGTTCACTGCTTCAAAAGGTGACGATGCCTGACACACCTTGAACATTGATAGGAATCCCAATATTCCTATTGCTACGGGAAATTTACCAGGGTCTCCCGCCTAACCTCGAGAAACGTCCCTTTTGCCCTACCCAGCCTTGAAGAGATTCCTGAGGTGTCCCTCATAACTAGTCAGGAGTACTGATGTCGCTGAACAAACACGACTTTTGAAGATCCATCCCAGAAGGAACTCGAGACCATACCCCAGGTCTCCGCCGCAACTTGAGAAAAACAATGAGACTTCTCCCTCGAAGTGAGATGAGGCCCAATTCCCCTGCATTTGATGCAGAAAAATTTGGTAATCCCCATCAAACATGTAAGGAGCCTCGACTTGCTTGATGGATCTCGAGACAGTCCCCAGGAACACTGTCACATGTCTAGAGAGATCCTGAGGTCACACCAGCAGTGCGAAGGAGCTCCATGTACCCCAAATCAACTCCAGATGAGTCCCGATTCCCCTTCATTGACTCCATAGCATTCCGCTGTTCCCCAACAAACACGACCAGTGGCTTGACTTCCTTTAGGCAAATCCAGAGATTCACTGAGAATACCGTCCCAAGTCTAGATGAACACCAAGTTCATCAGAGCAACTCAAGGAATGCCCCGTGTACTCCAAATCGTCTCAAAATCAGAGCTGATTCCCTGGCTTTGACTTAAGCCGTATGTCAACTTTCCACAAGCCCCTCAAGAGGAGGCTTCTCTCAGCAATAGGTATTTGGGAAGCACCCTGAGTTTGCTGTCACACATGGAATATACACAGAGAAGACCTGACTCAAAAGGAGGCCGGATTTCCTTGCAGTGGCTTGAATACAGGCTCGTCTTTCACCTCATCAGATGAAGGGATGTCTGAATCCCCTGTGGAGAACCTGGAGAAAGCCCTAGGTCCCCGTCTCATTTCGAGGGAATGCCTCATATCCCTTGGACAACTTGACAGGCACGCAGAGCTCACAACTTCAAGATGTGAAGATGTCTGACTGCTCTTGAACATGGATAGGAATCCCAATATCCCTGCGGCTACTGGAAAGGGGCCCTGAGTCTTCCGCCTCACCTGGAGAGGTGTCCCTTTTGCCCTGCCAAGTGTCAAAGAGATTCCTGAGGTGTCCCTCATGCTAAACTTGAATCCTGATGTCGCTGAACAATCCTGAGTTTAGAAGGGCCATCCCGGCCGTAACTCGTGTCTATACTCCAGGTCCACACCTCAACCCAAGAAAAACCATGAGATATCCCCCTCGACGCGAGATAAGGTCCGATTGCCCTGCATTGCATGCAGAGCAATTCCGTTATCCCCATCAAACTTGTAAGGAGCAATGACTTGCATGATAGATCTCGATAATGTCCCCAAGAAAACAGTAACAAGTCTACAGGCACCCTGAGGTCACCCCAGCAAATCTAAGGAGTTCCATGTACCCTAAATCACCACGAGATGAGGCCCGATTCCCCTGAATTGACTCCAGAGCCTTCCCCCATTCACCATCAAACACAACCAGTGGCTTGACTTCCTTTAGTCAATTCAGGAGACTCCAGGAGAACACCCTCCCAAGTCTTGAGGAACACAAAGTTCAGCACAGCAACTCGAGGAATGCTCCGTGTACCCCAAATCGTCTAGAGATGAGAGCTGATTCCCTGGCTTAGACTCAAGACGTATGCTGGCTTTCCACAAGCCCCTCAAGTGGAGGCTTCTCTTAGCAATAGGTATTTGGGAGGCACCCTGAGTTTGCTGCCTCAAGTGGAATATACACCGAGCAGCCCTGACACGAAAGGAGGCCGGATTTCCTTGCAGTGGTTAGAATACAGGCTCGTCTTTCATCTCAAAGGATGAAGGGATGTCTGAATCCCCTGTGGAGACCGTAGAGAAAGCACTACCTTCCCACCTCATTTCCAAGGAAAGCCTCACATCCCTTTGACACCTCGAGAGGCAGGCGGAGTTCACTGCTTCAAAATATGACGAGGCCTGACTCCTCTTGAGCATTGATAGGAAGCGCAATATCCCTGTAGCTACTGGATAGTGACCCTGGGTCTCCCGACTCACCTTGAGAAGCGTCCCATTTGCCCTGGCAAGGCTCGAAGAGACTCCTGAGGTGTCCCTCGTAACTAGACAGGAGTTCTGACGTCGCAGAACAAACACGAGTTTTGCAGGGCCATCCTGGCCTTAACTCGAGAATATAAGCCAGGTCCCCGCCGCAACTCGAGAAAAACCATGAGAATTCCCCCTAGAAGCGAGATGAGGCCCGAATTCCCTGACTTGCATGCAGAGCAATTCCGTGATTCCCATTAAACATATAAGGAGCATCGACTTGCTTGATGGATCTCGCGACAGACCCCAAGAATATGGTCACAAGTCTAGAGAGACCCTGAGGTCACCCCAGCAACGCGAAGAACCTCCATGTACCCCAAATCAACTCGAGATGAGGCCCAATAGCCCTGCATTGACTCCACAGCCATCCGCCGTTCCCCACCAAACACAACCAGTGGCTTGACTTCCTTTAGGCAACTGAAGAGATTCCCCGAGAACACCGTCTGAAATCTAGAGGAACAGCAAGTTCATCAGAGCAACTCGAGGAATGCCCCGTGTACTCCAAAACGTCTCAAGATGAGAGCTGATTCCCTGGCTTAGACTCAAGACATATGCCAAAATTCCACAAGCCCCTCAAGAGGAGGCTTCTCTTAGCAATAAGTATGTGGGAGGCACCCTGAGTTTGCTGCTTCAAGAGCAATATACACCGAGAAGCCCTAACTTGAAAGGAGGTCGGATTTTCTTTCTGTAGCTTGAATACAGGCTCGTCTTTCATCTCACAAGATGAAGGGATGTCTGAATCCCCAGTGGAGACCCTAGCGAAAGCCCTAGATCCCCATCTCATTTCTACGGAATGTCTCACAACACTTTGACAAGTCGAGAGGTACGCGGAGTACACTGCTTGAAAATGTGAGGATGCCTGACTCCTCTTGAACTTGATAGGAATCCCAATATCCCTATGGCTACTAGAAAGGGACACTGTGTCTCCGACCTCACCTCGGGAAGCGTCCCTTTTGCCCTGAAAAGAATCGAAGAAATTCCTGAGATGATCCTCGTACTTAGACAGGAATCCTGACGTAGCTGAACAAACACGAGTTTTGAAGGGCCATGCCCACCGTAACTGGTGAATATACCCCAGGTTCCCGCCGCAACTCAAGAAAAACCATGAGACCTCCGCCTCTAAGCATGATGAGGCCGATTCCCACGCAGTGCATGCAGACCGATTCCGTGATCACCATCAAACATGTAAGGAGCCTCTACTTGCTTGATGGATCTCGAGACAGTCCCCAAGAACACAGTCACAAGTCTAGAGGAACCATAGGTCACCCCAGCAACACGAAGGAGATCCATGTACCCCAAATCAACTCGAGATGAGGCCCAAATCCCCTGCTTTCACTCCAGAGCCATCCCCCGTTCCCAATCAAACACGACCAGTGGCTTGACTTCCTTTAGGCAACTCCAGAGATTCCCTGAGATCACCGTGCCATGTCTAGAGGAACACCAAGTTCAGAACAGCAACGCGTGGAATGCTCCGTGTACCCCAAATCGTCTCGAGATGAGAGCTGATTCCCTGACTTAGACTCACGACATATGCCAAATTCCACAAGCTCCTCAAGTGGAGGCTTCTCTCAGCAATAGCTATTGGGAGGCAACCTAGGTGTGCAGCCTCACGTGGAATATACACCGAGAAGCCCTGACAGGAAAGGAGTCCGGATTTCCTTGCAGTGGCTTGAATACAGGCTCGTCTTTCACCTCATCAGATGAAGGGATGTCTGAATCCCCTGTGGAGAACCTGGAGAAAGCCATAGGTCCCCGTCTCATTTCGAGGGAGTGCCTCAAATCCCTTGGACACTCGACAGGCACGCAGAGCTCACAACTTCAAGATGTGAAGATGTCTGACTCCTCTTGAACATGGATAGGAATCCCAATATCCCTGAGGCTACTGGTAGGGGCCCTGAGTCTTCCGCCTCACCTGGAGAGGCGTCCGTTTTGCCCTGCCAAGTGTCAAAGAGATTCCTGAGGTGTCCCTCATAGTAAACTGGAGTCCTGATGTCGCTGAACAAACCTGAGTTAAGAAGGGCCATCCCCGCCGTAACTCGTGAATATACTCCAGGTCCACACCTCAACCCAAGAAAAACCATGAGATATCCCCCTTGACACGAGATAAGGTCCGATTGTCCTGCATTGCATGCAGAGCAATTCCGTTATCCCCATTAAACTTTTAAGGAGCAATGACTTGCATGATAGATCTCGACAATGTCCCCAAGAAAACAGTTACAAGTCTAGAGGCACCCTGAGTTCACCCCAGCAAATCTAAGGAGCTCCATGTACCCTAAATCAACACGAGATGAGGCCCGATTCCCCTGAATTGACTCCAGAGCCTTCCCCCATTCACCGTCAAACACAACCAGTGGCTTGACTTCCTTTAGGCACCTCCAGAGACTCCAGGAGAACACCCTCCCATGTCTTGAGGAACACCAATTTCAGCACAGCAACTTGAGGAATGCTCCGTGTACACCAAATCGTCTAGAGAGCTGATTCCCTGACTTAGACTCAAGACGTATGCCAACGTTCCACAAGCCCCTCAAGAGGAGGCTTTTCTTAGCAATAGATTTGTGGGAGGGACCCTGAGTTTGATGCCTCAAGTGATATATACACTGAGAAGCCCTGACTAGAAAGGATGCCGGATTTCCCTGCAGTGATTTGAATACAGGCTCGTTTTTCATCTAAAAGGATGAAGGGATGTCTGAATTCCCTGTGGAGACCGTAGAGAAAGCACTACCTTCCCACCTCATTTCCAAGGAAAGCCTCACATCCCTTTGACAACTCGAGAGGCACGCAGAGTTCACTGCTTCAAAATGTGACGAGGCCTGACTCCTCTTGAACATTGATAGGAAGCGCAATATCCCTGTGGCTACTGGAAAGTGACCCTGGGTCTCCCGACTCACCTTGAGAATCGTCCCATTTGTCCTGGCAAGGCTCGAAGAGACTCCTGAGGGGTCCCTCGTAACTAGACAGGAGTCCTGACGTCGCAGAACAAACACGAGTTTTGCAGGGCCATCCTGGCCTTAACTCGAGAATATAGTCCAGGTCCCTGCCATAACTCCAGAAAAACCATGAGACTTCCCCCTAGAAGCGAGATGAGGCCCGAATTCCCTGCCTTGCATGCAGAGCAATTCCGTGATCCCCATTAAACATGTAAGGAGCATCGACTTGCTTGATGGATCTCGAGACAGTCCCCAAGAATACGGTCACAAGTCTAGAGAGACCCTGAGTCACCCCAGCAACGCGAAGAAGCTCCATGTACCCCAAATAAACTCGAGATGAGGCCCGATTGCCCTGCATTCACTCCACAGCCATCCGCCGTTCCCCACCAAACACGACCAGTGGCTTGACTTCCTTTAGGTAACTGCAGAGATTCCCCGAGAACACCGTCCGAAATCTAGAGCAACAGCAAGTTCATCAGAGCAACACGAGGAATGCCCCGTGTACTCCAAAACTTCTCAAGATGAGAACTGATTCCCTGGCTTAGACTCAAGACATATGCCAAAATTCCACAAGTCCCTCAAGAGGAGGCTTCTCTTAGCAATAAGTATGTGGGAGGCACGCTGAGTTTCCTGCTTCAAGAGAAATATACACCGAGAAGCCCTGACTTGAAAGGAGGCCGGATTTCCTTTCTGTGGCTTGAATACAGGCTCGTCTTTCATCTGACAAGATGAAGGGATGTCTGAATCCACAGTGGAGACCCTAGCGAAAGCCCTAGATCCGTATCTCATTTCTACGGAATGTCTCACATCACTTTGACAAGTCGAGAGGTACGCGGAGTACACTGCTTGAAAATGTGAGGATGCCTGACTCCTCTTGAACTTGATAGGAATCCCAAAATCCCTATGGCTACTAGAAAGGGACACTGTGTCTCCGACCTCACCTCGGGAATCGTCCCTTTTGCCCTGACAAGAATCGAAGAAATTCCTGAGATGTTCCTCGTATTTAGACAGGAATCCTGACGTAGCTGAACAAACCCGAGTTTTGAAGGGCCATGCCCACCGTAGCTGGTGAATATACCCCAGGTTCCCGCCGCAACTCAAGAAAAACCATGAGACCTCCGCCTCTAAGCAAGATGAGGCCGATTCCCACGCAGTGCATGCAGACCAATTCCGTGATCGCCATCAAACATGTAAGGAGCCTCTACTTGCTTGATGGATCTCGAGACAGTCCCCAAGAACACGGTCACAAGTTTAGAGGAACCCTTAGGTCACCCCAGCAACACGAAGGAGATCCATGTACCCCAAATCAACTCAAGATGAGGCCCGAATCCCCTGCTTTCACTCCAGAGCCATCCCCCGTTCCCAATCAAACACGACCAGTGGCTTGACTTCGTTTAGGCAACTCCAGAGATTCCCTGAGATCACCGTGCCATGTCTAGAGGAACACGAGGTTCAGAACAGCAATGCGTGGAAGGCTCCGTGTATCACAAATCGTCTCGAGATGAGAGCTGATTCCCTGGATTAGACTCAAGACATATGCCAACTTTCCACAAGCCCCTCAAGAGGAGGCTTCTCTTAACCATAGGTATGTTGGAGGAACCATGAGTTTGCTGCCTCAAGTGGAATATACACCGAGAAGGCCTGACTGGAATGGAGGCCGGATTTCCTTGCAGTGTCTTGAATACAGGCTCGTCTTTCATCTCACAAAATGATGGCATGTCTGAATCCCCAGTGTAGACCCTAAAGACAGCCGTAAGTCCCACCTCATTTCGACGGAATGCCTCACATCCCTTTGACTCCTCGAGAGGCACGTGGAGTTCACTGCTTCAAAACGTGATGATGCCTGAGTCCTCATGAACATTGATAGGAATCCCAAAAGCCCTGGGCTACTGGAAAGGGACCCTGAGATTCCGGCCTAACCTCGAAAAGCGTCCCTTTTGCCCTGACAAGCCTCGAAGAGATACCTCAGGTGTCCCTCGTAACTAGACAGGAGTCCTGACGTCGCTGAACAAACACGAGTTTTGAAGGGCCATCCCCGCCGTAACTGGAGATTATACCCCAGGTCCATGCGGCAACTCGAGAAAAATCATGGGACTTCCCCTCGAAGAGAGATGTGGCACGATTCCCCTGCATTGAATGCAGAGCAATTCCGTGATCTCCATCAAATATGTAAGGAGCCTCGACTTGCTTGATGGATCTCGAAACAGTCAACTTAAACATGGTCACATGTCTGGAGGGACACTTAAATCACCCCAGCTCCTCGAAGGAGCTCCATGTACTCCATATCAAATCGAGATGAGGGCCGATTCCCCTGCACTGACTCCACAGCCATCCCCTGTACCCCAGCAAACATGACCAGTGGCTTGACTTCCTTTAGGTAAATCCAGAGATTCCCCGAGAATACCGTCCCAAGTCTAGAGGAACACCAAGTTCATCAGAGCAACTCAAGGAATGCCCCGTGTACACCAAACCGTCTCAAGATCAGAGCTGATTTCATGGCTTAGACTTAAGCCGTATGTCAAATTCCCACAATACCCTCAGGAGGAGTTTTCTATCAGCAATTGGTATTTGGGAGGCACCCTGAGTTTGCAGCCTCACGTGGAATATACACCGAGAAGCCCTGACTCGAAAGGAGGCCAGAATTTCTTGCAGTCGCTTGAATACAGGAACGTCTTTCACCTCATCAGATGAAGGGATGTCTGAACCCCTGTGTAGACCCTGGAGAAAGCCCTAGGTCCCCGGCTCATATCGAGGGAATGCCTCATATCCCTTGGACACCTCGACAGGCACGCAGAGCTCACTGCTTCAAGATGTGAAGATGTCTGACTCCTCTTGAACATTGATAGGAATCCCGATATCCCTGCGGCTACTGGAAAGGGGCCCTGAGTCTCCCGGCTCAACTGGAGAGGCGTCCCTTTTGCCTTGCCAAGAGTCAAAGTAATTCCTGAGGTGTCCCTCGTAACTAAACTGGAGTCCTGACGTCGCTGAACAAACCCGAGTTTAGAAGGGCCATCCCCGCCGTAACTCGTGAATATACTCCAGGTCCACACCTCAACCCAAGAAAAACCATGAGATATCCCCCTCGAAGCGAGATAAGGTCCGATTGCCCTGCATTGCATGCAGAGCAATTCCGTTATCCCCATCAAACTTGTAAGGAGCATCGACTTGCATGATAGATATCGAGAAAGTCCCCAAGAAAACAGTTACAAGTCTAGAGGCACACTGAGGTCACCCCAGCAAAGTTAAGTTGTTCCATGTACCCTAAATCACCACGAGATGAGGCCCGATTCCCCTGAATTGACCCAGAGCCTTCCCCCATTCACCGCCAAACACAACCAGTGGCTTGACTTCCTTTAGGCAACTCCAGAGACTCCAGGAGAACAACCTCCCAAGTCTTGAGGAACACCAAGTTCAGCACAGCAACTCGAGGAATGCTCCGTGTACCCCAAATCGTCTAGAGATGAGAGCTGATTCCCTGGCTTAGACTCAAGACGTATGCCAGCTTTCCACAAGGCCCTCAAGAGGTGGCTTCTCTCAGCAATAGTTATTTGGGAGGCACCCTGAGTTTGCTGCCTCAAGTGGAATATACACCGAGCAGCCCTGACACGAAAGGAGGCCGGATTTCCTTCCAGTGGTTAGAATACAGGCTCGTCTTTCATCTCACATGATGAAGGGATGTCTGAATCCCCTGTGGAGACCATAGAGAAAGCACTACATTCCCACATCATTTCCAAGGAAAGCCTCACATCCATTTGACACGTCGAGGGGCACGCGGAGTTACACTGCTTCAAAAGGTGACGAGGCCTGACTCCTCTTGAACACACTGATGGGAAACGCAATATCACTGTGGCTACTGGAAAGGGACACTGGGTCTCCCGACTCACCTTGAGATGGGTCCCATTTGCCCTGCCAAGGCTCGAAGAGACTCCTGATGTGTGTCCCTCGTAACTAGACAGGAGTTCTCACGTCGCAGAACAAACACAAGTTTGCAGGGCCATCGCGGGCTTAAGTCGAGATTATACCCCAGGTCCCCACCGCAACTCGAGAAAAACCATGAGACTTCCCCCTAGAAGCGAGATGAGGCCCGAATCCCCTGCCTTGCAATGCAGAGCAGTTCCGTGATCCCCATTAAACATGAAAGGAGCATCGACTTCCTTGATGGATCTCGAGACAGTCCCCAAGAATACGGTAACAAGTCTAGAGAGACCCTGAGGTCACCCCAGCAACACGAACAAGCTCCATGTACTGAAAATCAACTCGAGATGAGGCCCGATTCCCCTGCACTGACTCCACAGCCATCCGCCGTTCCCCACCAAACACGACCAGTGGCTTGACTTCCTTTAGGCAACTGCAGAGATTCCCCAAGAATATCGTCCGAAATCTAGAGGAACAGCAAGTTCATCAGAGCAACTCGAGGAATGCCCCGTGTACTCGAAAACGTCTCAAGATGAGAGCTGATTCCCTGGCTTAGACTCAAGACATATGCCAAAATTATACAAGCCACTAAAGACGAGGCTTCTCTTAGCAATAAGTATGTATGAGAGACCTGAGTTTGCTGCTTCAAGAGAAATATACACCGAGAAGCCCTGACTTGAAAGGAGGCCGGATTTCCTTTCTGTGGCTTGAATACAGGCTCGTTTTCCATCTGACAAGATGAAGGGGTGTCTGTATCCCCAGTGGAGACCCTAGCAAAAGCCCTAGATCCCCATCTCATTTGTACGGAATGTCTCACAACCCTTTGACAAGTCAAGAGGTACGCGGAGTACACTGATTGAAAATGTGAGGATGCCTGACTCCTCTTGAAATTTGATAGGAATCCCAATATCCCTATGGCTAATAAAAGGGAACCTGTGTCTCCGGCGTCACCTAGAGAACGGTTCCTTTTGCCGTGACAAGAATCGAAAAAATTCCTGAGGTGTTCCTTGTATTTAGACAGGAATCCTGACGTAGCTGAACAAACACGAGTTTTGAAGGGCCATGCCCACCGTAGCTGGTGAATATACCCCAGGTTCCCGCCTCAACTCAAGAAAAACCATGAGACCTCCGCCTGTAAGCAAGATGAGGCCGATTCCCACGCAGTGCATGCAGACCAATTCCGTGATCGCCATCAAACATGTAAGGAGCCTCTACTTGCTTGATGGATCTCGAAACAGTCCCCAAGAACACGGTCACAAGTCTAGAGGAACCCTTAGGACACCCCAGCAACACGAAGGAGATCCATGTACCCCAAATCAACTCGAGATGAGGCACGAATCCCCTGCTTTCACTCCAGAGCCATCCCCCATTCCCAATCAAACACGACCAGTGGCTTGACTTACTTTAGGCAACTCCAGAGATTCCCTGAGATCACCGTGCCATGTGTAGAGGAACACCAAGTTCAGAACAGCAATGCGTGGAATGCTCCATGTACCCCAAATCGTCTCGAGATAGAGAGCTGATTCCCTGGATTAGACTCAAGACATACGCCAACTTTCCACAAGCCCCTCAAGAGGAGGCTTCTCTTAGCCATAGGTATGTTGGAGGGACCATGAGTTTGCTGCCTCAAGTGGAATATACACCGAGAAGGCCTGACTGGAAAGGAGGCCGAATTTTCTTGCAGTGGCTTGAATACAGGCTCGTCTTTCATCTCACAAAATGATGGCATGTCTGAATCACCAGTGTAGACCCTAAAGACAGCCGTAGAGTCCCACCTCATTTCGACGGAATGCCTCACATCCCTTTGACTCCTCGAGAGGCACGCGGAGTTCACTGCTTCAAAACGTGATGATGCCTGAGTCCTCATGAACATTGATAGGAATCCCAAAAGCCCTGGGCTACTGGAAAGGGACCCTGAGATTCCGGCCTCACCTCGAAAAGCGTCCCTTTTGCCCTGACAAGCCTCGAAGAGATACTTCAGGTGTCAGTCGTAACTAGACAGGAGCCCTGACGTCGCTGAACAAACACGAGTTTTGAAGGGCCATCCCCGCCGTAACTGGAGATTATACCCCAGGTCCATGCCGCAACTCGAGAAAAACCATGGGACTTCCCCTCGACGTGAGATGAGGCACGATTCCCCTGCATTGAATGCAGAGCAATTCCGTGATCTCCATCAAACATGTAAGGAGGCTCGACTTGCTTGATGGATCTCGAAACAGTCACCTTGAGCATGGTCACATGTCTGGAGGGACACTGAAGTCACCGCAGCAACTCAAAGGAACTCCATGTACTCCAAATCAACTCGAGATGAGGCCCGATTCCCCTGCACTGACTCCAGCCATCCCCTGTACCCCAGCAAACACGACCAGTGGCTTGACTTCCTTTAGGTAAATCCAGAGATTCCCCGAGAATACCGTCCCAAGTCTAGAGGAACACCAAGTTCATCAGAGGAACTCAAGGAATGCCCCGTGTACACCAAACCGTCTCAAGATCAGAGTTGATTCCATGGCTTACACTTAAGCCGTATGTCAACTTCCCACAAGACCTTCAGGAGGAGTTTTCTCTCAGCAATTGGTATTTGGGTGGCACCCTGAGTTTGCAGCCTCACGTGGAATATACACCGAGAAGCCCTGACTCGAAAGGAGGCCGGACTTTCTTGCAGTGGCTTGAATACAGGAACGTCTTTCACCTCATCAGATGAAGGGATGTCTGAATCCCCTGTGGAGACCCTGGAGAAAGCCCTAGGTCCGCATCTCATATCGAGGGAATGCCTCATATCCCTTGGACACCTCAACAGGCACACAGATCTCACTGCTTCAAGATGTGAAGATGTCTGACTCCTCTTGAACATTGATAGGAATCCCGATATCCCTGCGGCTACTGGAAAGGGGCCCTGAGTCTCCCGGCTCAACTGGAGAGGCGTCCCTTTTGCCTTGCCAAGAGTCAAAGAGATTCCTGAGGTGTCCCTCGTAACTAAACTGGAGTCCTGATGTCACTGAACAAAGCCGAGTTTAGAAGGGCCATCCCCGCCGTAACTCGTGAATATACTCCACACCTCAACCCACGAAAAACCATGAGATATCCCCCTCAAAGCGAGATAAGGTCCGATTGCCCTGCATTGCATGCAGAGCAATTCCGTTATCCCCATCAAACTTGTAAGGAGCATCGACTTGCATGATAGATATCGAGAAAGTCCCCAAGAAAACAGTTACAAGTCTAGAGGCACCCTGAGGTCACCCCAGCAAAGCTAAGGTGCTCCATGTACCCTAAATCACCACGAGATGAGGCCCGATTGCCCTGAATTGACTCCAGAGCCTTCCCCCATTCACCGTCAAACACAACCAGTGGCTTGACTTCCTTTAGGCAACTCCAGAGACTCCAGGAGAACAACCTCCCAAGTCTTGAGGAACACCAAGTTCAGCACAGCAACTCGAGGAATGCTCCGTGTACCCCAAATCGTCTAGAGATGAGAGCTGATTCCCTGGCTTAGACTCAAGACGTATGCCAGCTTTCCACAAGGCCCTCAAGAGGTGGCTTCTCTCAGCAATAGTTATTTGGGAGGCACCCTGAGTTTGCTGCCTCAAGTGGAATATACACCGAGCAGCCCTGACAAGAAAGGAGGCCGGATTTCCTTCCAGTGGTTAGAATACAGGCTCATCTTTCATCTCACATGGTGAAGGGATGTCTGAATCCTCTGTGGAGACCATAGAGAAAGCACTACCTTCCCACCTCATTTCCAAGAAAAGCCTCACATCCATTTGACACCTCGAGGGGCACGCGGAGTTCACTCCTTCAAAATGTGACGAGGCCGGAATCCTCTTGAACACTGATGGGAAGCGCAATATCACGGTGGCTACTGGAAAGGGACACTGGGTCTCCCGACTCACCTTGAGAAGCGTCCCATTTGCCCTACCAAGGCTCAAAGAGACTCCTGATATGTCAATCGTAACTAGACAGGTGTTCTCACGTCACAGAACAAACACGAGTTTGCAGGGCCATTCCGGCCTTAAGTCGAGATTATACCCCAGGTCCCCGCCGAAACTCGAGAAAAAACTTGAGACTTCCCCTTAGAAGCAAGATGAGGCCCGAATCCCCTACCTTGCAATGCAGAGCATTTCCGTGATGCCCATTCAACATGAAAGGAGCATCAACTTCATTGATGGATCTCGAGACAGTCCCCAAGAATATGGTAACAAGTCTAGAGAGACCCTGAGGTCACCCCAGCAACACGAAGAAGCTCCATGTACTGAAACTCAACTCGAGATGAGGCCCGATTCCCCTGCACTGACTCCACAGCCATACCCTGTTCCCCAGCAAACAAGATCAGTGGCTTGACTTTCTTTAGGTAAATCCAGAGATTCCCCGAGAACACCGTCCCAAGTCTAGAGGAACACCAAGTTCATCAGAGCAACTCAAGGAATGCCCCGTGTACACCAAATCGTCTTAAGATCAGAGCTTATTCCCTGGCTTAGACTTAAGCCGTATGTCAACTTCCCACAAGACCCTCAGGAGGAGTTTTCTCTCCGCAAAAGGAATTTGGGAGATACCCTGAGATTGCAGCCTCACGTGGAATATACACCGAGAAGCCTTGACTCGAAAGGAGGCCGGACTTTCTTGCAGTGGGTTGAATACAGGCTCGTCTTTCACCTCATGAGAAGAAGGGATGTCTGAATCCCCTGTGGAGACCCTGGAGAAAGCCCTAGGTCCCCGTCTCATTTCGAGGGAATGCCTCATATCCCTTGGACACCTCGACAGGCATGCAGAGCTCACTGCTTCAAGATGTGAAGATGTCTGACTCCTCTTGAACATTGATAGGAATCCCAATATCCCTGCAGCTACTGGAAAGGGGCCCTGAGTCTCCCGCTTCACCTGGAGAGGCGTCCCTTTTTCCCTGCTAAGTGTCAAAGAGATTCATGAGGTGTCCCTCGTAACTAAACTGGAGTCCTGACATCGCTGAACAAACCCGAGTTTAGAAGGGCCATCCCCACCGTAACTCGTTAATATACTTTAGGTCCACACCTTAACCCAAGAAAAACCATGAGATATCCCCCTCGAAGCGAGATAAGGTCCGATTGCCCTGCATTGCATGCAGAGCAATTCCGTTATCCCCATCAAACTTGCAAGGAGCATCGACTTGCATGATAGATCTCGAGAAAGTCCCCAAGAAAACAGTTACAAGTCTAGAGGCACCCTGAGGTCACCGCAGCAAAGCTAAGCACCTCCATGTACCCTAAATCACCAAAAGATGAGGCCCGATTCCCCTGAATTGACTCCAGAGCCTTCCCCTGTTCCCCATCAAACACAACCAGTGGCTTGACTTCCTTTAGGCAACTCCAGAGACTCCAGGAGAACAACCTCCCAAGTCTTAAGGAACACCAAGTTCAGCACAGCAACTCGAGGAATGCTCCGTGTACCCGAAATTATCTAGAGGTGAGAGCTGTTTCCCTGGCTTAGACTCAAGACGTATGCCAGCTTTCCACAAGCCCCTCATGAGGAGGCTTCTCTCAGTAATAGTATTTGGGAGGCACCCTGAGTTTGCTGCCTCAAGTGGAATATACACCGAGCAGCCCTGACACGAAAGGAGGCCGGATTTCCTTCCAGTGGTTAAAATATAGGCTCTTCTTTCATCTCACAGGATGAAGGGATGTCTGAATCCCCTGTGGAAACCCTAGAGAAAGCAGTACATTCCCACATCATTTCCAAGGAAAGCCTCACATCCCTTTGACACCTCGAGAGGCACGCTGAGTTCACTGCTTCAAAATGTGACGAGGCCTGACTCCTCTTGAACACTGATAGGAAGCGCAGTATCACTGTGGCTACTGGAAAGGGACACTGGGTCTCCCGACTCACCTCGAGAAGCGTCCCGTTTGCCCTGCCAAGGCTCGGAGAGACTCCTGAGGTGTCCCTCATAACTAGACAGGAGTTCTGACGTCACAGAACAAACACGATTTTTGCAGGGCCATCCCGGCCTTAACTCGAGAATATACCCCGGGTCCCCACCGCAACTCGAGAAAAACCATGAGACTTCTCCCTAGAAGCGACATGAGGCCCGAATCCCCTGCCTTGCATGCAGAGCAATTCCGTGATCACCATTAAATATGTAAGGGGCATCGACTTGCTTATTGGATTTCGATACAGTCCCCAAGAATACGGTCACAAGTCTAGAGAGACGCTGAGGTCACGCCTGCAATGCGAAGAAGCTCTATGTACCCCAAATCAATTCGAGATGAGGCCTGATGCCCCTCCATTGACTCCACAGCCATTCGCCGTTCCCCAACAAACACGACCAGTGGCTTGACTTCCTGTAGGCAACTGAAGAGATTTCCCGAGAATACCGTCTGAAATCTAGAGAAACAGCAAGTTCATCAGAGCAACTCGAGGAATACCCCGTGTACTCCAAAACGTCTCAAGATGAGAGCTAATTCCCTGGCTTAGACACAAGACATATGCCAAAATTCCACACGCCCATCCAGAGGAGGCTTCTCTTAGCAATAAGTATGTATGAGGGACACTGAGTTTGCTGCTTCAAGAGAAATATACACCGAGAAACACTGACTTGAAAGGAGGCCGTATTTCCTTTGTGTGGCTTGAATACAGGCTCGTTTTTCATCTCACAAGATGAAGGGATGTCTGAATCTCCAGTGGAGACCCTAGCGAAAGCCCTAGATCGCCATCTCATTTCTACGGAATGTCTCACAACCCTTTGACAAGTTGAGAGGTACGCGGAGTACACTGCTTGAAAATGTGAGGATGCCTGACTCTTCTTGAACTTTGATAGGAATCCCAATATCCCTACGGTACTAGAAAGGGACCCTGTGTCTCCGGCCTCACCTCGAGAAGCTTCCCTTTTGCCATGACAAGAATCGAAGAAATTCCTGAGGTGTTCCTCGTATTTAGACAGGAATCCTGATGTAGCTGAACAAACACGTGTTTTGAAGGGCCATCCCTACCGTAACTCGTGAATATACCCCAGGTTCCCACCGCAACTAAAGAAAAATCAGGAGACCTCCGGCTCTAAGCAAGATGAGGCCCGATTCCCCTGCAGTGCATGCAGACCAATTCCGTGATCGCCATCAAACATGTAAGGAGCCTCAACTTACTTGATTGATCTCGAGACAGTCCCATGAACACGGTCACAAGTCTAGAGGAACCCTTAGGTCACCCCAGCAACACGAAGGAGATCCATGTACCCCAAATCAACTCGAGATGAGGCCCGAATCCCCTTCTTTCACTCCAGAGCCATCCCCCGTTCCCAATCAAACACGACCAGTGGCTTGACTTCCTTTAGGCAACTCCAGAGATTCCCTGAGATCACCGTGCCATGTCTAGAGGAACACCAAGTTCAGAACAGCAATGCGTGGAATGCTCCGTGTACCCCAAATCGTCTTGAGATGAGAGCTGTTTCCCTGGATTAGACTCAAGACTTAAGCCAACTTTCCACAAGCCCTTCAAGAGGAGGCTTCTCTTAGCCATAGGTATGTTGAAGGGACCATGAGTTTGCTGTCTCAAGTGGAATATACACCGAGAAGCCCTGACTGGAAAGGAGGCCGGATTTCCTTGCAGTGGCTTGAATACAGGCTCGTCTTTCATCTCACAAAATGATGGCATGTCTGAATCCCCAGTGTAGACCCTAAAGAAAGCCGTAGAGTCCCACCTCATTTCGACGGAATGCCTCATATCCCTTTGACTCCTCGAGAGGCACGCGGAGTTCACTGCTTCAAAACATGACGATGCCTGACTCCTCATGAACATTGATAGGAATCCCAATAGCCCTGTGGCTACTGGAAAGGGACCCTGGGGTTCCGGCCTCACCTCGAGAAGCGTCCCTTTTATCCTGACAAGCCTCGAAGAAATACCTCAGGTGACCCTTGTAACTAGACCGGAGTCCTAACTTCGCTGAACAAACACGAGTTTTGAACGGCCATCCCTGCCGTAACTCGAGAATATACCCCAGGTCCCCTCGGCAACTCGAGAAAACCCATGAGTCTTCCCCCTCAAAGCGAGATGAGGCCCTATTCCCCTGCATTGCCTGCAGAGCAATTCCGTAATCACCATAAACATATAAGGATCCTTGACTTGGTTGATAGATCACGAGACAGTCCCCAAGAACACTGTCACAAGTCTAGACGAACCCTGAGGTCACCCCATCAGCGTGAAGTTCCTGCTTGTACCCCAAATTAAACCTAGATACGGCCCGACTCCCCTGCATTGAATCCAGAGCAACCACCGTTCCTAAGAAAACATGCCCAGTGGATTGATTTCCTTTAGGCAACTCCAAAGATTCCCCGAGAACACCGTCTCAAGACTAGAGGAATAACAAGTTCAGCACAGCAACTCGAGGAATGTTCCGTGTACCCCAAATCGTCTCGAGATGAGAGCTGATTCCCTGGCTTAGACTCAAGACGTATGCCAACGTTCCACAAGCACCTCAAGAGCAGGCTTCTCTCAGCAATAGTTATGCGGGAGAGATCCTGAATTTGCTGCCTCAAGTGGAATATAAACCGATAAGACCTGACTCGAAAGGAGGGCGGATTTCCTTGCAATGTCTTGAGTACAGGATCGTCTTTTATCTCATAAGATGAAGGGATGTCTCAATCCCCTGTGGAGACCCCAGAGAAAGCCCTAAATCCCCGCCCCATTGCGACAGAATTCCTCACATCCCTTTGACACATCAAGAGGCACGCGGAGTTCACTTCTGCAAAAGGGGGCCATGCCTGACTCCCCTTGAGCATTGATAGGAACCCCAATATCCCTGTGGCTACTGGAGAGTGACCCTGTTTCTCCCGCCTTACCTCGAGAAGCGTACCTTTTGCACTGCCAATCCTTCAAGAGATTCCGGAGGTGTCCCTCCTAACTAGACACGAGTCATGACTTCGCTGAACAAACAGAAGTTTTGAAGGGCCATCCCCGCCGTAACTCGAGAATATACCCCAGGTCCCCGCCACAACTCGAGAAAAACCATGAGACATCCCCCTCGAAGCGAGATGAGGCCCGATTCCCCTGCATTTCCGGCAGAGCAATTCTGTGATCCCCATCAAACATGTAAGGAGCCTTGACTTGCTTGATGGATCTCGAGAAAGTCCCCAAGAACACTGTCACAAGTCTAGAGGGACCCATAGGTCACTCCAACAATCAGAAGGAGTTCCATGCAACCCATATCATCTCTAGATGAGGCCAAATTCCCCTGCCTTCACCACAAAGTCATCCCCCGTTCGCCATCAAACACAACCAGTTGCTTGATTTTCTTTAGGCAACTCCAGAAATTCAATGAGAACACCGTCCCAAGTCTAGAGGAACACGAAGTTCAGCACAGCAACTCGAGGAATCCTCCGTGTTCCCTAATCGTCTCGAGATGAGAGCTGATTCACTGGCTTCGACTCAAGACGTATGCCAACTTTCCATAAGCACCTCAACAGGAGGCTTCTCTCAGCAATAGGTATGTGGGAGGGACCATGAATTTGCTGCCTCAAGTGGAATATACACCGAGAAGCCTTCACTCGACAGGAGGCCACATTTTTTTGCAGTGGCTTGAATACAGGCTCATCTTTCATCTCACAAGATGCTGGGATGTCTGAAGCCTATGTGGAAGCCCTATTGAACACCCTAGGTCCCTGCTTCATTTCGACGGAATGCCTCACATCCCTTTGACAACTCTAGATGCACGCGGAGTTCACATCTTCAAAACTTGACGATGCCTGAGTGCCCTTGACCATTGATAGGAATCCCAATATCCCTGTGGCTATAGGAAATGGTTGCTGGGTCACCCGACTCACCTCGAGAAGTATCCCTTTTTCCCTGCCAAGCCTCGATGAGATTCCTGAGGTGTCCCTAGTATCTAGACAGCAGTCCTGAGGTCGCTGAACAAACACGAGTTTTGAAGGCCATCCCCACCGTAACTCGAAAGTATACCACAGGTCCCCACCGCAACTCGAGAAAAACAATCAGCCATCCCCCTCGATACGAGAAGAAGCCCGATTCCCCTGCATTGAGTTCAGAGATATCACCCGTTCCTCATCAAACACGACCGGTGTTTTGACTTGTTTATGCAACTCCAGAGAATACCTGAGAACACCATCCCAAACCTAGGGGAACACCAAGTTTACAACAGCAAATGGAGGAATGCTCTGTGTACCCCAAATCGTCTCGAGATGAGAGCTGAGTCCCTGGATTAGACTCAAGACGCATGCCAACTTTCCACAAGCTCCTCAAGAGGAGGCTTATCTCAGCAATAGTTATCTGGGTGGGACCCTAAATTTGCTTCCTCAAGTGGAATATGCACCCAGAAATCCTGTCTCATAAGGACGCTGTAAATCTTCGCTGTGGCTTGAATAGAGGCCCGTTTTTCATCTCACAAGAAGAAGGTATGTCTCAATCCTTTGTGGAGACCCAAGAGAATGACCTAGGACCATTCCTCCTTTCGAAGGAATGCCTCACATCCCTTTGATACCTCGAGGGGCACGCGGAGATCACTGCTTTTGATCGTGACGATGCCTGACTCCTCTTGAACATTGTTACGAATTCCAATATCCTGTGGCTACTGGAAAGGGAACCTGGGTCTCCCGCCTCACCTCGACAAGCGTCCTTTTTGCCCTGTCAAGCCTCGAAGAGATTCCTGAGGTTTCCCTCCTAACTAGAAGGAGTCCTGACATCGCTGAACAAACACGAGTTTTGAAGGGCCATCCCAGCCAGAACTCGAGAATATACCCCACGTCCCCGCCGCAACTCGAGAAAAACAATGAGACATCCCCCTCTAAGTGAGATGAGGCCCAATTCACCTGCATTGCATGCAGAGAAATTCCGTGATCCCCATAAACATATATGAATCCTCGACTTGGTTGATGTATCACGAGACAGTCCCCAAGAACACTGTCACAAGTCTAGAGGGACCGTGAGGTCACCCCATCAGTGCCAAGGACTTCCATGTACCCCAAATTAAATCGAAATGTGGCCCGACTCCCTGCATTGAATCCAGAGCAATCACCGTTCCCAAAAAAACACGCCCAGGGGCTTGATTTCCTTTAGGCAACTCCAGAGATTCACCAAGAACACCGTCCCAAGTCTAGAGGAATACCAAGTTCAGCACAGCAACTCGAGGACTGCTCCGTGTACCCCAAATCATCTCGAGATGAGAGCTGATTCCTTGGCTTAGACTCAAGACGTATGCCAACGTTCTACAAGCACCTCAAGAGCAGGCTTCTCTCAGCAATAGGTATGTGAGAGAGACCCTGAGTTTGCTATCTCAAGTGGAATATAAACCGATAAGCCCTGACTGGAAAGGAGGCCGGACATCCTGGCAGTGTCTTGAATACAGGCTCGTCTTTTATGTCACAAGATGAAGGGATGTCTCAATCCCCTGTGGAGACCCTAGAGAAAGCCCTAAATCTCCGCCCCATTTCGTCGGAATGCCTCACATCCCTTTGACACTTCGGGAGGCACTCAGGGTTCACTTCTTCAAAAGGTGACCATGCGTGACTCCCCTTGAGCATGGATAGGAACCCCAATATTCCTGTGGCTACTGGAGTGGGACTGTGGGTCTCCCACCTTACTTCGAGAAGTGTACCTTTTGCATGCTAATCCTTCAAGAGATTCCTAAGGGGTCCCTCTTAATTAGACAAGAGTCATGACTTCGCTGAACAAACACGAGTTTTGAAGGGCCATCCCCGCCGTAACTCGAGAATATACCCCAGGTCCCCGCCGCAACTCGAGAAAAAACATGAGACATCCCCCTCGAAGCGAGATGAGGCCGATTCCCCTGCATTTCATGCAGAGCAATACTGTGATTCCCATCAAACGTGTAAGGAGCCTTGACTTGCTTGATGGATCTCGAGAGAGACTCCTAGAACACTGTCACAAGTCTAGAGGGAACCTGAGGTCACTCCAACAATGAGAAGGTGTTCCATGCACCCCAAATCAACTCGAGATGAGGCCAAGTTCCCCTGCCTTCACCACAGAGCCATCCCCCGTTCGCCATCAAACACGACCAGTTTCTTGAATTTCTTTAGGCAACCCCAGAGATTCAGTGAGAACACCGTTCGGAGCCTAGAGGAATGCCAAGTTCAGCACAGCAACTCGAGGAATCCTCCGTGTTCCCAAATCGTCTCGAGATGAGAGCTGATTCACTGGCTTCGACTCAAGACATATTCCAACTTTCCATAAGCACCTCAACAGGAGGCTTCTCTCAGCAATAGGTATGTGGGAGGGACCATGAATTTGCTGCCTCAAGTGGAATATACACCGAGAAGCCTTCACTCGACAGGAGGCCGCATTTTCTTGCAGTGGCCTGAATACAGGCTCATCTTTCATCTCACAAGATTCTAGGGTGTCTGAAGCCTATGTGGAAGCCCTATTGAACACCCTAGTTCCCTGCTTCATTTCGACGGAATGCCTCACATCACTTTGACAACTCTAGAGGCACGCGGAGTTCACATCTTCAAAACGTGACGATGCCTGAGTGCCCTTGACCAATGATAGGAATCCCAATATCCCTGTGGCTAAAGGAAATGGATGCTGGGTCACCCGCCTCACCTCGAGAAGTATCCCTTTTGCCCTGCCAATCCTTGATGAGGTTCCTGAGGTGTCCCTAGTATCTAGAAAGGAGTCCTGAGGTCGCTGAACAAACACGAGTTTTGAAGGCCATCCCCACCGTAACTCGAGAATATACCACAGGTCCCCGCCGCAACTCGAGAAAAAAAATGAGACATCCCCCTCGAAACGAGATGAGGCCCGATTCCCCTGCATTGCATGCAGAGAAATTCCGTGATCCCCATAAACATATAAGGATCCTCGACTTTGTTGATGTATCTCGAGACAGTCCCCAAGAACACTGTCACAAGTCTAGAGGGACCATGAGGTCACCCCATCAGCGCCAAGGACCTCCATGTACCCCAAATTAAATCGAGATGTGGCCCGACTCCCCTGCATTGAATCCAGAGCAATCACGTTCTCAAGAAAACACGCCCAGGGCTTGATTTCCTTTAGGCAACTCCAGAGATTCACCGAGAACACCGTCCCAAGTCTAGAGGAATACCAAGTTCAGCACAGCAACTCGAGGACTGCTCCGTGTACCCCAAATCATCTCGAGATGAGAGCTGATTCCCTGGCTTAGACTCAAGACGTATGCCTACGTTCTACAAGCACCTCAAGAGAGCAGGCTTCTCTCAGCAATAGGTATGTGAGAGAGACCCTGAATTTGCTGCCTCAAGTGGAATATAAACCGATAAGCCCTGACTCGAAAGGAGGCCGGACATCCTGGCAGTGTCTTGAATACAGGCTCGTCTTTTATGTCACAAGATGAAGGGATGTCTCAATCCCCTGTGGAGACCCTAGAGAAAGCCCTAAATCTCGGCCCCATTTCGACGGAATGCCTCACATCCCTTTGACACTTCGAGAGGCACGCAGGGTTCACTTCTTCAAAAGGTAACCATGCGTGACTCCCCTTGAATATGGAGAGGAACCCCAATATCCCTGTGCCTACTGGAGTGGGACCATTGGTCTCCCGCCTTAGTTCGAGAAGCATACCTTGTGCCCTGCTAATCCTTCAAGAGATTCCTAAGGGGTCCCTCTTAACTAGACAGGAGTCATGACTTCGCTGAACAAACACGAGTTTTGAAGGGCCGTCCCCGCCATAACTCGAGAATATACCCCAGGTCCCCGCCGCAACTCGAGAAAAACCATGAGACATCCCCATCGAAGCGAGATGAGGCCCGATTCCCCTGCATTTCATGCAGAGGAATTCTGTGATTCCCATCAAGCGTGTAAGGAGCCTTGACTTGCTTGATGGATCTCGAGAGAGTCCACAAGAACACTGTCACAAGTCTAGAGGGACCCTGAGGTCACTCCAACAGTGGGAACGAGTTCCATGCACCCCAAATCAACTCGAGATGAGGCCAAATTCCCTTGCCTTCACCACAGAGTCATCACCCGTTCGCCATCAAACACGACCAGTTGCTTGAATTTCTTTAGGCAACCCCAGAGATTCAATGAGAACACCGTCCCGAGCCTAGAGGAACGCCAAGTTCAGCAGAGCAACTCGAGGAATCTTCTGTGTTCACTAATCGTCTCGAGATGAGAGCTGATTCACTGGCTTTGACTCAAGACATATTCCAACTTTCCATAAGCACCTCAACAGGAGGCTTCTCTCAGCAATAGGTATGTGGGAGGGACCATGAATTTGCTGCCTCAAAGGGAATATACACCGAGAAGCCTTCACTTGACAGGAGGCCACATTTTCTTGCTGTGTCTTGAATACAGGCTCATCTTTCATCTCACAAGATGCTGGGATGTCTGAAGCCTATGTGGAAGCCCTATTGAACACCCTAGGTCCCTACTTCATTTTGACGGAATGACTCACATCCCTTTGACAACTCTAGAGGCACGCGGAGTTCACATCTTCAAAACGTGACGATGCCTGACTGCCCTTGACCAATGATAGGAATCCCAATATCCCTGTGGCTAAAGGAAATGGATGCTGGGTCACCCGCCTCACCTCGAGAAGTATCCCTTTTGCCCTGCCAAGCCTTGATGAGGTTCCTGAGGTGTCCCTAGTATCTAGAAAGGAATCCTGAGGTCGCTGAACAAACACGAGTTTTGAAGGCCATCCCCACCGTAACTCGAGAATATACAACAGGTCCCCCCCGCCGCAACTCGAGAAAAACAATGAGACATCCCCCACGAAGCGAGATGAGGCCCGATTCCCCTGCATTGCATGCAGAGAAATTCCGTGATCCCCATAAACATATAAGGATCCTCGACTTGGTTGATGTATCTCGAGACAGTCCCCAAGAACACTGTCACAAGTCTAGAGGGACCATGAGGTCACCCCATCAGCGCCAAGGACCTCCATGTACCCCAAATTAAATCGAGATGTGGCCCGACTCCCCTGCATTGAATCCAGAGCAATCACCGTTCTCAAGAAAACACGCCCAGGGGCTTGATTTCCTTTAGGCAACTCCAGAGATTCACCGAGAACACCGTCCCAAGTCTAGAGGAATTCCAAGTTCAGCACAGCAACTCGAGGACTGCTCCGTGTACCCCAAATCATCTCGAGATGAGAGCTGATTCCCTGGCTTAGACTCAAGACGTATGCCAACGTTCTACAAGCACCTCAAGAGCAGGCTTCTCTCAGCAATAGGTATGTGAGAGAGACCCTGAATTTGCTGCCTCAAGTGGAATATAAACCGATAAGCCCTGACTCGAAAGGAGGCCGGACATCCTGGCAGTGTCTTGAATACAGGCTCGTCTTTTATGTCACAAGATGAAGGGATGTCTCAATCCCCTGTGGAGACCCTAGAGAAAGCCCTAAATCTCCGCCCCATTTCGACGGAATGCCCCACATCCCTTTGACACTTCGAGAGGCACGCAGGGTTCACTTCTTCAAAAGGTAACCATGCGTGACTCCCCTTGAATATGGAGAGGAACCCCAATATCCCTGTGTCTACTGGAGTGGGATCATTGGTCTCCCGCCTTAGTTCGAGAAGCGTACCTTGTGCCCTGCTAATCCTTCAAGAGATTCCTAAGGGGTCCCTCTTAACTAGACAGGAGTCATGACTTCGCTGAACAAACACGAGTTTTGAAGGGCCGTCCCCGCCATAACTCGAGAATATACCCCAGGTCCCCACCGCAACTCGAGAAAAACCATGAGACATCCCCATCGAAGCGAGATGAGGCCCGATTCCCCTGCATTTCATGCAGAGCAATTCTGTGATTCCCATCAAGCGTGTAAGGAGCCTTGACTTGCTTGATGGATCCCGAGAGAGTCCCCAAGAACACTGTCACAAGTCTAGAGGGACCCTGAGGTCACTCCAACAGTGAGAACGAGTTCCATGCACCCCAAATCAACTCGAGATGAGGCCAAATTCCCTTGCCTTCACCACAGAGTCATCACCCGTTCGCCATCAAACACGACCAGTTGCTTGAATTTCTTTAGGCAACCCCAGAGATTCAATGAGAACACCGTCCCGAGCCTAGAGGAACGCCAAGTTCAGCAGAGCAACTCGAGGAAACTTCTGTGTTCCCTAATCGTCTTGATATGAGAGCTGATTCACTGGCTTCGACTCAAGACATATTCCAACTTTCCATAAGCACCTCAACAGGAGGCTTCTCTCAGCAATAGGTATGTGGGAGGGACCATGAATTTGCTGCCTCAAGTGGAATATACACCGAGAAGCCTTCACTTGACAGGAGGCCACATTTTCTTGCTGTGGCTTGAATACAGGCTCATCTTTCATCTCACAAGATGCTGGGATGTCTGAAGCCTATATGGAAGCCCTATTGAACACCCTAGGTCCCTGCTTCATTTTGACGGAATGACTCCCATCCATTTGACAACTCTAGAGGCACGCGGAGTTCACATCTTCAAAACGTGATGATGCCTGAGTTCCCTTGACCAATGATAGGAATCCCAATATCCCTGTGGCTAAAGGAAATGGATGCTGTGTCACCCGCCTCACCTCGAGAAGTATCCCTTTTGCCCTGCCAAGCCTTGATGAGGTTCCTGAGGTGTCCCTAGTATCTAGAAAGGAGTCCTGAGGTCGCTGAACAAACACGAGTTTTGAAGGCCATCCTCACCGTAACTCGAGAATATAACACAGGTCCCCGCCGCAACTCGAGAAAAACAATGAGACATCACCCTCGAAGCGAGATGAGGCCCGATTCCTCTCCATTGCATGCAGAGAAATTCCGTGATTCCCATAAACATATAAGGATCCTCTACTTGGTTGATGTATCTCGAGACAGTCCCCAAGAACACTGTCACAAGTCTAGAGGGACCATGAGGTCACCCCATAAGCGACAAGGACCTCCATGTACCCCAAATTAAATCGAGATGTGGCCCGACTCCCCTGCATTGAATCCAGAGCAATCACCGTTCTCAAGAAAACACGCCCAGGGGCTTGATTTCCTTTAGGCAACTCCAGAGATTCACCGAGAACACCGTCCCAAGTCTAGAGGAATACCAAGTTCAGCACAGCAACTCGAAGACTGCTCCGTGTACCCCAAATCATCTCGAGATGAGAGCTGATTCCCTGGCTTGGACTCAAGACGTATGCCAACGTTCTACAAGCACCTCAAGAGCAGGCTTCTCTCAGCAGTAGGTATGTGAGAAAGACCGTGAATTTGCTACCTCATGTGGAATATAAACCGGTAAGTCCTGACTCGAAAGGAAGCCGTACATCCTGGCAGTGTCTTGAATACAGGCTCGTCTTTTATGTCACAAGATGAAGGGATGTCTCAATCCCCTGTGGAGACCCTAGAGAAAGCCCTAAATCTCCGCCCCATTTCGACGGAATGCCTCACATCCCTTTGACACTTCGAGAGGCACGCAGGGTTCACTTCTTCAAAAGGTGACCATGCGTGACTCCCCTTGAATATGGAGAGGAACCCCAATATCCCTGTGGCTACTGAAGTGGGACCATTGGTCTCCCGCCTTAGTTCGAGAAGCGTACCTTTTGCCCTGCTAATCCTTCAAGAGATTCCTAAGGGGTCCCTCTTAACTAGACAGGAGTCATGACTTCGCTGAACAAACAGGAGTTTTGAAGGGCCATCCCCGACATAACTCGAGAATATACCCCAGGTCCCCGCCGCAACTCGAGAAAAACCATGAGACATCCCCCTCGAAGCGAGATGAGGCTCGATTCCCCTGCATTTCATAGAGAGCAATTCTGTGATTCCCATCAAACGTGTAAGGAGCCTTGACTTGCTTGATGGATCTCGAGAGAGTCCCCAAGAACACTGTCACAAGTATAGAGGGACCCTGAGGTCACTCCAACAGTGAGAACGAGTTCCATTCACCCCAAATCAACTCGAGATGAGGCCAAATTCCCTTGCCTTCACCACAGAGTCATCCCCCGTTCGCCATCAAACACGACCACTTGCTTGAATTTCTTTAGGCAACCCCAGAGATTCAATGAGAACACCGTCCCGAGCCTAGAGGAACGCCAAGTTCAGCACAGCAACTCGAGGAATCCTCTGTGTTCCCTAATCGTCTCGAGATGAGAGCTGATTCACTGGCTTCGACTCAAGACATATTCCAACTTTCCATAAGCACCTCAACAGGAGGCTTCTCTCAGCAATAGGTATGTGGGAGGGACCATGAATTTGCTGCCTCAAGTGGAATATACACCGAGAAGCCTTCACTTGACAGGAGGCCACATTTTCTTTCTGTGGCTTGAATACAGGCTCATCTTTCATCTCACAAGATGCTGGGATGTCTGAAGCCTATGTGGAAGCCCTATTGAACACCCTAGGACCCTGCTTCATTTCGACGGAATGCCTCACATCCCTTTGACAACTCTAGAGGCACGCTGAGTTCACATCTTCAAAAAGTGACGATGCCTGAGTGCCCTTGACCAATGATAGGAATCCCAATATCCCTGTTGCTATAGGAAATGGAGGCTGGGTCACCCGTCTCACCTCGAGAAGTATCCCTTTTGCACTACCAAGCCTCGATGAGATTCCTGAGTTGTCCCTAGTATCTAGACAGCAGTCGTGAGTTCGCTGAACAAACACGAGTTTTGAAGGCCATCCCCACCGTAACTCGAGAATATACCCCAGGTCCCCACCGCAACTCGAGAAAAACCATGAGACATCCCCCACGAAGGGAGATGAGGCCGATTCCCCTGCATTTCATGCAGAGCAATTCTGTTATTCCCATCAAACGTGTAAGGAGCCTTGACTTGCTTAATGGATCTCGAGAGAGTCTCCTAGAACACTGTCACAAGTCTAGAGGGAACCTGAGGTGACTCCAACAATGAGAAGGAGTTCCATGTACCCCAAATCAACTCGAGATGAGTCCAAGTTCCCCTGCGTTCACCACAGAGTAATCCCCCATTCGCCATCAAACACGACCAGTTGCTTGAATTTCTTTAGGCAACCCCAGAGATTCAATGAGAACACTGTCCCGAGCCTAGAGGAACACCAAGTTCAGCACAGCAACTCGAGGAATCCTCTGTGTTCCCTAACCGTCTCGAGATGAGAGCTGATTCACTGGCTTCGACTCAAGACGTATGCCAACTTTCCATAAGCACCTCAACAGGAGGCTTCTCTCAGCAATAGGTATGTGGGAGGGACCATGAATTTGCTGCCTCAAGTGGAATATACACCGAGAAGCCTTGACTCGACAGGAGGCCGCATTTTCTTGCAGTGGCTTGAATACAGGCTCATCTTTCTTCTCACAAGATGCTGGAATGTATGAAGCCTATGTGGAAGCCCTATTGAACACCCTAGTTCCCTGCTTCATTACGACGGAATGCCTCACATCCCTTTGACAACTCTGGAGGCACGCGGAGTTCACATCTTCAAAACGTGACGATGCCTGAGTGCCCTTGACTATTGATAGGAATCCCAATATCTCTGAGGATATAGGAAAAGGATGCTGGGTCACCCGCCTCACCTCGAGAAGTATCCCTTTTGCCCTGCCAATCCTCGATGAGATTCCTGAGGTGTCCCTAGTATCTAGACAGGAGTCCTGAGGTCGCTGAACAAACACGAGTTTTGAAGGCCATCCCCACCGTAACTCGAGAATTTACCACAGGTCCCCCGCCGCAACTCGAGAAAAACAATCAGACATCCCCCCCCTCGACTTACGAGAAGAAGTCCCCGATTCCCCTTCAGGTTGAGTCCAGAGATATCACCCGATTCCCCTCATCACTCCGCTGTTCCCCAACAAACACTGACCAGTGGCTTGATTATCTTTAGGCTACTCCAGAGATTCCCGAGAACACCGTCCCAAGTCTAGAGGAACACCAAGTTCATCAGAGCAACTCAAGGAATGCCCCGTGTACGCCAAATCGTCTCAAGATCAGAGCTGATTCCCTTGCTTTGACTTAAGCCGTATGTTCAACTTTCCACAAGCCCCTCAAGAGGAGGCTTCTCTCAGCAATAGGTATTTGGGAGGCACCCTGAGTTTGCTCTCACACATGGAATATACACCGAGAATACCTGACTCAAAAGGAGGCCGGATTTCCTTGCAGTGGCTTGAATACAGGCTCGTCTTTCACCTCATCAGATGAAGGGATGTGTGAATCCCCTGTGGAGAACCTGGAGAAAGCCCTAGGTCCCCGTCTCATTTCGAGGGAATGCCTCATATCCCTTGGACACCTCGACAGGCACGCAGAGCTCACAACTTCAAGATGTGAAGTTGTCTGACTGCTCTTGAACATGGATAGGAATCCCAATATCCCTGAGGCTACTGGAAAGGGGCCCTGAGTCTTCCACCTCACCTGGAGAGGGGTCCCTTTTGCCCTGCCAAGTGTCAAAGAGATTTCTGAGGTGTCCCTCATGCTAAACTTGAGTCCTGATGTCGCTGAACCATCCTGAGTTTAGAAGGGCCATCCCGGCCATAACTCGTGACTATACTCCACGTCCACACCTCAACCCAAGAAAAACCATGAGATATCCCCCTCGATGCGAGATAAGGTCCGATTGCCCTGCATTGCATGCAGAGCAATTCCGTTATCCCCATCAAACTTGTAAGGAGCAATGACTTGCATGATAGATCTCGACAATGTCCCCAAGAAAACAGTTACAAGTCTACAGGTACCCTGAGGTCACCCCAGCAAATCTAAGGAGTTCCGTGTACCATAAATCACCACGAGATGAGGCCCGATTCCCCTGAATTGACTCCAGAGCCTTCCCCCATTCCCCATCAAACACAACAAGTGGCTTGACTTCCTTTAGTCAACTCAGGAGACTCTAGGAGAACACCCTCCCAAGTCTTGAGGAACACCAAGTTCAGCACAGCAACTCGAGGAATGCTCCGTGTACCCCAAATCGTCTAGAGATGAGAGCTGATTCCCTGGCTTAGACTCAAGACGTATGCCGGCTTTCCACAAGCACCTCAAGTGGAGGCTTCTCTTAGCAATAGGTATTTGGGAGGCACCCTGAGTTTGCTGCCTCAAGTGGAATATACACCGAGCAGCCCTGACACGAAAGGAGGCCGGATTTCCTTGCAGTGGTTAGAATACAGGCTCGTCTTTCATCTCACATGATGAAGGGATGTCTGAATCTCCTGTGGAGACCCTAGAGAAAGCACTACCTTCCCACCTCATTTCCAAGGAAAGCCTCACATCCCTTTGACACCTCGAGAGGCAGGCGGAGTTCACTGCTTCAAAATGTGACGAGGCCTGACTCCTCTTGAGCATTGATAGGAAGCGCAATATCCCTGTAGCTACTGGATAGTGAACCTCGGTCTCCTAACTCACCTTGAGAGGTGTCCCATTTGCCCTGGCAAGGCTCGAAGAGACTCCTGAGTTGTCCCTTGTAACTAGACAGGAGTTCTGACGTCGCAGAACAAACACGAGATTTGCAGGGCCATCCTGGCCTTAACTCGAGAATATAAGCCAGGTCCCCACCGCAACTCGAGAAAAACCATGAGACTTCCCCCTAGAAGCGAGATGAGGCCCGAATTCCCTGCCTTGCATGCAGAGCAATTCCGTGATTCCCATTAAACATGTAAGGAGCATCGACTTGCTTGATGGATCTCGCTACAGTCCCTAAGAATACGGTCACAAGTCTAGAGAGACCCTGAGGTCACCCCAGCAACGCGAAGAGCCTCCATGTACCCCAAATCAACTCGAGATGAGGCCCGATAGCCCTGCATTGACTCCACAGACATCCGCCGTTCCCCACCAAACACGACCAGTGGCTTGACTTCCTTTAGGCAACTGAAGAGATTCCCCGAGAACACCGTCCAAAATCTAGAGGAACAGCAAGTTCATCAGAGCACTCGAGGAATGCCCCGTGTACTCCAAATCGTCTCAAGATGAGAGCTGATTCCCTGGCTTAGACTCAGGACATATGCCAAAATTCCACAAGTCCCTCAAAAGGAGGCTTCTCTTAGCAATAAGTATGTGGGAGGCACCCTGAGTTTTCTGCTTCATGAGCAATATACACCGAGAAGCCCTAACTTGAAAGGAGGCCGGATTTTCTTTCTGTGGCTTGAATACAGGCTCGTCTTTCATCTCACAAGATGAAGGGATGTCTGAATCCACAGTGGAGACCCTAGGGAAAGCCCTAGATCCCCATCTCATTTCTACAGAATGTCTCACAACACTTTGACAAGTCGAGAGGTACGCGGAGTACACTGCTTGAAAATGTGAGGATGCCTGACTCCTCTTGAACTTGATAGGAATCCCAATATCCCTATGGCTACTAGAAAGGGACACTGTGTCTCCGACCTCACCTCGGGAAGCGTCCCTTTTGCGCTGAAAAGAATCGAAGAAATTCCTGAGATGATCCTCGCACTTAGACAGGAATCCTGACGTAGCTGAACAAACACGAGTTTTGAAGGGCCATGCCCACCGTAACTGGTGAATATACGCCAGGTTCCCGCCGTAACTCAAGAAAAACCATGAGACCTCCGCCTCTAAGCAAGATGAGGCCGACTCCCACGCAGTGCATGCAGACCGATTCCGTGATCACCATCAAACATGTAAGGAGCCTCTACTTGCTTGATGGATCTCGAGACAGTCCCCAAGAACACAGTCACAAGTCTAGAGGAACCCTTAGGTCACCCCAGCAACACGAAGGAGATCCATGTACCCCAAATCAACTCGAGATGAGGCCCGAATCCCCTGCTTTCACTCCAGAGCCATCCCCCGTTCCCAATCAAACACGACCAGTGGCTTGACTTCCTTTAGGCAACTCCAGAGATTCCCTGAGATCACCGTGCCATGTCTAGAGGAACACGAAGTTCAGAACAGCAACACGTGGAATGCTCCGTGTACCCCAAATCGTCTCGAGATGAGAGCTGATTCCCTGGATTAGACTCAAGACATATGCCAACTTCCACAAGTCCCTCAAGAGGAGGCTTCTCTTAGCCATAGGTATGTTGGAGGGACCATGAGTTTGCTGCCTCAAGTGGAATATACACCGAGAAGCCCTGACTGGAAAGGAGGCCTGATTTCATTGCAGTGGCTTGAATACAGGCTCGTCTTTCATCTCAGAAAATGATGGCATGTCTGAATCCCCAGTGTAGACCCTAAAGAAAGCCATAGAGTCCCACCTCATTTCGTCGGAATGCTCACATCCCTTTGACTCCTCGAGAGGCACGTGGAGTTCACTGTTTCAAAACGTGATGATGCCTGAGTCCTCATGAACATTGATAGGAATCCCAAAAGCCCTGGGCTACTGGAAAGGGACCCTGAGTTTCCGGCCTCACCTCGAAAAGCGTCCCTTTTGCCCTGACAAGCCTCGAAGATATACCTGAGGTGTCCCTCGTAACTAGACAGGAGTCCTGACGTCAATGAACAAACACGAGTTTTTAAGGGCCATCCCCGCCGTAACTGGAGATTATACCCCAGGTCCATGCTGCAACTCGAGAAAAACCATGGGACTTCCCTTCGAAGTGAGATGAGGCACGATTCCCCTGCATTGAATGCAGAGCAATTCCGTGATCTCCATCAAACATGTAAGGAGCCTCAACTTGCTTGATGGATCTCGAGACAGTCACCTTGAACATGGTCACATGTCTTGAGGGACACTGAAGTCACCCCAGCAACTCGAAGGAGCTCCATGTACTCCAAATCAACTCGAGATGAGGCCCGATTCCCCTGCACTGACACCACAGCTAACCCCTGAACCCCAGCAAACACGACCAGAGGCTTGACTTCCTCTAGGTAAATCCAGAGATTCCCCGAGAATACAGTCCCAAGTCTAGAGGAACACCAAGTTCATCAGAGCATCTCAAGGAATGCCCCGTGTACTCCAAACCATCTCAAGATCAGAGCTGATTCCATGGCTTAGACTTAAGCCGTATGTCAGCTTCCCACAAGACACTCAGGAGGCGTTTTCTCTCAGCAATAGGTATTTGGGAGGCACCCTGAGTTTGCAGCCTCACGTGGAATATACACCGAGAAGCCCTGACTCGAAAGGAGGCCGGACTTTCTTGCAGTGGCTTGAATACAGGCACGTCTTTCACCTCATCAGATGAAGGGATGTCTGAATCCCCTGTGGAGACCCTGGAGAAACCCCTAGGCCCCCGTCTCATATCGAGGGAATGCCTCATATCCCTTGGACACCTCGACAGACATGCAGAGCTCACTGCTTCAAGATGTGAAGATGCCTGACTCCTCTTGAACATTGATAGGAATCCCGATATCCCTGCGGCTACTGGAAAGGGGCCCTGAGTCTCCCGGCTCAACTGGAGAGGCGTCCCTTTTGCCTTGCCAAGTGTCAAAGAGATTCCTGAGGTGTCCCTCGTAACTAAACTGGAGTCCTGACGTCACTGAACAAAGCCGAGTTTAGAAGGGCCATCCCCGCCATAACTCGTGAATATACTCCACACCTCAACCCACGAAAAACCATGAGATATCCCCCTCAAAGCGAGATAAGGTCCGATTGCCCTGCATTGCATGCAGAGCAATTCCGTTATCCCCATCAAACTTGTAAGGAGCATCGACTTGCATGATAGATATCGAGAAAGTCCCCAAGAAAACAGTTACAAGTCTAGAGGCACCCTGAGGTCACCCCAGCAAATCTAAGGAGTTCCATGTACCCTAAATCACCACGAGATGAGGCCCGATTCCCCTGAATTGACTCCAGAGCCTTCCCCCATTCACCGTCAAACATAACCAGTGGCTTGACTTCCTTTAGGCAACTCCAGAGACTCCAGGAAAACAACCTCCCAAGTCTTGAGGAACACCAAGTTCAGCACAGCAAATCGAGGAATGCTCCGTGTACACCAAATCATCTAGAGATGAGAGCTGATTCCCTGGCTTAGACTCAAGACGTATGCCAGCTTTCCTCAAGGCCCTCAAGAGGTGGCTTCTCTCAGCAATAGTTATTTGGGAGGCATCCTGAGTTTGCTGCCTCAAGTGAAATATACACCGAGCAGCCCTGACAAGAAAGGAGGCCGGATTTCCTTGCAGTGGTTAGAATACAGGCTCGTCTTTCATCTCACATGATGAACGGATGTCTGAATCCCCTGTGGAGACCATAGAGAAAGCTTTTACTTCCCACCTCATTTCCAAGGAAAGCCTCACATCCATTTGACACCTCGAGGGGCACGCGGAGTTCACTGCTTCAAAATGTCACGAGGCCTGACTCCTCTTGAACACTGATGGGAAGCGCAATATCACGGTGGCTACTGGAAAGGAACACTGGGTTTCCCGACTCACCTTGAGAAGCGTCCCATTTACCATGCCAAGGCTCGAAGAGACTCCTGATGTGTCCCTCGTAACTACACAGGAGTTCTCACGTCGCAGAACAAACACGAGTTTGCAGGGCCATCCCGGCCTTGGGTCGAGATTATACCCCAGGTCCCCGCCGCAACTCGAGAAAAACCATGAGACTTCCCCCTAGAAGCGAGATGAGGCCCGAAACCCATGCCTTGCAATGCAGAGCAGTTCCGTGATCCCCATTAAACATGAAAGGAGCATCGACTTGCTTGATGGATCTCGAGACAGTCCCCAAGAATACGGTAACAAGTCTAGAGAGACCCTGAGGTCACCCCAGCAACGCGAAGAAGTTCCATGTACTGAAAATCAACTCGAGATGAGGCCCGATTCCGCTGCACTGACTCCACAGCCATCCGCCGTTCCCCAACAAACACGACCAGTGGCTTGACTTCCTTTAGGCAACTGCAGAGATTCCCCGAGAACACCGTCCGAAATCTAGAGGAACAGCAAGTTCATCAGAGCAACTCGAGGAATGCACCGTGTACTTCAAAACTTCTCAAGATGAGAGCTGATTCCCTCGCTTAGACTCAGGACATATGCCAAATTCCACAAGCCCCTCAAGTGGAGGCTTCTCTCAGCAATAGCTATTTGGGAGGAAACCTAGGTGTGCAGCCTCACGTGGAATATACACCGAGAAGCCCTGACAGGAAAGGAGGCCCGATTTCTTTGCAGTGGCTTGAATACAGGCTCGTCTTTCACCTCATCAGATGAAGGGATGTCTGAATCACATGTGCAGAACATGGAATAAGCCCTAGGTCCCCGTCTCATTTCGAGGGAATGCCTCATATCCCTTGGACACCTTGACAGGCACGCAGAGCTCACAACTTCAAGATGTGAAGATGTCTGACTGCTCTTGAACATGGATAGGAATCCCAATATCCCTGAGGCTACTGGAAAGGGGCCCTGAGTGTTCCGCCTCACCTGAAGAGGCGTCCCTTTTGCCCTGCCAAGTGTCAAAGAGACTCCTGAGGTGTCCCTCATAGTAAACTGGAGTCTTGATGTCGCTGAACAAACCTGAGTTTAGAAGGGCCATCCCGGCCGTAACTCGTGAGTATACTCCAGGTCCACACCTTAACCCAAGAAAAACCATGAGATATCCCCCTCGACGCGAGATAAGGTCCGATTGCCCTGCATTGCATGCAGAGCAATTCCGTTATCCCCATCAAACTTGTAAGGAGCAATGACTTGCATGATAGATCTCGACAATGTCCCCAGAAAACAGTTACAAGTCTACAGGCACCCTGAGGTCACCCCAGCAACACGAAGGAGATCCATGTACCCCAAATCAACTCGAGATGAGGAACGAATCCCCTGCTTTCACTCCAGAGACATCCTCCGTTCCCAATCAAACAAGACCAGTGGCTTGACTTCCTTTAGGCAACTTCAGAGATTCCCTGAGATCACCGTGCCATGTCTAGAGGAACACGAGTTCGGAACAGCAATGCCTGGAATGCTCCATATACCCCAAATCTTCTCGAGATGAGAGCTGATTCCCTGGATTAGACTCAAGACATATGCCAACTTTCCACAAGCCCCTCAAGAGGAGGCTTCTCTTAGCCATAGGTATGTTGGAGGAACCATGAGTTTGCTGCCTCAAGTGGAATATACACCGAGAAGCCCTGACTGGAAAGGCGGCCGGATTTCCTTGCAGTGGCTTGAATACAGGCTCGTCTTTCATCTCACAAAATGATGGCATGTCTGAATCCCCAGTGTAGACCCTAAAGAATGCCGTAGAGTCCCACCTCATTTCGACGGAATGCCTCACATCCCTTTGACTCCTCGAGAGGCAAGCGGAGTTCACTGCTTCAAAACATGACGAAGCCTGACCCCTCATGAACATTGATAGGAATGCCAAAAGCCCTGGGCAACTGGAAAGGGAACCTGAGATTCCGGCCTCACCTCGAGAAGCGTCCCTTTTATCCTGACAAGCCTCGAAGAGATACCTGAGGTGTCCCTCGTAACTAGACAGGAGTCCTGGCGTCGCTGAACAAACACGAGTTTTGAAGGGCCATCCCCGCCGTAACTCGAGATTACACTCCAGACCCATGCCAAAACTCGAGAAAAACTATGGGACTTCCGCTCGAAGTGAGATGAAGCACAATTCCCCTGCATTGAATGCAGATCAATTCCGTGATCTCCATCAAACATGTAAGGAGCCTCGACTTGCTTGATGGATCTCGAGACAGTCACCTTGAACATGGTCACATGTCTGGAGGGACACTGAAGTCACCCCAGCAAATCGAAGGAGCTCCATGTACTCCAAATCAACTCGAGATGAGGCCCGATTCCCCTGCACTGACTCCACAGCCATCCCCTGTACCCCAGCAAACACGACCAGTGGCTTGACTTCCTTTAGGTAAATCCAGAGATTCCCCGAGAATACAGTCCCAAGTCTAGAGGAACACCAAGTTCATCAGAGCAACTCGAGGAATGCCCCGTGTACTCCAAAACTTCTCAAAATAAGAGCTGATTCCATGGCTTAGACTCAGGACATATGCCAAATTCCACAAGCCCCTCAAGTGGAGGCTTCTCTCAGCAATAGCTCTTTGGGAGGCAACCTAGGTGTGCAGCCTCACGTGGAATATACACCGAGAAGCCCTGACAGGAAAGGAGGCCGGATTTCCTTGCAGTGGCTTGAATACAGGCTCGTCTTTCACCTCATCAGATGAAGGGATGTCTGAATCCCCTGTGCAGAACCTGGAGAAAGCCCTAGGTCACCGTCTCATTTCGAGGGAATGCCTCATATCCCTTGGACACCTCGACAGGCACGCAGAGCTCACAACCTCAAGATGTGAAGATGTCTGACTCCTCTTGAACATGGATAGGAATCCCAATATACCTGAGGCTACTGGAAAGGGGCCCTGCGTCTTCGGCCTCACCTGGAGAGGCGTCCCTTTTGCCCTGCCAAGTGTCAAAGAGATTCCTGAGGTGTCCCTAATAGTAAACTGGACTCTTGATGTCGCTGAACAAACCTGAGTTTAGAAGGGCCATCCCGGCCGTAACTCGTGAATATACACCAGGTCCACACCTCAACCCAAGAAAAACAATGAGATATCCCCCTCGACGCGAGATAAGGTCCGATTGCCCTGCATTGCATGCAGAGCAATTCCGTTATCCCCATCAAACTTGTAAGGAGCAATGACTTGCGTGATAGATCTCGACAATGTCCCAAGAAAACAGTTACAAGTCTACAGGCACCCTGAGGTCACCCCAGCAAATCTAAGGAGCTCCATGTACCCTAAATCAACACGAGATGAGGCCCGATTTCCCTGAATTGACTCGAGAGCCTTCCCCCGTTCCCCATCAAACACTACCAGTGGCTTGACTTCCTTTAGTCAACTCAGGAGACTCCAGGAGAACACCCTCCCAAGTCTTGAGGAACACCAAGTTCAGCACAGCAACTCGAGGTATGCTCGTGTACCCCAAATCGTCTAGAGATGAGAGCTGATTCCCTGGCTTAGACTCAAGACATATGGCAAAATTCCACAAGCCCCTCAAGAGGAGGCTTCTCTTAGCAATAAGTATGTGGGAGGCACCCTGAGTTTGCTTCTTCAATAGAAATATACACCGAGAAGCCCTGACTGGAAAGGAGGCTGGATTTTCTTTCTGTGGCTTGAATACAGGCTCGTCTTTCATCTCACAAGATGAAGGGATGTCTGAATCCCCAGTGGAGACCCTAGGGAAAGCCCTAGATCCCCATCTCATTTCTACGGAATGTCTCACAACACTTTGACAAGTCGAGAGGTACGCGGAGTACACTGCTTGAAAATGTGAGGATGCCTGACTCCTCTTGAAATTGATAGGAATCCCAATATCCCTATGGCTACTAGAAAGGGACCCTGTGTCTCCGGCGTCACCTCGAAAAGCGTTCCATTTGCCCTGACAAGAATCGAAGAAATTCCTGAGGTGTTCCTCGTATTTAGACAGGAATCCTGATGTAGCTGAACAAACACGAGTTTTGAAGGGCCATCCCCACCGTAACTCGTGAATATACCCCAGGTTCCCACCGCAACTCAAGAAAAACCATGAGACCTCCGCCTCTAAGCAAGATGAGGCCCGATTCCCCTGCAGTGCATGCAGACCAATTCCGTGATCGCCATCAAACATGTAAGGAGCCTCAACTTGCTTGATGGATTTCGAGACAGTCCCCAAGAACACGGTCACAGGTCTAGAGGAACCCTTAGGTCACCCCAGCAACACGAAGGAGATCCATGTACCCAAATCAACTCGAGATGAGGCCCGAATCCCCTGCTTTCACTCCAGAGACATCCCCCGTTCCCAATCAAACACGACCAGTGTCTTGACTTCCTTTAGTCAACTCCAGAAATTCCCTGAGATCACCGTGCCATGTCTAGAGGAACACGAAGTTCAGAACAGCAACGCGTGGAATGCTCCGTGTACCCCAAATCGTCTCGAGATGAGAGCTGATTCCCTGGATTAGACTCAAGACATATGCCAATTTTCCACAAGCCCCTCAAGAGGAGGCTTCTCTTAGCCATAGGTATGTTGGAGGGACCATGAGTTTGCTGCCTCAAGTGGAATATACACCGAGAAGCCCTGACTGGAAAGGAGGCCTGATTTCCTTGCAGTGGCTTGAATACAGGCTCGTCTTTCATCTCACAAAATGATGTCATGTCTGAATCCCCAGTGTAAACCGTAAAGAATGCCATAGAGTCCAACCTCATTTCGACGGAATGCCTCACATCCCTTTGACTCCTCGAGAGGCACGCGGAGTTCACTGCTTCAAAACATGACGAAGCCTGACTCCTCATGAACATTGATAGGAATCCCAAAAGCCCTGGGCAACTGGAAAGGGACCCTGAGTTTCCGGCCTCACCTCGAGAAGCGTCCCTTTTATCCTGACAAGCCTCGAAGAGATACCTGAGGTGTCCCTCGTAACTAGACAGGAGTCCTGGCGTCGCTGAACAAACACGAGTTTTGAAGGGCCATCCCCGCCGTAACTCGAGATTACACTCCAGGCCCATGCCACAACTCGAGAAAAACTATGGGACTTCCCCTCGAAGTGAGATGAAGCACAATTCCCCTGCATTGAATGCAGATCAATTCCGTGATCCCCTTCAAACATTAAAGGATCCTCGACTTGCTTGATGGATCTCGAGACAGTCACCTTGAACATGGTCACATGTCTGGAGGGACACTGAAGTCACCCCAGCAACTCGAAGGAGCTCCATGTACTCCAAATCAACTCGAGATGAGGCCCGATTTCCCTGCACTGAATCCACAGCCATCCCCTGTACCCCAGCAAACACGACCAGTGGCTTGACTTCCTTTAGGTAAATCCAGAGATTCCCCGAGAATACAGTCCCAAGTCTAGAGGAACACCAAGTTCATCAGAGCAACTCGAGGAATGCCCCGTGTACTCCAAAACTTCTCAAGATGAGAGCTGATTCCCTGGCTTAGACTCAGGACATATGCCAAATTCCACAAGCCCCTCAAGTGGAGGCTTCTCTCAGCAATAGCTATTTGGGAGGCAACCTAGGTGTGCAGCCTCACGTGGAATATACACCGAGAAGCCCTGACAGGAAAGGAGGCCGGATTTCCTTACAGTGGCTTGAATACAGGCTCGTCTTTCACCTCATCAGATGAAGGAATGTCTGAATCCCCTGTGGAGAACCTGGAGAAAGCCCTAGGTCCCCGTCTCATTTCGAGGGAATGCCTCATATCCCTTGGACACCTCGACAGGCACGCAGAGCTCACAACTTCAAGATGTGAAGATATCTGACTCCTCTTGAACATGGATAGGAATCCCAATATCCCTGTGACTACTGGAAAGGGGCCCTGAGTCTTCGGTCTCACCTGGAGAGGCGTCCCTTTTGCCCTGCCAAGTGTCAAAGTGATTCCTGAGGTGTCCCTCATAGTAAACTGGAGTCCTGATGTCGCTGAACAAACCTGAATTTAGAAGGGCCATCCCGGCCGTAACTCGTGAATATACTCCAGGTCCCCACCGCAACCCAGGAAAAACCATGAGATATCCCCCTCGACGAGAGATAAGGTCCGATTGCCCTGCATTGCATGCAGAACAATTCCGTTATCCCCATCAAACTTGTAAGGAGCAATGACTTGCGTGATAGATCTCGACAATGTCCCAGGAAAACAGTTACAAGTCTACAAGCACCCTGAGGTCACCCCAGCAAATCTAAGGAGCTCCTTGTACCCTAAATCAACACGAGATGAGGCCCGATTCCCCTGAATTGACTCCAGAGCCTTCCCCCGTTCCCCGTCAAACACAACCAGTGGCTTGACTTCCGTTAGTCAACTCAGGAGACTCCAGGAGAACACCCTCCCAAGACTTGAGGAACACCAAGTTCAGCACAGCAACTCGAGGTATGCCCGTGTACCCCAAATCGTCTAGAGATGAGAGCTGATTCCCTGGCTTAGACTCAAGACATATGGTAAAATTCCACAAGCCCCTCAAGAGGAGGCTTCTCTTAGCAATAAGTATGTGGGAGGCACCCTGTGTTTGCTGCTTCAATAGAAATATACACCGAGAAGCCCTGACTTGAAAGGAGGCCGAATTTTCTTTCTGTGGCTTGAATACAGGCTCGTCTTTCATCTCACAAGATGAAGGGATGTCTGAATCCCCAGTGGAGACCCTAGGGAAAGCCCTAGATCCCCATCTCATTTCTACAGAATGTCTCACAACACTTTGACAAGTCGAGAGGTACACGGAGTACACTGCGTGCAAATGTGAGGATGCCTGACTCCTCTTGAACTTGATAGGAATCCCAATATCCCTATGGCTACTAGAAAGGGACCCTGTGTCTCTGGCTTCACCTCGAAAAGCGTTCCATTTGCCCTGACAAGAATCGAAGAAATTCCTGAGGTGTTCCTCGTATTTAGACAGGAATCCTGATGTAGCTGAACAAACACGAGTTTTGAAGGGCCATCCCCACCGTAACTGGTGAATATACCCCAGGTTCCCACCGCAACTCAAGAAAAACCATGAGACCTCCGCCTCTAAGGAAGATGAGGCCCGATTCCCCTGCAGTGCATGCAGACCAATTCCGTGATCACCATCAAACATGTAAGGAGCCTCAACTTGCTTGATGGATTTCGAGACAGTCCCCAAGAACAGGGTCACAGGTCTAGAGGAACCCTTAGGTCACCCCAGCAACACGAAGGAGATCCATGTACCCCAAATCAACTCGAGATGAGGCCCGAATCCCCTGCTTTCAATCCAGAGACATCCCCCGTTCCCAATCAAACACGACCAGTGGCTTGACTTCCTTTAGGCAACTCCAGAGATTCCCTGAGATCACCGTGCCATGTCTAGAGGAACACGAAGTTCAGAACAGCAACGCGTGGAATGCTCCGTGTACCCCAAATCGTCTCGAGATGAGAGCTGATTCCCTGGATTAGACTCAAGACATATGCCAACTTTCCACAAGCCCCTCAAGAGGAGGCTTCTCTTAGCCATAGGTATGTTGGAGGAACCATGAGTTTGCTGCCTCAAGTGGAATATACACCGAGAAGCCCTGACTGGAAAGGAGGCCGGATTTCCTTGCAGTGGCTTGAATGCAGGCTCGGCTTTCATCTCACAAAATGATGGCATGTCTGAATCCCCAGTGTAGACCCTAAAGAATGCCGTAGAGTCCAACCTCATTTCGACGGAATGCCTCACATCCCTTTGACTCCTCGAGAGGCACGCGGAGTTCACTGCTTCAAAACATGACGAAGCCTGACTCCTCATGAACATTGATAGGAATCCCAAAAGCCCTGGGCAACTGGAAAGGGACCCTGAGTTTCCGGCCTCACCTCGAGAAGCGTCCCTTTTATCCTGACAAGCCTCGAAGAGATACCTGAGCTGTCCCTCGTAACTAGACAGGATTCCTGGCGTCGCTGAACAAACACGAGTTTTGAAGGGCCATCCCCGCCGTAACTCGAGATTACAATCCAGGCCCATGCCACAACTCGAGAAAATCTATGGGACTTCCCCTCGAAGTGAGATGAAGCACAATTCCCCTGCACTGAATGCAGATCAATTCCGTGATCTCCTTCAAACATGTAAGGAGCCTCGACTTGCTTGATGGATCTCGAGACTGTCACCTTGAACATGGTCACATGTCTGGAGGGACACTGAAGTCACCCCAACAACTCGAAGGAGCTCCATGTACTCCAAATTAACTCGAGATGAGGCCCGATTTCCCTGCACTGAATCCACAGCCATCCCCTGTACCCCAGCAAACACGACCAGTGGCTTGACTTCCTTTAGGTAAATCCAGAGATTCCCCGAGAATACAGTCCCAAGTCTAGAGGAACACCAAGTTCATCAGAGCAACTTGAGGAATGCCCCGTGTACTCCAAAACTTCTCAAGATGAGAGCTGATTCCCTGGCTTAGACTCACGACATATGCCAAATTCCACAAGCCCCTCAAGTGGAGGCTTCTCTCAGCAATAGCTATTTGGGAGGCAACCTAGGTGTGCAGCCTCACGTGGAATATACACCGAAAAGCCCTGACAGGAAAGGAAGCCGGATTTCCTTGCTGTGGCTTGAATACAGGCTCGTCTTTCACCTCATCAGATGAAGGGATGTCTGAATCCCCTGTGGAGAACCTGGAGAAAGCCCTAGGTCCCTGTCTCATTTCGAGGGAATGCCTCATATCCCTTGGACACCTCGACAGGCACGCAGAGCTCACAACTTCAAGATGTGAAGATGTCTGACTCCTCTTGAACATGGATAGGAATCCCAATATCCCTGAGGCTACTGGAAAGGGGCCCTGAGTCTTCGGTCTCACCTGGAGAGGCGTCCCTTTTGCCCTGCCAAGTGTCAAAGAGATTCCTGAGGTGTCCCTCATAGTAAACTGGAGTCCTGATGTCACTGAACAAACCTGAGTTTAGAAGGACCATCCCGGCCGTAACTCGTGAATATACTCCAGGTTCACACCTCAACCCAAGAAAAACAATGAGATATCCCCCTCGACGCGAGATAAGGTTCGATTGCCCTGCATTGCATGCAGAGCAATTCCGTTATCCCCATCAAACTTGTAAGGAGCAATGACTTGCGTGTTAGATCTCGACAATGTCCTCAAGAAAACAGTTACAAGTCTACAGGCACCCTGAGGTCACCCCAGCAAATCTAAGGAGCTCATGTACCATAAATCAACATGAGATGAGGCCCGATTCCCCTGAATTGACTCCAGAGACTTCCCCCGTTCCCATCAAACACAACCAGTGGCTTGACTTCCTTTAGTCAACTCATGAGACTCCAGGAGAACACCCTCCCAAGTCTTGAGGAACACCAAGTTCAGCACAGCAACTCGAGGTATGCTCCGTGTACCCCAAATCGTCTAGAGATGAGAGCTGATTCCCTGGCTTAGACTCAAGACATATGCCAAAATTCCACAAGCCCCTCAAGAGGAGACTTCTCTTAGCAATAAATATGTGGGAGGCAGCCTGAGTTTGCTTCTTCAAGAGAAATATACACCGAGAAGCCCTGACTTGAAAGGAGGCCGGATTTTCTTTCTGTGGCTTGAATACAGGCTCGTCTTTCATCTCACAAGATGAAAGGATGTCTGAATCCCCAGTGGAGACCCTAGGGAAAGCCCTAGATCCCCATCTCATTTCTACGGAATGTCTCACAACACTTTGACAAGTCTAGAGGTACACGGAGTACACTGCTTGAAAATGTGAGGATGCCTGACTCCTCTTGAACTTGATAGGAATCCCAATATCCCTATGGCTACTAGAAAGGGACCCTGTGTCTCCGGCGTCACATCGAAAAGCGTTCCATTTGCCCTGACAAGAATCGAAGAAATTCCTGAGGTGTTCCTCGTATTTAGACAGGAATTCTGATGTAGCTGAACAAACACGAGTTTTGAAGGGCCATCCCCACCGTAACTCGAGAATATACCCCAGGTTCCCGCCGCAACTCAAGAAAAACCATGAGACCTCCGCCTCTAAGCAAGATGAGGCCCGATTCCCCTGCAGTGCATGCAGACCAATTCCGTGATCGCCATCAAACATGTAAGGAGCCTCAACTTGCTTGAAGGATTTCGAGACAGTCCCCAGGAACACGGTCACAAGTCTAGAGGAACCCTTAGGTCACCCCAGCAACACGAAGGAGATCCATGTACCCCAAATCAACTCGAGATGAGGCCCGAATCCCCTGCTTTCACTCCAGAGACATCCCCCGTTCCCAATCAAACACGACCAGTGGCTTGACTTCATTTAGGAAACTCCAGAGATTCCCTGAGATCACCGTGCCATGTCTAGAGGAACACGAAGTTCAGAACAGCAACGCGTGGAATGCTCCGTGTACCCCAAATCGTCTCGAGATGAGAGCTGATTCCCTGGATTAGACTCAAGACATATGCCAACTTTCCACAAGCCCCTCAAGAGGAGGCTTCTCTTAGCCATAGGTATGTTGGAGGAACCATGAGTTTGCTGCCTCAAGTGGAATATACACCGAGAAGCCTGACTGGAAAGGAGGCCGGATTTCCTTGCAGTGGCTTGAATACAGGCTCGTCTTTCATCTCACAAAATGATGGCATGTCTGAATCCCCAGTGTAGACCCTAAGAAATGCCGTAGAGTCCCACCTCATTTCGACGGAATGCCTCACATCCCTTTGACTACTCGAGAGGCACGCAGAGTTCACTGCTTCAAAACATGACGAAGCCTGACTCCTCATGAACATTGATAGGAATCCCAAAAGCCCTGGGCTACTGGAAAGGGACCCTGAGTTTCCGGCCTCACCTCGAGAAGCGTCCCTTTTATCCTGACAAGCCTCGAAGGGATACCTGAGGTGTCCCTCGTAACTAGACAGGAGTCCTGGCGTCGCTGAACAAACACGAGTTTTGAAGGGCCATCCCCGCCGTAACTCGAGATTACACTCCAGGCCCATGCCACAACTCGAGAAAAACTATGGGACTTCCCCTCGAAGTGAGATGAAGCACAATTCCCCTGCATTGAATGCAGAAGAATTCCGTGAACTCCATCAAACATGTAAGGAGCCTCGACGTGCTTGATGGATCTCGAGACAGTCACCTTGAACATGGTCACATGTCTGGAGGGACACTGAAGTCACCCCAGCAACTCGAAGGAGCTCCATGTACTCCAAATCAACTCGAGATGAGGCCCGATTCCCCTGCACTGAATCCACAGCCATCCCCTGTACCCCAGAAAACACGACCAGTGGCTTGACATCCTTTAGGTAAATCCAGAGATTCCCCGAGAATACAGTCCCAAGTCTAGAGGAACACCAAGTTCATCAGAGCAACTCGAGGAATGCCCCGTGTACTCCAAAACTTCTCAAGATGAGAGCTGATTCCCTGGCTTAGACTCACGACATATGCCAAATTCCACAAGCCCCTCAAGTGGAGGCTTCTCTCAGCAATAGCTATTTGGGAGGCAACCTAGGTGTGCAGCCTCACGTGGAATATACCCCGAGAAGCCCTGACAGGAAAGGAGGCCGGATTTCCTTGCAGTGGCTTGAATACAGGCTCGTCTTTCACCTCATCAGATGAAGGGATATCTGAATCCCCTGTGGAGAACCTGGAGAAAGCCCTAGGTCCCCGTCTCATTTCGAGGGAATGCCTCATATCACTTGGACACCTCGACAGGCACGCAGAGCTCACAACTTCAAGATGTGAAGATGTCTGACTCCTCTTGAACATGGATAGGAATCCCAATATCCCTGAGGCTACTGGAAAGGGGCCCTGAGTCTTCGGCCTCACCTGGAGAGGCGTCCCTTTTGCCCTGCCAAGTGTCAAAGAGATTCCTGAGGTGTCCCTCATACTAAACTGGAGTCCTGATGTCGCTAAACAAACCTGAGTTTAGAAGGGCCATCCCCACCGTAACTCATGAATATACTCCAGGTCCACACCTCAACCCAAGAAAAACCATGAGATATCCCCCTCGAAGCGAGATAAGGTCCGATTGCCCTGCATTGCATGCAGAGCAATTCCGTTATCCCCATCAAACTTGTAAGGAGCAATGTCTTGCATTATAGATCTCGACAATGTCCCCAAGAAAACAGTTACAAGTCTAGAGGCACCCTGAGGTCACCCCAGCAAATCTAAGGAGCTCCATGTACCCTAAATCACCACCAGATGAGGCCCGATTCCCCTGAATTGACCCCAGAGCCTTCCTTCGTTCCCCGTCAAACACAACCAGTGGCTTGACTTCTTTAGGTAACTCCAGAGACTCCAGGAGAACACCCTCCCAAGTCTTGAGGAACACCAAGTTCAGCACAGCAACTCGAGGAATGCTCCGTGTACCCCAAATCGTCTAGAGATGAGAGCTGATTCCCTGACTTAGACTCAAGACGTATGCCAAACTTCCACAAGCCCCTCAAGAGGAGGCTTCTTTTAGCAATAGGTATGTGGGAGGGACACTGAGTTTGATGCCTCAAGTGATATATACACTGAGAAGCCCTTACTAGAAAGGATGCCGGATTTCCCTGCAGTGGTTTGAATACAGGCTCGTCTTTCATCTCACTAGATGAAGGGATGTCTGAATCCCCTGTGGAGACCGCAGCTAAAGCCGTAGATCCGCATCTCATTTCGACGGAATGCCTCACTTGCCTTTGACACCTCGAGAGATATGCGGAGATCACTGCTTGAAAGTGTGAAGATGCCTGACTCCTCTTGAACAATGATAGGAAGTGCAATGTCACTGTGGCTACTGGAAAGCGATACTGGGTTTCCCGCCTCACTTCGAGAAGCATCCCTTTTGCCCTGACAAGCCTCGAAGAGATTTCTGATGTGTCCCTTCTAACTAGACAGGAGTCCTGATATCGCTGAACAAACACGAGTTTTGAAGGGCCATCCCCGCCATAACTCGAGAATATACCTCAGGTCTCAACTGCAATTCGACATAAACCATGAGACTTCATCCTCGAAGCGAGATGAGGACCGATTTCCCTGCATTTCATGCAGAGCCATTCCGTGAACTCCATGAAACATGTATGGAGCCTCGACTTGCTTGATGTATCTCGAGACAGTCCCCGTGAACATGGTCACATGTCTGGAGGGACACTGAAGTCACCCCAGCAAATCGAAGGAGCTCCATGTATTCCAAATCCACTCGAGATGAGGCCCGATTCCCCTGCCTTGACTCCACAGCCATCCCCTGTACCCCATCAAACACGATCAGTGGCTTGACTTCCTTTAGGCAACTCCAGAGACTCCAGGAAAACAACCTCCCAAGTCTTGAGGAACACCAAGTTCAGCACAGCAACTCGAGGAATGCTCCGTGTACCCCAAATCGTCTAGAGATGAGAGCTGATTCCCTGGCTTAGACTCAAGACGTATGCCAGCTTTCCAGAAGGCACTCAAGAGGTGGCTTCTCTCAGCAATAGTTATTTGGGAGGCACCCTGAATTTGCTGCCTCAAGTGGAATAAACACCGAGCAGCCCTGACAAGAAAGGAGGCCGGATTTCCTTGCAGTGGTTAGAATACAGGCTCGTCTTTCATCTCACATGATGAAGGGAAGTCTGAATCCCCTGTGGAGACCATAGAGAAAGCACTACCTTCCCTCCTCATTTCCAAGGAAAGCCTCACATCCATTTGACACCTCGAGGGACACGCGGAGTTCACTGCTTCAAAATGTGACGAGGCCTGACTCCTCTTGAACACTGATGGGAAGCACAATATCACGGTGGCTACTGGAAAGGGACACTGGGTCTCCCGACTCACCTTGAGAAGCGTCCCATTTGCCCTGCCAAGGCTCGAAGAGACTCCTGATGTGTCCCTCATAACTAAACAGGAGTTCTCACGTCGCAGAAAAAACACGAGTTTGCAGGGCCATCCCGGCCTTAAGTCGAGATTACACCCCAGGTCCCCGCCGCAACTCGAGAAAAACCATGAGACTTCCCCCTAGAAGCGAGATGAGGCCCGAATCCCCTGCCTTGCAATGCAGAGCAGTTCCGTGATCCCCATTAAACATGAAAGGAGCATCGACTTGCTTGATGGATCTCGAGACAGTCCCCAAGAATACGGTAACAAGTCTAGAGAGACCCTGAGGTCACCCCAGCAAAACGAAGAAGCTCCATGTACTGAAAATCAACTCGAGATGAGGCCCGATTCCCCTGCACTGACTCCACAGCCATCCGCCGTTCCAAAACAAACACGACCAGTGGCTTGACTTCCTTTAGGCAACTGCAGAGATTCCCCGAGAACACCGTCCGAAATCTAGAGGAACAGCAAGTTCATCAGAGCAACTCGAGTAATGCACCGTGTACTACAAAACGTCTCAAGATGAGAGCTGATTCCCTGGCTTAGACTCAAGACATATGCCAAAATTCCACAAGCCCCTCAAGAGGAGGCTTCTCTTAGCAATAAGTATGTGGGAGGCACCCTGAGTTTGCTGCTTCAATAGAAATATACACCGAGAAGCCCTGACTTGAAAGGAGACGGGTTTTCTTTCTGTGGCTTGAATACAGGCTCGTCTTTCATCTCACAAGATGAAGGGATGTCTGAATCCCCAGTGGAGACCCTAGAGAAAGCCCTAGATCCCCATCTCATTTCTACGGAATGTCTCACAACACTTTGACAAGTCGAGAGGTACGCGGAGTACACTGCTTGAAAATGTGAGGATGCCTGACTCCTCTTGAACTTGATAGGAATCCCAATATCCCTATGGCTACTAGAAAGGGGCCCTGTGTCTACGGCGTCACCTCGAAAAGCGTTCCATTTGCCCTGACAAGAATCGAAGAAATTCCTGAGGTGTTCCTCGTACTTAGACAGGAATCCTGACGTAGCTGAACAAACACGAGTTTTGAAGGGCCATCCCCACCGTAACTCGTGAATATACCCCAGGTTCCTGCCGCAACTCAAGAAAAAAAATGAGACCTCCGCCTCTAAGCAAGATGAGGCCCGATTCCCCCGAAGTGCATGCAGACCAATTCCGTGATCGCCATCAAACAAGTAAGGAGCCTCAACTTGCTTGATAGATCTCGAGACAGTCCCCAAGAACACGGTCACAAGTCTAGAGGAACCTTAGGTCACCCCAGCAACACGAAGGAGATCCATGTACCCCAAATCAACTCGAGATGAGGCCCGAATCCCCTGCTTTCAATCCAGAGACATCCCCCGTTCCCAATCAAACACGACCAGTGGCTTGACTTCCTTTAGGCAACTCCAGAGATTCCCTGAGATCACCGTGCCATGTCTAGAGGAACACGAAGTTCAGAACAGCAACGCGTGGAATGCTCCGTGTACCCCAAATCGTCTCGAGATGAGAGCTGATTCCCTGGATTAGACTCAAGACATATGCCAACTTTCCACAAGCCCCTCAAGAGGAGGCTTCTCTTAGCCATAGGTATGTTGGAGGAACCATGAGTTTGCTGCCTCAAGTGGAATATACACCGAGAAGCCCTGACTGGAAAGGAGGCCGGATTTCCTTGCAGTGGCTTGAATACAGGCTCGTCTTTCATCTCACAAAATGAAGGCATGTCTGAATCCCCAGTGTAGACCCTAAAGAAAGCCGTAGAGTCCCACCTCATTTCGACAGAATGCCTCACATCCCTTTGACTCCTCGAGAGACGCACGCGGAGTTCACTGCTTCAAAACATGACGAAGCCTGACTCCTCATGAACATTGATAGGAATCCCAAAAGCCCTGGGCTACTGGAAAGGGACCCTGAGATTCCGGCCTCACCTCGAGAAGCGTCCCTTTAATCCTGACAAGCCTCGAAGAGATACCTGAGGTGTCCCTCGTAACTAGACAGGAGTCCTGGCGTCGCTGAACAAACACGAGTTTTGAAGGCCCATAACCGCTGTAACTCGAGATTAACTCCAGGCCCATGCCACAACTCGAGAAAAACTATGGGACTTCCCCTCGAAGTGAGATGAAGCACAATTCCCCTGCATTGAATGCAGAGCAAATCCGAGATCTCCATCAAACATGTAAGAAGCCTCGACTTGCTTGATGGATCTCGAGACAGTCACCTTGAACATGGTCACATGTCTGGAGGGACACTGAAGTCACCCCAGCAACTCGAAGGAGCTCCATGTACTCCAAATCAACTCGAGATGAGGCCCGATTCCCCTGCACTGACTCCACAGGAATCCCCTGTACCCCAGCAAACACGACCAGTGGCTTGACTTCCTTTAGGTAAATCCAGAGATTCCCCGAGAATACAGTCCCAAGTCTAGAGGAACACCAAGTTCATCAGAGCAACTCGAGGAATGCCCCGTGTACTCCAAAACTTCTCAAGATGAGAGCTGATTCCCTGGCTTTGACTCAGGACATATGCCAAATTCCACAAGCCCCTCAAGTGGAGGCTTCTCTCAGCAATAGCTATTTGGGAGGCAACCTAGGTGTGCAGCCTCACGTGGAATATACACCGAGAAGCCCTGACAGGAAAGGAGGCCGGATTTCCTTGCAGTGGCTTGAATACAGGCTCGACTTTCACCTCATCAGATGAAGGGATGTCTGAATCCCCTGTGGAGACCCTGGAGAAAGCCCTAGGTCCCCGTCTCATTTCGAGGGAATGCCTCATATCCCTTGGAAACCTCGACAGGCACGCAGAGCTCACAACTTCAAGATGTGAAGATGTCTAACTCCTCTTGAACATGGATAGGAATCCCAATATCACTGAGGCTACTGGAAAGGGGCCCTGAGTCTTCCGCCTCATCTGGAGAGGCGTCCCTTTTTCCCTGCCAAGTGTCAAAGAGATTCCTGAGGTGTCCCTCATAGTAAACTGGAGTCCTGACGTCGCTGAACAAACCAGAGTTTAGAAGGGCCATCCCGGCCGTAACTCGTGAATATACTCCAGGTCCACACCTCAACCCAAGAAAAACCATGAGATATCCCCCTCGACGCGAGATAAGGTCCGATTGCCCTGCATTGCATGCAGAGCAATTCCGTTATCCCCATCAAACTTGTAAGGAGCAATGACTTGCATGATAGATCTCGACAATGTCCCCAAGAAAAGAGTTACAAGTCTACAAGAACCCTGAGGTCACCCCAGCAAATCTAAGGAGCTCCATGTACCCTAAATCACCACGAGATGAGGCCCGATTCCCCTGAATTGACTCCAGACCATTCCCCCGTTCCCCATCAAACACAACCAGTGGCTTGACTTCCTTTAGTCAACTCAGGAGACTCCAGGAGAACACCCTCCCAAGTCTTGAGGAACACCAAGTTCAGCACAGCAACTCGAGGTATGCTCCGTGTACCCCAAATCGTCTAGAGATGAGAGCTGATTCCCTGGCTTAGACTCAAGACGTATGTCGGCTTTCCACAAGCCCCTCATGTGGAGGCGTCTCTTAGCAATAGGTATTTGGGAGGCACCCTGAGTTTGCTGCCTCAAGTGGAATATACACCGAGCAGCCCTGACACGAAAGGAGGCCAGATTTCCTTGCAGTGGTTAGAATACAGGCTCGTCTTTCTTCTCACAGGATGAAGGGATGTCTGAATCCCCTGTGGAGACCCTAGAGAAAGCACTACCTTCCCACCTCATTTCCAAGGAAAGCCTCACATCCCTTTGAGAACTCGAGAGGCACGCAGAGTTCACTGCTTCAAAATGTGACGAGGCCTGACTCCTCTTGAACATTGATAGGAAGCGCAATATCCCTGTGGCTACTGGAAAGTGACACTGGGTTTCCCGACTCACGTTGAGAAGCGTTCCATTTGCCCTGCCAAGCCTCGAAGAGACTCCTGAGGTGTCCCTCGTAACTAGACAGGAGTCCTGACGTCGCAGAACAAACACGAGTTTTGCAGGGCCATCCTGGCCTTAACTCGAGAATATACCCCAGGTCCCCGCCGCAACTCGAGAAAAACCATGAGACTTCCCCCTAGAAGCGAGATGAGGCCCGAATTCCCTGCCTTGCATGCAGAGCAATTCCGTGATCCCCATTAAACATGTAAGGAGCATCGACTTGCTTGATGGATCTCGAGACAGTCATCTTGAACACTGTCACATGGCTGGAGGGACACTGAAGTCACCCCAGAAACTCGAAGGAGCTCCATGTACTCCAAATCAACTCGAGATGAGGCCCGAATTCCCTGCCTTGCATGCAGAGCAATTCCGTGATCCCCATTAAACATGTAAGGGGCATCGACTTGCTTATTGGATCTCGAGACAGTTCCCAAGATTACGGTCACAAGTTTAGAGAGACCCTGAGGTCACGCCTGCAATGCGAAGAAGCTCTATGTACCCCAAATCAACTCGAGATGAGGCCCGATTCCCCTGCATTGACTCCACAGCCATCCGCCGTTCCCCAACAAACACGACCTGTGGCTTGACTTCCTTTAGGCAAGTGAAGAGATTCCCCGAGAACACCGTCCGAAATCTAGAGGAACAGCAAGTTCATCAGAGCAACTCGAGGAATGCCCCGTGTACTCCATAACATCTCAAGATGAGAGCTGATTCCCTGGCTTAGACACAAGACATATGCCAAAATTCCACATGCCCCTCCAGAGGAGGCTTCTCTTAGCAATAAGTATGTATGAGGGACACTGAGTTTGCTGCTACAAGAGAAATATACACCGAGAAAACCTGACTTGAAAGGAGGCCGGATTTCCTTTCTGTGACTTGAATACAGGCTCTGTTTTCATCTCACAAGATGAAGGGATGTCTGAATCTCCAGTGGAGACCCTAGCGAAAGCCCTAGATCCCCATCTCATTTCTACGGAATGTCTCACAACACTTTGACAAGTCGAGAGGTACGCAGAGTACACTGCTTGAAAATGTGAGGATGCCTGACTCCTCTTGAACTTTGATAGGAATCACAATATCCATATGGCTACTAGAAAGGGACCCTGTGTCTCCGGCGTCACCTCGAGAAGCGTTCCTTTTGCCCTGACAAGAATCGAAGAAATTCCTGAGGTGTTCCTCGTATTTAGACAGGAATCCTGACGTAGCTGAACAAACACGAGTTTTGAAGGGCCATCCCCACCGTAACTCGTGAATATACCCCAGGTTCCCGCCGCAACTCAAGAAAAACCATGAGACCTCCGCCTCTAAGCAAGATGAGGCCCGATTCCCCTGCAGTGCATGCAGACCAATTCCGTGATCGCCATCAAACATGTAAGGAGCCTCTACTTGCTTGATGGATCTCGAGACAGTCCCCATGAACACGGTCACAAGTCTAGAGGAACCCTTAGGTCACCCCAGCAACACGAAGGAGATCCATGTACCCCAAATCAACTCGAGATGAGGCCCGAATCCCCTGCTTTCACTCCAGAGACATCCCCCGTTCCCAATCAAACACGACCAGTGGCTTGACTTCATTTAGGAAACTCCAGAGATTCCCTGAGATCACCGTGCCATGTCTAGAGGAACACGAAGTTCAGAACAGCAACGCGTGGAATGCTCCGTGTACCCCAAATCGTCTCGAGATGAGAGCTGATTCCCTGGATTAGACTCAAGACATATGCCAACTTTCCACAAGCCCCTCAAGAGGAGGCTTCTCTTAGCCATAGGTATGTTGGAGGAACCATGAGTTTGCTGCCTCAAGTGGAATATACACCGAAAAGGCCTGACTGGAAAGGAGGCCGGATTTCCTTGCAGTGGCTTGAATACAGGCTCGTCTTTCATCTCACAAAATGATGGCATGTCTGAATCCCCAGTGTAGACCCTAAAGAAAGCCGTAGAGTCCCACCTCATTGCGACGGAATGCCTCACATCCCTTTTACTCCTCGAGAGGCACGCGGAGTTCACTGCTTCAAAACATGACGAAGCCTGACTCCTCATGAACATTGATAGGAATCCCAAAAGCCCTGGGCTACTGGAAAGGGACCCTGAGTTTCTGGCCTCACCTCGAGAAGCGTCCCTTTTATCCTGACAAGCCTCGAAGAGATACCGGAGGTGTCCCTCGTAACTAGACAGGAGTCCTGACGTTGCTGAACAAACACGAGTTTTGAAGGGCCATCCCCCCATAACTCGAGATTACACTCCAGGTCCATGGCACAACTCGAGAAAAACTATGGGACTTCCCCTCGAAGTGAGATGAAGCACAATTCCCCTGCATTGAATGCAGATCAATTCCGTGATCTCCATCAAACATTAAGGAGCCTCGACTTGCTTGATGGATCTCGAGACAGTCACCTTGAACATGCTCACATGTCCGGAGGGACACTGAAGTTACCCCAGCAACTCGAAGGAGCTCCATGTACTTCAAATCAACTCGAGATGAGGCCCGATTCCCCTGCACTGACTCCACAGCCATCCCCTGTTCCCCAGCAAACAAGATCAGTGGCTTGACTTCCTTTAGGTAAATCCAGAGATTCCCCGAGAACACCGTCCCAAGTCTAGAGGAACACCAAGTTCATCAGAGCAACTCAAGGAATGCCCCGTGTACACCAAATCGTCTTAAGATCAGAGCTGATTCCCTGGCTTAGACTTAAGCCGTATGTCAACTTCCCACAAGACTCTCAAGAGGAGTTTTCTCTCCGCAATAGGAATTTGGGAGGTACCCTGAGTTTGCAGCCTCACCTGGAATATACACCGAGAAGCCCTGACTTGAAAGGAGGCCGGATTTTCTTGCAGTGGCTTGAATACAGGCTCGTCTTTCACCTCACAGAATGAAGGGATGTCTGAATCCCCTGTGGAGACCGCAAAGAAAGCCGTAGGTCCCACCTCATTTCGACGGAATGCCTCACTATCCCTTTGACACCTCGAGAGGCACGCGGAGATCACTGCTTCAAAAATGTGAAGATGCCTGACTCCTCTTGAACAATGATATGAATCCCAATATCACTGTGGCTACTGGAAAGGGCCCTGGGTTTCCGCCTCACTTCGAGAAGCGTCCCTTTTGCCCTGACAAGCCTCGAAGAGAGATTTCTGAGGTGTCCCTCGTAACTAGACAGGAGTCCTGACATCGCTGAACAAACACGAGTTTTGAAGGGCCATCCCCACCATAACTCGAGAATATACTCCGGTCCAGCCTGCAATTCGAGAAAAACCATGAGACTTCCCCCTCGAAGCGAGATGAGGACCGATTCCCCTGCATTTCATGCAGAGCAATTCCGTGATCTCCATCAAACATGTAAGGAGCCTCGACTTGCTTGATGGATCTCGAGACAGTCCCGTGAACATGGTCACATGTCTGGAGGGACACTGAAGTACACCCAGCAATCGAAGGAGCTCCATGTACTCCAAATCAACTCGAGATGAGGCCCGATTCCCCTGCCTTGACTCCACAGCCATCCCCTGTTCCCCATCAAACAGATCAGTGGCTTGACTTCCTTTAGGTAAATCCAGAGATTCCCCGAGAACACCGTCCCAAGTCTAGAGGAACACCAAGTTCATCAGAGCAACTCAAGGAATGCCCCGTGTACTCCAAATCGTCTCAAGATGAGAGCTGATTCCCTGGCTTAGACTTAAGCCGTATGTCAACTTCCCACAAGCCCCTCAAGAGGAGGATTCTCTCAGCAATAGGTATTTGGGAGGCACCCTGAGTTTGCTGTCTCACATGGAATATACACCGAGAAGACCTGACTCAAAAGGAGGCCGGATTTTCTTGCAGTGGCTTGAATACAGGCTCGTCTTTCACCTCATCAGATGAAGGGATGTCTGAATCCCCTGTGGAGACCCTGGAGAAAGCCCTAGGTCCCCGCCTCATTTCGAGGGAATGCCTCATATCCCTTTGACACCTCGACAGGCATGCGGAGCTCACTGCTTCAAAATGTGAAGATGCCTGCATCCTCTTGAACATTCATAGGAATCCCAATATCACTGTGGCTTCTGGAAAGGGGCCCTGGATCTCCCGCCTCAGGTGGAGAGGCGTCCATTTTGCCCTGCCACGCATCGAAGTGAATCCTGAGGTATCCCTCGTAACTAAACTGGAGTCCTGACGTCGCTGAACAAACCCGAGTTTTAAAGGGCCATCCCCGCCGTAACTCGTGAATATACTCCATGGCCCACCTCAATCCGAGAAAAATCATGAGATATCCCCCTCGAAGCGAGATGACATCCGATTCCACTGCATTGCATGCAGAGCAATACCGTTATCACCATCAAACATGTAAGGAGCATCAACTTGATTGATGGATCTCGAGAAAGTCCCCAAGAAAACATTTACAAGTCTAGTGAGACCCTGAGGTAAACCCAGCAACACTAAGGAGCTCCATGTACCCTATATCAACACGAGATGAGGCCCGATTCCACTGCATTGACTCCAGAGCCTTCCGCCGTTCTCCACCAAACATGACCAGTGGCTTGACTTCATTTAGGCAACTCCAGAGACTCCAGGAGAACACCCTCCTAAGTCTTGAGGAACACCAAGTTCAGCACAGCAACACGAGGAATGCTCTGTGTATCCCAAATCGTCTAGAGATGAGAGCTGATTCCCTGGCTTAGACTCAAGACGTATGCCAGCTTCCCACAAGCCCCACAAGCGGAGGATTCTCTCAGCAATATGTATGTGGGAGGCACCCTGACCTTCCTGCCTCAAGTGGAATATACACCGAGGAGCCCGGACACGAAAGGAGGCCGGATTTCCTTGCAGTGGCTTCAATACAGGCTCTTCTTTCATCTCACAAGATGAAGGGATGTCTGAACCCCTGTGGAGACCCCAGAGAAAGCCCTACATTCCCACCTCATTTCGAAGGAAAGCCTCACATCCCTTTGACACCTCGAGAGGCACGCAGAGTTCACTGCTTCAAAAGGTGACGAGGCCTGACTCCTCTTGAACATTGATAGGAAGCGCAATATCCCTGTGGCTACTGGAAAGGGACCCTGGGTCTCCCAACTCACCTTGAGAAGCGTCCCATTTGCCCTGCCAAGCCTCGAAGAGACTCCTGAGGTGTCCCTCGTAACTAGACAGGAGTCCTGACGTCGCAGAACAAACACGAGTTTTGCAGGCCCATCCTCGCCTTAACTCGAGAATATAACCCAGGTCCCCGGCTCAACTCGAGAAAAACCATGAGACTTCCCCCTAGAAGCGAGATGAGGCCCGAATCCCCTGCCTTGCCTGCAGAGCAATTTCGTGATCCCCATTAAACATGTAAGGAGCATCGACTTGCTTGATGGATCTCGAGACAGTCCCCAAGAATACTGTCACAAGTCCAGAGAGATCCTGAGGTCACACCAGCAAAGCGAAGAAGCTCCATGTACCACTAATCAACTCGAGATGAGGCCCGATTCCCCTGCATTGACTCCAGAGCCATTCGCCGTTCAGCAAAAAACACGAACCAGTGGCTTGACTTCCTATAGGCAACTGCCGAGATTCCCCGAGAACACCGTCCCAAGTCTAGAGGAACACCAAGTTCATCAGAGCAACTCGAGAAATGCCCGTGTACTCCAAAACTTCTCAAGATGAGAGCTGATTCCCTGGCTTAGACTCACGACATATGCCAAATTCCACAAGCCCCTCAAGTGGAGGCTTCTCTCAGCAATAGCTATTAGGGAGGCAACCTAGGTGTGCAGCCTCACGTGGAATATACACCGAGAAGCCCTGACAGGAAAGGAGTCCGGATTTCCTTGCAGTGGCTTGAATACAGGCTCGTCTTTCACCTCATCAGATGAAGGGATATCTGAATCCCCTGTGGAGAACCTGGAGAAAGCCATAGGTCCCCGTCTCATTTCGAGGGAATGCCTCATATCCCTTGGACACCTCGACAGGCACGCAGAGCTCACAACTTCAAGATGTGAAGATGTCTGACTCCTCTTGAACATTGATAGGAATTCCAATATCCCTGAGGCTACTGGAAAGGGGCCCTGAGTCTTCCGCCTCACCTGGAGAGGCGTCCCTTTTGCCCTGCCAAGTGTCAAAGAGATTCCTGAGGTGTCCCTCATAGTAAACTGGAGTCCTGATGTCGCTGAACAAACCTGAGTTTAGAAGGGCCATCCCCGCCGTAACTCGTGAATATACTCCAGGTCCACACCTCAACCCAAGAAAAACCATGAGATATCCCCCTCGACACGAGATAAGGTCCGATTGCCCTGCATTGCATGCAGAGCAATTCCGTTATCCCCATCAAACTTGTAAGGAGCAATGACTTGCATGATAGATCTCGACAATATCCTCAAGAAAACAGTTACAAGTCTAGAGGCACCCTGAGGTCACCCCAGCAAATCTAAGGAGCTCCATGTACCCTAAATCACCACGAGATGAGGCCCGATTCCCCTGAATTGACTCCAGAGCCTTCCTTCGTTCCCCGTCAAACACAACCAGTGGCTTGACTTCCTTTAGGCAACTCCAGAGGCTCCAGGAGAACACCCTCCCAAGTCTTGAGGAACACCAAGTTCAGCACAGCAACTCGAGGAATGCTCCGTGTACCCCAAATCGTCTAGAGATGAGAGCTGATTCCCTGACTTAGACTCAAGACGTATGCCAACGTTCCACAAGCCCCTCAAGAGGAGGCTTTTCTTAGCAATAGATTTGTGGGAGGGACCCTGAGTTTGATGCCTCAAGTGATATATACACTGAGAAGCCCTGACTAGAAAGGATGCAGGATTTCCTTGCAGTGGTTTGAATACAGGCTCGTCTTTCATCTCAAAGGATGAAGGGATGTCTGAATCCCCTGTGGAGACCCTAGAGAAAGCACTACCTTCCCACCTCATTTCCAAGGAAAGCCTCACATCCCTTTGACAACTCGAGAGGCACGCAGAGTTCACTGCTTCAAAATGTGACGAGGCCTGACTCCTCTTGAACATTGATAGGAAGCGCAATATCCCTGTGGCTACTGGAAAGTGACCCTGGGTCTCCCGACTCACCTTGAGAAGCGTCATATTTGCCCTGGCAAGGCTCGAAGAGACTCCTGAGGTGTCCCTCGTAACTAGACAGGAGTCCTGACGTTGCAGAACAAACACGAGTTTTGCAGGGCCATCCTGGCCTTAACTCGAGAATATAGCCCAGGTCCCTGCCGCAACTCCAGAAAAACCATGAGACTTCCCCCTAGAAGCGAGATGAGGCCCGAATTCCCTGCCTTGCATGCAGAGCAATTCCGTGATCCCCATTAAACATGTAAGGAGCATCGACTTGCTTGATGGATCTCGAGACAGTCCCCAAGAATACGGTCACAAGTCTAGAGAGACCCTGAGTCACCCCCCAGCACAGCGAAGAAGCTCCATGTACCCCAAATAAACTCGAGATGAGGCCCGATTGCCCTGCATTCACTCCACAGCCATCCGCCGTTCCCCACCAAACACGACCAGTGGCTTGACTTCCTTTAGGCAACTGCAGAGAATACCCGAGAACACCGTCCGAAATCTAGAGGAACAGCAAGTTCATCAGAGCAACTCGAGGAATGCCCCGTGTACTCCAAAACGTCTCAAGATGAGAGCTGATTCCCTGGCTTAGACTCAAGACATATGCCAAAATTCCACAAGCCCCTCAAGAGGAGGCTTCTCTTAGAAATAAGTATGTGGGAGGCACCCTGAGTTTGCTGCTTCAAGAGAAATATACACCGAGAAGACCTGACTTGAAAGGAGGCCGGATTTCCTTTCTGTGGCTTGAATACAGGCTCGTCTTTCATCTGACAAGATGAAGGGATGTCTGAATCCCCAGTGGAGACCCTAGCGAAAGCCCTAGATCCCTATCTCATTTCTACGGAATGTCTCACATCACCTTGACAAGTCGAGAGGTACGCGGAGTACACTGCTTGAAAATGTGAGGATGCCTGACTCCTCTTGAACTTGATAGGAAACCCAATATCCCTATGGCTACTAGAAAGGACACTGTGTCTCCGACCTCACCTCGGGAAGCGTCCCTTTTGCCCTGACAAGAATCGAAGAAATTCCTGAGATGTTCCTCGTACTTAGACAGGAATCCTGACGTAGCTGAACAAACACGAGTTTTGAAGGGCCATGCCCACCGTAGCTGGTGAATATACCCCAGGTGCCCGCCGCAACTCAAGAAAAACCATGAGACCTCCGCCTCTAAGCAAGATGAGGCCGATTCCCACGCAGTGCATGCAGATCAATTCCGTGATCGCCATCAAACATGTAAGGAGCCTCTACTTGCTTGATGGATCTCGAGACAGTCCCCAAGAACACGGTCACAAGTCTAGAGGAACCCTTAGGTCACCCCAGCAAGACGAAGGAGATCCACGTACCCCAAATCAACTCGAGATGAGGCCCGAATCCCCTGCTTTCACTCCAGAGCCATCCCCCGTTCCCAATCAAACACGACCAGTGGCTTGATTTCTTTTAGGCAACTCCAGAGATTCCCTGAGATTACCGTGCCATGTCTAGAAGAACACGAGGTTCAGAACAGCAACGCGTGGAATGCTCCGTGTACCCCAAATCGTCTCGAGATAGAGAGCTGATTCCCTGCATTAGACTCAAGACATATGCCAACTTTCCACAAGCCCCTCAAGAGGAGGCTTCTCTTAGCCATAGGTATGTTGGAGGGACCATGAGTTTGCTGCCTCAAGTGGAATATACACCGAAAAGGCCTGACTGGAAAGGAGGCCGGATTTCCTTGCAGTGGCTTGAATACAGGCTCGTCTTTCATCTCACAAAATGATGACATGTCTGAATCCCCAGTGTAAACCCTAAAGAAAGCCGTAGAGTCCCACCTCATTTCGACGGAATGCCTCACATCCCTTTGACTCCTCGAGAGGCACGCGGAGTTCACTGCTTCAAAACGTGATGATGCCTGAGTCCTCATGAACATTGATAGGAATCCCAAAAGCCCTGGGCTACTGGAAAGGGACGCTGAGATTCCGGCCTCACCTCGAAAAGCGTCCCTTTTGCCCTGACAAGCCTCGAAGAGATACCTCAGGTGTCCCTTGTAACTAGACAGGAGTCCTGACGTCGCTGAACAAACACGAGTTTTGAAGGGCCATCCCCGCCGTAACTGGAGATTATACCCCAGGTCCATGCCGCAACTCGAGAAAAACCATGGGACTTCCCCTCGAAGTGAGATGAGGCACGATTCCCCTGCATTGAATGCAGAGCAATTCCGTGATCTCCATCAAACATGTAAAGAGCCTCGACTTGCTTGATGTATCTCGAGACAGTCAACTGGAACATGGTCACATGTCTGGAGGGACACTTAAATCACCCCAGCACCTCGAAGGAGCTCCATGTACTCCAAATCAAATTGAGATGAGGCCCGATTCCCCTGCACTGACTCCACAGCCATCCCCTGTACCCCAGCAAACACGACCAGTGGCTTGACTTCCTTTAGGTAAATCCAGAGATTCCCCGAGAATACCGTCCCAAGTCTAGAGGAACACCAAGTTCATCAGAGCAACTCAAGGAATGCCCCGTGTACACCAAACCGTCTCAAGATCAGAGCTGATTCCATGGCTTAGACTTAAGCCGTATGTCAACTTCCCACAAGACCCTCAGGAGGAGTTTTCTATCAGCAATTCGTATTTGGGAGGCACCCTGAGTTTGCAGCCTCACGTGGAATATACACCGAGAAGCCCTGACTCGAAAGGAGGCCGGATTTCTTGCAGTGGCTTGAATACAGGCTCGTCTTTCACCTCATCAGATGAAGGGATGTCTGAATCCCCTGTGGAGACCCTGGAGAAAGCCCTAGGTCCCCATCTCATATCGAGGAATGCCTCATATCCCTTGGACACCTCGACAGGCACGCAGATCTCACTGCTTCAAGATGTGAAGATGTCTGACTCCTCTTGAACATTGATAGGAATCCCGATATCCCTGCGGCTACTGGAAAGGGGCCCTGAGTCTCCCGGCTCAACTGGAGAGGCGTCCCTTTTGCCTTGCCAAGTGTCAAAGAGATTCCTGAGGTGTCCCTCGTAACTAAACTGGAGTGCTGACGTCGCTGAACAAACCCGAGTTTAGAAGGGCCATCCCCGCCGTAACTCGTGAATATACTCCAGGTCCACACCTCAACCCAAGAAAAACCATGAGATATCCCCCTCGAAGTGAGATAAGGTCCGATTGCCCTGCATTGCATGCAGAGCAATTCTGTTATCCCCATCAAACTTGTAAGGAGCATCGACTTGCATGATAGATATCGAGAAAGTCCCCAAGAAAACAGTTACAAGTCTAGAGGCACCTGAGGTCACCCCAGCAAAGCTAAGGTGTTCCATGTACCCTAAATCACCACGAGATGAGGCCCGATTCCCCTGAATTGACTCCAGAGCCTTCCCCCATTCACCGTCAAACACAACCAGTGGTGACTTCCTTTAGGCAACTCCAGAGACTCCAGGAGAACAACCCTCCCAAGTCTTGAGGAACACCAAGTTCAGCACAGCAACTCGAGGAATGCTCCGTGTACCCCAAATCGTCTAGAGATGAGAGCTGATTCCCTGGCTTAGACTCAAGACGTATGCCAGCTTTCCACAAGGCCCTCAAGAGGTGGCTTCTCTCAGCAATAGTTATTTGGGAGGCACCCTGAGTTTGCTGCCTCAAGTGGAATATACACCGAGCAGCCCTGACAAGAAAGGAGGCCGGATTTCCTTGCAGTGTTTGAATACAGGCTCGTCTTTCATCTCACATGATGAAGGGATGTCTGAATCCCCTGTGGAGACCATAGAGAAAGCACTACATTCCCACATCATTTCCAAGGAAAGCCTCACATCCATTTGACACCTCGAGGAGCACGCGGAGTTCACTCCTTCAAAATGTGACGAGGCCTGACTCCTCTTGAACACTGATGGGAAGCGCAATATCACGGTGGCTACTGGAAAGGGACACTGGGTCTCCCGACTCACCTTGAGAAGCGTCCCATTTGCCCTGCCAAGGCTCGAAGAGACTCCTGATGTGTCCCTCGTAACTAGACAGGAGTTCTCACGTCGCAGAACAAACACGAGTTTGCAGGGCCATCCCGGCCTTAAGTCGAGATTACACCCCAGGTCCCGCCCGCAACTCGAGAAAAAACCATGAGACTTCCCCCTAGAAGCGAGATGAGGCCCGAATCCCCTGCCTTGCAATGCAGAGCAGTTCCGTGATCCCCATTAAACATGAAAGGAGCATCGACTTCCTTGATGGATCTCGAGACAGTCCCCAAGAATACGGTAACAAGTCTAGAGAGACCCTGAGGTCACCCCAGCAACACAAAGAAGCTCCATGTACTGAAAATCAACTCGAGATGAGGCCCGATTCCCCTGCACTGACTCCACAGCCATCCGCCGTTCCCCAACAAACACGACCAGTGGCTTGACTTCCTTTAGGCAACTGCAGAGATTCCCCGAGAACACCGTCCGAAATCTAGAGGAACAGCAAGTTCATCAGAGCAACTCGAGGAATGCTACGTGTACTCCAAAACGTCTCAAGATGAGAGCTGATTCCCTGGCTTAGACTCAAGACATATGCCAAAATTCCACAAGCCACTAAAGGAGGCTTCTCTTAGCAATAAGTATGTGGGAGGCACCCTGAGTTTGCTGCTTCAAGAGCAATATACACCGAGAAGCCCTGACTTGAAAGGAGGCCGGATTTCCTTTCTGTGGCTTGAATACAGGCTCGTCTTTCATCTGACAAGATGAAGGGATGTCTGAATCCCCAGTGGAGACCCTAGCAAAAGCCCTAGATCCCCATCTCATTTGTACGGAATGTCTCACAACCCTTTGAAACTCGAGAGGTACGCGGAGTACACTGATTGAAAATGTGAGGATGCCTGACTCCTCTTGAACATTTGATAGGAATCCCAATATCCCTATGGCTACTAAAAGGGACCCTGTGTCTCCGGCGTCACCTCGAGTAGGGTTCCTTTTGCCCTGACAAGAATCGAAGAAATTCCTGAGGTGTTCCTTGTATTTAGACAGGAATCCTGACGTAGCTGAACAAACACGAGTTTTGCAGGGCCATCCTGGCCTTAACTCGAGAATATACCCCAGGTCCCCGCCGCAACTCGAGAAAAACCATGAGACTTCCCCCTAGAAGCGAGATGAGGCCCGAATTCCCTGCCTTGCATGCAGAGCAATTCCGTGATCCCCATTAAACATGTAAGGAGCATCGACTTGCTTGATGGATCTCGAGACAGTCCCCAAGAATACGGTCACAAGTCTAGAGAGACCCTGAGGTCACCCCAGCACAGCGAAGAAGCTCCATGTACCCCAAATAAACTCGAGATGAGGCCCGATTGCCCTGCATTCACTCCACAGCCATCCGCCGTTCCCCACCAAACACGACCAGTGGCTTGACTTCCTTTAGGCAACTGCAGAGATTCCCCGAGAACACCGTCCGAAATCTAGAGGAACACCAAAAGTTCATCAGAGCAACTCGAGGAATGCCCCGTGTACTCCAAAACGTCTCAAGATGAGAGCTGATTCCCTGGCTTAGACTCAAGACATATGCCAAAATTCCACAAGCCCCTCAAGAGGAGGCTTCTCTTAGCAATAAGTATGTGGGAGGCACCCTGAGTTTGCTGCTTCAAGAGAAATATACACCGAGAAGCCCTGACTTGAAAGGAGGCCGGATTTCCTTTCTGTGGCTTGAATACAGGCTCGTCTTTCATCTGACAAGATGAAGGGATGTCTGAATCCCCAGTGGAGACCCTAGCGAAAGCCCTAGATCCCCATCTCATTTCTACGGAATGTCTCACAACCCTTTGACACTCGAGAGGTACGCGGAGTACACTGCTTGAAAATGTGAGGATGCCTGACTCCTCTTGAACTTGATAGGAATCCCAATATCCCTATGGCTACTAGAAAGGGACACTGTGTCTCCGACCTCACTCGGGAAGCGTCCCTTTTGCCCTGACAAGAATCGAAGAAATTCCTGAGATGTTCCTCGTACTTAGACAGGAATCCTGACGTAGCTGAACAAACACGAGTTTTGAAGGGCCATGCCCTGGCCGTAACTCGTGAATATACCCCAGGTCCCGCCGCAACTCAAGAAAAACCATGAGACCTCCGCCCTAAGCGAGATGAGGCCCGATTCCCACGCAGTGCATGCAGATCAATTCCGTGATCGCCATCAAACATGTAAGGAGCCTCTACTTGCTTGATGGATCTCGAGACAGTCCCCAAGAACACGGTCACAAGTCTAGAGGAACCCTTAGGTCACCCCAGCAACACGAAGAAGATCCATGTACCCCAAATCAACTCGAGATGAGGCCCGATCCCCTGCTTTCACTCCACAGCCATCCCCCATTCCCAATCAAACACGACCAGTGGCTTGACTTCCTTTAGGCAACTCCAGAGATTCCCGAGATCACCGTGCCCTGTCTAGAGGAACACGAAGTTCATCACAGCAACTGCGAGGAATGCTCCGTGTACTCCAAATCGTCTCGAGATGAGAGCTGATTCCCTGGATTAGACTCAAGACATATGCCAACTTTCCACAAGCCCCTCAAGAGGAGGCTTCTCTTAGCAATAGGTATGTGGGAGGACCATGAGTTTGCTGCCTCAAGTGGAATATACACCGAGAAGCCCTGACTGGAAAGGAGGCCGGATTTCCTTGCAGTGGCTTGAATACAGGCTCGTCTTTCATCTCACAAAATGAAGGGATGTCTGAATCCCCAGTGTAGACCCTAAAGAAAGCCCTAGAGTCCCACCTCATTTCAACGGAATGCCTCACATCCCTTTGACTCCTCGAGAGGCACGCGGAGTTCACTGCTTCAAAATGTGATGATGCCTGACTCCTCTTGAACATTGATAGGAATCCCAAAAGCCCTGGGCTACTGGAAAGGGACCCTGTGTTTCCGGCCTCACCTCGAGAAGCGTCCCTTTTGCCCTGACAAGCCTCGAAGAGATCCTGAGGTGTCCCTCGTAACTAGACAGGAGTCCTGACGTTGCTGAACAAACACGAGTTTTGAAGGGCCATCCCCGCCGTAACTCGTGAATATACCCCAGGTCCCCATGCCTCAACTCGAGAAAAACCATGGGACTTCCCCTCGAAGTGAGATGAGGCACGATTCCCCTGCATTGAATGCAGAGCAATTCCGTGATCTCCATCAAACATGTAAGGAGCCTCGACTTGCTTTGATGGATCTCGAGACAGTCCCCAAGAACATGGTCACAAGTCTGGAGGGACACTGAGGTCACCCCAGCAACTCGAAGGAGCTCCATGTACCCAAATCAACTCGAGATGAGGCCCGATTCCCTGCTTTGAATCCACAGCCATCCCCTGTTCCCCATCAAACACGACCAGTGGCTTGACTTCCTTTAGGTAAACTCCAGAGATTCCCCGAGAATACAGTCCCAAGTCTAGAGGAACACCAAGTTCATCAGAGCAACGAGGAATGCCCGTGTACACCAAATCGTCTCAAGATGAGAGCTGATTCCCTGGCTTAGACTCAACATATGCCAACTTTCCACAAGCCCCTCAAGAGGAGGCTTCTCTCAGCAATAGTATTTGGGAGGCACCCTGAGTTTGCTGCCTCAAGTGGAATATACACCGAGAAGCCCTGACAGGAAAGGAGGCCGGATTTCCTTGCAGTGGCTTGAATACAGGCTCGTCTTTCATCTCACAAAATGAAGGGATGTCTGAATCCCCTGTGGAGACCCTGGAGAAAGCCCTAGGTCCCTGTCTCATTTCGAGGGAATGCCTCACATCCCTTTGACACCTCGAGAGGCACGCGGAGTTCACTGCTTCAAAATGTGAGATGCCTGACTCCTCTTAAACATTGATAGGAATCCCAATATCCCTGGGCTACTGGAAAGGGACCCTGAGTTTCCCGGCCTCACCTCTGGAAGCGTCCCTTTTGCCCTGCCAAGCCTCGAAGAGATTCCTGAGGTGTCCCTCGTAACTAGACAGGAGTCCTGACGTCGCTGAACAAAACGAGTTTTGAAGGGCCATCCCCGCCTTAACTCGTGAATATACTCCAGGTCCACACCTCAACCCGAGAAAAACCATGAGACTTCCCCCTCGAAGCGAGATAAGGTCCGATTCCCCTGCATTGCATGCAGAGCAATTCCGTTATCCCCATCAAACATGTAAGGAGCATCGACTTGCTTGATGGATCTCGAGAATGTCCCCAAAACATGGTCACAAGTCTGGAGGGCACCCTGAGGTCACCCCAGCAAAACTCGAAGGAGCTCCATGTACCCAAATCAACTCGAGATGAGGCCCGATTCCCCTGCATTGACTCCACAGCCATCCCCCGTTCCCCATCAAACACGACCAGTGGCTTGACTTCCTTTAGGCAACTCCAGAGATTCCCCGAGAGAACACCCTCCCAAGTCTGAGGAACACCAAGTTCATCAGAGCAACTCGAGGAATGCTCCGTGTACCCCAAAACGTCTCTAGAGATGAGAGCTGATTCCCTGGCTTAGACTCAAGACATATGCCAAATTCCACAAGCCCCTCAAGAGGAGGCTTCTCTCAGCAATAGCTATATTGGGAGGCACCTGAGTTTGCTGCCTCAAGAGAAATATACACCGAGAAGCCCTGACTTGAAAGGAGGCCGGATTTCCTTGCAGTGGCTTGAATACAGGCTCGTCTTTCATCTCACAAGATGAAGGGATGTCTGAATCCCCAGTGGAGACCCTAGAGAAAGCCCTAGTCCCCATCTCATTTCGAGGGAATGCCTCACATCCCTTTGACACCTCGAGAGGCACGCAGAGTCACACTTCTTGAAAATGTGAGGATGCCTGACTCCTCTTGAAACTTGATAGGAATCCCAATATCCCTGATGGCTACTGGAAAGGGACCCTGTGTCTCCGGCCTCACCTCGAGAAGCGTCCCTTTTGCCCTGACAAGAATCGAAGAGATTCCTGAGTGTGTCCTCGTATTTAGACGGAGTCCTGATGTCAGCTGAACAAACACGAGTTTTGAAGGGCCATCCCGGCCTTTAACTCGTGAATATACCCCAGGTCCCACCGCAACTCGAGAAAAATAATGAGATCCCCCTCTAAGCAAGATGAGGCCCGATTCCCCCGCATTGCATGCAGAGCAATTCCGTTATCCCATCAAACTTGTAAGGAGCAATGACTTGCTTGAAGATCTCGAGACAGTCCCCAAGAAAACGGTTACAAGTCTAGAGGGACCCTGAGGTCACCCCAGCAAATCTAAGGAGCTCCATGTACCCTAAATCAACATGAGATGAGGCCCGATTCCCCTGAATTGACTCCAGAGACTTCCCCGTTCCCCATCAAACACGACCAGTGGCTTGACTTCCTTTAGTCAACTCCAGAGACTCCAGGAGAACACCCTCCCAAGTCTTGAGGAACACCAAGTTCAGCACAGCAACTCGAGGAATGCTCCGTGTACCCCAAATCGTCTAGAGATGAGAGCTGATTCCCTGGCTTAGACTCAAGACATATGCCAACTTTCCACAAGCCCCTCAAGAGGAGGCTTCTCTTAGCAATAAATATGTGGGAGGCAGCCTGAGTTTGCTGCCTCAAGTGGAAATATACACCGAGAAGCCCTGACTTGAAAGGAGGCCGGATTTCTTTGCAGTGGCTTGAATACAGGCTCGTCTTTCATCTCACAAAATGAAAGGATGTCTGAATCCCCAGTGGAGACCCTAGAGAAAGCCCTAGATCCCCCTCATTTCGACGGAATGTCTCACAACCTTTGACAATTCGAGAGGCACACGGAGTTCACTGCTTCAAAATGTGACGATGCCTGACTCCTCTTGAATTGATAGGAATCCCAATATCCCTATGGCTACTAGAAAGGGACCCTGTGTCTCCGGCGTCACCTCGAAAGCGTCCATTTTGCCCTGACAAGAATCGAAGAAATTCCTGAGGTGTTCCTCGTATTTAGACAGGAAGTCCTGATGTAGCTGAACAAACACGAGTTTTGAAGGGCCATCCCCACCGTAACTCGAGAATATACCCCAGGTCCCACCGCAACTCGAGAAAAACCATGAGACTTCCTCCCTCTAAGCGAGATGAGGCCCGATTCCCCTGCTTGCATGCAGAGCAATTCCGTGATCGCCATCAAACATGTAAGGAGCCTCGACTTGCTTGATGGATCTCGAGACAGTCCCCAAGAAAACGGTCACAAGTCTAGAGACCCTGAGGTCACCCCAGCAACACGAAGAAGCTCCATGTACCCCAAATCAACTCAAGATGAGGCCCGAATCCCCTGCATTGCATGCAGAGCAATTCCGTGATCTCCATCAAATATGTATGGAACCTCGACTTGCTTGATGGATCTCGAGACAGTCCCGTGAACATGGGACACCCTGAGGTCACCCCAGCAACTCGAAGGAGCTCCATGTACCCAAATCAACTCGAGATGAGGCCCGAATTCCCCTGCATTGACTCCACAGCCATCCCCCGTTACCCCATCAAACATGACCAGTGGCTTGACTTCCTTTAGGCAACTCCAGAGATTCCACGAGAATCACCGTCCCAAGTCTAGAGGAAACACAAGTTCATCAGAGCAACTCGTGGAATGCCCGTGTACTCCAAATCGTCTCAAGATGAGAGCTGATTCCTGGATTAGACTCAAGACATATGCAACTTTCCACAAGCCCCTCAAGAGGAGGCTTCTCTTAGCAATAGTATGTTGGAGGGACCATGAGTTTGCTGCCTCAAGTGGAATATACACCGAGAAACCCTGACTGGAAAGGAGGCCGGATTTCCTTGCAGTGGCTTGAATACAGGCTCGTCTTTCATCTCACAAAATGATGGCAATGTCTGAATCCCCAGTGTAGACCCTAAGAAAGCCCTAGAGTCCCACCTCATTTCGACGGAATGCCTCACATCCCTTTGACCTCGAGAGGCACGCGGAGTTCACTGCTGCAAAACATGACGAAGCCTGACTCCTCATGAACATTGATAGGAATCCCATATCCCTATGGCTACTAGAAAGGGACCTGTGTCTCCGGCTCACCTCGAGAAGCGTCCCTTTTGCCCTGACAAGAATCGAAGAAATTCCTGAGGTGTTCCTCGTATTTAGACAGGAATCCTGACGTAGCTGAACAAACACGAGTTTTGAAGGGCCATCCCCACCGTAACTCATGAATATACCCCAGGTCCCCGACGCAACTCGAGAAAAACTATGAGACCTCTGCCTCTAAGCAAGATGAGGCCCGATTCCCCCGCATTGCATGAAGACCAATTCCGTGATCCCCATCAAACATGTAAGGAGCCTCGACTTGCTTGATGGATCTCGAGACAGTCCCCAAGAACATGGTCACAAGTCTAGAGGAACCCTTAGGTCACCGCAGCAACACGAAGGAGCTCCATGTATCCCAAATCAACTCGAGATGAGGCCCGAATCCCCTCCTTTGACTCCACAGCCATCCCCCGTTCCCAATCAAACACGACCAGTGGCTTGACTTCCTTTAGGTAAATCCAGAGATTCCCTGAGAATCACCGTCCCAAGTCTAGAGGAACACCAAGTTCAACAGCAACGCGAGGAATGCCCCTGAACCCCAAATCTTCTCGAGATGAGAGCTGATTCCCTGGATTAGACTCAAGGCATATGCCATCTTTCCACAAGCCCTCAAAGGAGGCGTCTGTTAGCAACAGGTATGTTGGAGGGACCATGAGTTTCCTGCCTCAAGTGGAATATAAACTGAGAAGCCCTGATTGGAAATGAGGCCGGATTTCCTTGCAGTGGCTTGAATACAGGCTCGTCTTTCATCTCACAAAATGATGCCATGTCTGAATCCCCTGGGAGACCCTAAAGAAAGCCCTAGAATCCCACCTGATTTCGACGGAATGCCTCACATCCCTTTGACACCTCCAGAGGCAAGCGGAGTTCACAGTTTCAAAACGTGACGATGCCTGACTCCTCATGAACATTGATAGGAATCCCAATAGCCCTGTGGCTACTGGAAAGGGACCCTGGGTTTCGGCCTCATCTCGAGAGGTGTTCCTTTTGCCCTGCCAAGCCTCGAAGAGATACCTGAGGTGTCCCTCGTAACTAGACAGGAGTCCTGACATCGCTGAAGAAACACGAGTTTTGAAGGGCCATCCCCGCCGTAACTCGAGAATATACCCCAGGTCCACGCCGCAACTCCAAGAAAAACCATGGACTTCCCCTCGAAGCGAGATGAAGCACGATTCCCCTGCATTGAATGCAGAGCAATTCCGTATATCCATCAAACTGTAAGGAGCCTCGACTTGCTTGATGGATCTTGACAGTCCCCAAGAACACTGTCTCGAGGGAACCTGAGTCACCCCCCAAAGAAGAAGCTCCATGTACCCCAAATCAACTGAGATGAGGGCCAAATCCCCTGCTGCAGAGTCACCCCAGCAACATGTAAGGAGCCTCGACTTGCTTGATGATCTCGAGACAGTCACCGTGAACATGGTCACAAGGGACACTGAAGCCACCCCAGCAACTGAGAAGCTCCATGTACTCGAAATCAACCCGAGATGAGGCCGAATACCCCTGCATTGACAACACAGCCATCCCTGTACAACATCAAACACGACCAGTGGCTTGACTTCCTTTAGGCAAATCCAGGGATTCCCCGAGAATACCGTCCCAATTCTAGAGGAATACCAAGTTCATCAGAGCAACTCAAGGAATGCCCCGTGTACTCCAAATCGTCTCAAGATCAGAGCTGATTCCCTGGCTTAGGCTTAAGCCGTATGTCAACTTCCCACAAGCCCCTCAAGAGGAGGCTTCTCTCAGCAAAAGGTATTTGGGAGGTATCCTGAGTTTGCTGCCTCATGTGGAATATACACCGAGAACACCTGACTTGAAAGTAGGCCGGACTTCCTTGCAGTGGCTTGAATACAGGCTCGTCTTTCACCTCATAAAATGAAGGGATGTCTGAATCCCCTGTGGAGACCCTGGAGAAAGCCCTAGTCCATGCCTCATTTCAAGGGAATGCCTAATATCCCTTTGACACCTCGACAGGCACGCAGAGCTCACTGCTTCAAGATGTGAAGATGCCTGACTCCTCTTGAACATTGATAGGAATCCCAATATCCCTGTGGCTACTGGAAAGGGGCCCTGGATCCCCAGCCTCACCTGGAGAGGCGTCCATTTTACCCTGCCAAGCCTCGAAGAGATTCCTGATGATGTGTTCCTTGTAACTAAACTGGAGTCTTCACGTCGCTGAACAAACCCGAGTATTGAAGGGCCATCCCGGCCATAATTCGTGAATATACTCCAGGTCCCACCGCAACCCGAGAAAAACCATGAGATATCCCCCTCGAAGCGAGATGAGGTCCGATTCCCCTGCATTGCATGCAGAGCAATTCCGTTATCCCCATCAAACTTGTAAGGAGCATCGACTTGCATGATAGATCTCGAGAAAGTCCCCAAGAAAACAGTTACAAGTCTAGAGAGACCCTGAGGTCACCCCAGCAACGCTAAGGAGCTTCATGTACACTAAATCAACTCGAGATGAGGCCCGATTCTCCTGCATTGAATCCAGAGTCTTTCCCCGTCCCCATCAAACATGAGCAGTGGCTTGACTTCCTTTAGGCAACTCCAGAGACTCCAGGAGAACACCCTCCCAAGCCTTGAGGAACACCAAGTTCAGCACAGCAACTCGAGGAATGCCCCGTGTACCCCAAATCGTCTAGAGATGAGAGCTGATTCCTTGGCTTAGACTCAAGATGTATGCCAGCTTTCCACAAGCCCCTCAAGAGGAGGCTTCTCTCAGCAATAGTTATGTGGGAGGCACCCTGAGCTTACTGCCTCAAGTGGAATATACACCGAGCAGCCCTGACACGAATGGAAGCCGGATTTCCTTGCAGGGCTTGAATACAGGCTCGTCTTTCATCTCACAAAATGAAGGGATGTCTGAATCCCCTGTGGAGACCCCTAGAGAAAGCCCTACGTTCCGCCTCATTTCGAGGTAAGCCTCACATCCCTTTGACACCTCGGGAGGCACGCGGAGTTCACTGCTTCAAAAGGTGACGATGCCTGACTCCTCTTCAACATTGATAGGAAGCGCAATATCCCTGTGGCTACTGGAAAGGGACACTGGGTCTCCCGACTCACCTTGAGAAGCGTCCCATTTGCCCTGCCAAGCCTCGAAGAGACTCCTGAGGTGTCCCTCGTAACTAGACAGGAGTCCTGACGTCGCAGAACAAACACGAGTTTTGCAGGGCCATCCCCGCCTTAACTCGAGAATATACCCCAGGTCCCCTCCTCAACTCGAGAAAAACCATGAGACTTCCCCCTAGAAGCGAGCTGAGGCCCGAATCCCCTGCGTCACATTCAGAGCAATTCCGTGATCCCCATTAAACATGTAAGGATCATCGACTTGCTTGATGGATCTCGAGACAGTCCCCAAGAATATGGCCACAAGTCTAGAGGGACCCTGAGGTCACTCCAGCAACGCGAAGTAGCTCCATGTACCCCAAATCAACTCGAGATGAGGCCCGATTCCCCTGCATTGACTCCACAGCCATCCCGCCATTCCCCAACAAACACGACCATTAGCTTGACTTCATTTAGGCAACTGCAGAGATTCCCCGAGAACTCTGCCCGAAGTCTAAAGGAACAGCAAGTTCATCAGAGCAACTCGAGGAATGCCCCGTGTACTCCAAAACGTCTCAAGATGAATAGCTGATTCCCTGGCTTAGATTCAAGACATATTCCGAAATTCTGCAAGCCCCTCAACAGGAGGCATCTCTTAACAATACGTATGTGGAAGGGACCCTGAATTTGCTGCTTCAAGAGAAATATTCACCGAGAAGCCCTGACTTGAAAGGAGGCCGGATTTCCTTGCAGTGGCTTGAATACAGGCTCGTCTTTCTTCTCACAAGATGAAGGGATGTCTGAATCCACAGTGGAGACCCTAGAGAAAGCCCTAGTTCCCCATCTCATTTCAACGGAATGCCTCACATCCCTTTGACACCTCGAGAGGTACGGTGAGTACACTTCTTGAAAATGTGAGGATGCCTGACTCCTCTTGAACTTTAATAGGAATCCCAAAATCCCTCTGGCTACTAGAAAGGGACACTGGTGTCTCCGGCCTCACATCGAGAAAGCGTCCCTTTTGCCCTGACAAGAATCGAAGAGATTCCTGAGTTGTTCCTCGTATTTAGGCAGGAGTCCTGACGTAGCTGAACAAACACGAGTTTTGCAGGGCCCTCACCACCGTAACTCGTGTGAATATACCCCAGGTCACTGCCGCAACTCGAGAAAAAATCACGAGACCTCCACTTCTAAGCAAGAGGAGGCCCGATTCCCCCGCATTGCATGCAGAGCAATTCTGTTATCCCCATCAAACTTGTAAGGAGCATCGACTTGCATGATAGATCTCGAGAAAGTCCCCAAGAAAACGGTTACATGTCTAGAGGGACACTGAGGTCTCCCCAGGAACGCTAAGGAGCTCCATGTACCCTAAATCAACATGAGATGAGGCCCGATTCCCCTGCATTGACTCCGGAGACTTCCCCAATTTCCTATCAATCACGACCAGTGGCTTGACTTCCTTTAGACAACTCCAGAGACTCCAGGAGAACACCCACCCAAGTCTTGAGGAACACCAAGTTCAGCACAGCAACTCGAGGAATGCTCCGTGTACCCCAAATCGTCTAGAGATGAGAGCTGATTCCCTGGCTTATATTCAAGACATATGCCAGCTTTCCACAAGCCCCTCAACAGGAGGCTTCTGTCAGCAATAAATATGTGGGAGGCATCCTGAGCTTGCTGCCTCAAGTGGAATATACACCGAGCAGCCCTGACACAGAAGGAGGATGGATTTCCTTGCAGTGGCTTGAATACAGGCTCGTCTTTCATCTCACAGGAAGAAGGGATGTCTGAATCCCCTGTGGAAACCCTAGAGAAAGCCCTACGTTCCCGCCTCATTACGAAGGAAAGCCTCACATCCCTTTGACAATTCGAGAGGCACGCGGAGTTCACTGCTTCAAAAGGTGACGATACCTGACTCTTCTTCAAAATTGATAGGAAGCGCAATATCCCTGTGGCTACTGGAAAGGGACCCTGGGTCTCCCGAATCACCTTGAGAAGCGTCCCATTTTCCCAGCCAAGCCTCGAAGAGACTCCTGAGGTGTCCCTCGTAACTAGACAGGAGTCCTGATGTCGCAGAACAAATACGAGTTTTGCAGGGCCATCCCAGCCTTAACTCGAGAATATACCCCAGGTCCCCATCGCAACTCGAGAAAAACCATGAGACTTTCCCTAGAAGCGAGATGAGGCCCGAATCCCCTGCCTTGCATGCAAAGCAATTCCGTGATCACCATCAAACTTGTAAAGAGTATCAATTTGCTTGATGGATCTCGAGACAGTCCCCAAGAATACAGTCACAAGTCTAGAGGGACCCTGAGGTCACCCCAGCAACAGAAGCTCCATGTACCCCAAATCAACTCAAGATGAGGCCCGAATCCCCTGCATTGCATGCAGAGCAATTCCGTGATCTCCATCAAATATGTATGGAACCTCGACTTGCTTGATGGATCTCGAGACAGTCCCGTGAACATGGTCACATGTCTGGAGGGTCACTGAAGTCACCCCAGCAACTCGAAGGAGCTCCATGTACTCCAAATCAACTCGAGATGAGGCCCGATTCCCCTGCATTGACTCCACAGCCATCCCCTGTACCCCATCAAACAGGACCAGTGGATTGAGTTCCTTTAGGCAAATCCAGAGATTCCACGAGAATACTGTCCCAAGTCTAGATGAACACCAAGTTCATCAGAGCAGCTCAAAGAATGCCCTGTGTACTCCAAATCGTCTCAAGATGAGAGCTGATTTCCTGGCTTAGACTCAAGACATATGCCACCTTTCCACAATCCCCTCAAGAGGAGGCGTCTCTTAGCAATAGGTGTTGAAGGGACCATGAGTTTGCTGCCTCAAGTGGAATATACCCCGAGAAACCCTGACTGGAAAGGAGGCTGGATTTCCTTGCAGTGGCTTGAATACAGGCTCGTCTTTCATCTCACAAAATGATGCAATGACTGAATCCCCAGTGTAGACCCTAAAGAAAGCCCTAGAGTCCCACCTCATTTCGATGGAATGCCTCACATCCCTTTGTCACCTCGAGAGGCATGCGGAGTTCCCTGCTGCAAAACATGACGATACCTGACTCTTCACGAACATTGATAGGAATTCCAATATCCCTATGGCTACTAGAAAGGGAACCCTGTGTCTCCGGCGTCACCTCGAGAAGCTTCCCTTTTGCCCTGACAAGAATCGAAGAGAAATTCCTGAGGTGTTCCTCGTATTTAGACAGGATCCTGACGTAGCTGAACAAACACGAGTTTTGAAGGGCCATCCCCACCATAACTCATGAATATACCCCAGGTCCCCGACGCAACTCGAGAAAAACTATGAGACCTCTGCCTCTAAGCAAGATGAGGCCCGATTCCCCCGCATTGCATGAAGACCAATTCCGTGATCCCCATCAAACATGTAAGGAGCCTCGACTTGCTTGATGGATCTCGAGACAGTCCCCAAGAACACGGTCACAAGTCTAGAGGAACCCTTAGGTCACCGCAGCAACACGAAGGAGCTCCATGTACCCCAAATCAACTCGAGATGAGGCCCGAATCCCCTCCTTTGACTCCAGAGCCATCCCCCGTTCCCAATCAAACATGACCAGGGGCTTGACTTCCTTTAGGCAACTCCAGAGATTCCCTGAGATCACCGTCCCAAGTCTAGAGGAACACCAAGTTCAGAACAGCAACGCGAGGAATGCTCCCTGAACCCCAAATCTTCTCGAGATGAGAGCTGATTCCCTGGATTAGACTCAAGGCATATGCCATCTTTCCACAAGGCCCTCAAAGGAGGCGTCTGTTAGCAACAGGTATGTTGGAGGGACCATGAGTTTCCTGCCTCAAGTGGAATATACTGAGAAGCCCTGATTGGAAATGAGGCCGGATTTCCTTGCAGTGCCTTGAATACAGGCTCGTCTTTCATCTCACAAAATGATGCCATGTCTGAATCCCCAGGGTAGACCCTAAAGAAAGCCCTAGAATCCCACCTGATTTCGACGGAATGCCTCACATCCCTTTGACACCTCCAGAGGCAAGCGGAGTTCACAGTTTCAAAACGTGACGATGCCTGACTCCTCATGAACATTGATAGGAATCCCAATAGCCCTGTGGCTACTGGAAAGGGACTCTGGGTTCCGGCCTCATCTCGAGAGTGTTCCTTTTGCCCTGCCAAGCCTCGAAGAGATACCTGAGGTGTCCCTCGTAACTAGACAGGAGTCCTGACATCGCTGAAGAAACACGAGTTTTGAAGGGCCATCCCCGCCGTAACTCGAGAATATACCCCAGGTCCACGCCGCAACTCTAGAAAAACCATGGGACTTCCCCTCGAAGCGAGATGAAGCACGATTCCCCTGCATTGAATGCAGAGCAATTCTGATATATCCATCAAACCTGTAAGGAGCCTCGACTTGCTTGATGGATCTCGAGACAGTCCCCAAGAACACTGTCACAAGTCTAGAGGGAACCTGAGCTCACCCCACCAACACGAAGAAGCTCCATGTACCCCAAATCAACTTGAGATGAGGGCCAAATCCCCTGCATTGAATGCAGAGCAATTCCGTGATCTCCATCAAACATGTAAGGAGCCTCGACTTGCTTGATGGATCTCGAGACAGTCACCGTGAACATGGTCACATGTCTGGAGGGACACTGAAGCCACCCCAGCAACTCGAAGAAGCTCCATGTACTCGAAATCAACTCGAGATGAGGCCGAATACCCCTGCATTGACAACACAGCCATCCCTGTACAACATCAAACACGACCAGTGGCTTGACTTCCTTTAGGCAAATCCAGGGATTCCCCGAGAATACCGTCCCAATTCTAGAGGAATACCAAGTTCATCAGAGCAACTCAAGGAATGCCCCGTGTACTCCAAATCGTCTCAAGATCAGAGCTGATTCCCTGGCTTAGGCTTAAGCCGTATGTCAACTTCCCACAAGCCCCTCAAGAGGAGGCTTCTCTCAGCAAAAGGTATTTGGGAGGTATCCTGAGTTTGCTGCCTCATGTGGAATATACACCGAGAACACCTGACTTGAAAGTAGGCCGGACTTCCTTGCAGTGGCTTGAATACAGGCTCGTCTTTCACCTCATAAAATGAAGGGATGTCTGAATCCCCTGTGGAGACCCTGGAGAAAGCCCTAGGTCCATGCCTCATTTCAAGGGAATGCCTAATATCCCTTTGACACCTCGACAGGCACGCAGAGCTCACTGCTTCAAGATGTGAAGATGCCTGACTCCTCTTGAACATTGATAGGAATCCCAATATCCCTGTGGCTACTGGAAAGGGGCCCTGGATCCCCAGCCTCACCTGGAGAGGCGTCCATTTTACCCTGCCAAGCGTCGAAGAGATTCCTGATGTGTTCCTTGTAACTAAACTGGAGTCTTCACGTCGCTGAACAAACCCGAGTATTGAAGGGCCATCCCGGCCATAATTCGTGAATATACTCCAGGTCCCCACCGCAACCCGAGAAAAACCATGAGATATCCCCCTCGAAGCGAGATGAGGTCCGATTCCCCTGCATTGCATGCAGAGCAATTCCGTTATCCCCATCAAACTTGTAAGGAGCATCGACTTGCATGATAGATCTCGAGAAAGTCCCCAAGAAAACAGTTACAAGTCTAGAGAGACCCTGAGGTCACCCCAGCAACGCTAAGGAGCTTCATGTACACTAAATCAACAGGAGATGAGGCCCGATTCTCCTGCATTGAATCCAGAGTCTTTCCCCGTTCCCCATCAAACATGAGCAGTGGCTAGACTTCCTTTAGGCAACTCCAGAGACTCCAGGAGAACACCCTCCCAAGCCTTGAGGAACACCAAGTTTCAGCACAGCAACTCGAGGAATGCTCCGTGCACCCCAAATCGTCTAGAGATGAGAGCTGATTCCTTGGCTTAGACTCAAGATGTATGCCAGCTTTCCACAAGCCCCTCAAGAGGAGGCTTCTCTCAGCAATAGTTATGTGGGAGGCACCCTGAGCTTACTGCCTCAAGTGGAATATACACCGAGCAGCCCTGACACGAATGGAAGCCGGATTTCCTTGCAGGGCTTGAATACAGGCTCGTCTTTCATCTCACAAAATGAAGGGATGTCTGAATCCCCTGTGGAGACCCTAGAGAAAGCCCTACGTTCCGCCTCATTTCGAAGGTAAGCCTCACATCCCTTTGACACCTCGGGAGGCACGCGGAGTTCACTGCTTCAAAAGGTGACGATGCCTGACTCCTCTTCAACATTGATAGGAAGCGCAATATCCCTGTGGCTACTGGAAAGGGACACTGGGTCTCCCGACTCACCTTGAGAAGCGTCCCATTTGCCCTGCCAAGCCTCGAAGAGACTCCTGAGGTGTCCCTCGTAACTAGACAGGAGTCCTGACGTCGCAGAACAAACACGAGTTTTGCAGGGCCATCCCCGCCTTAACTCGAGAATATACCCCAGGTCCCCTCCTCAACTCGAGAAAAACCATGAGACTTCCCCCTAGAAGCGAGCTGAGGCCCGAATCCCCTGCGTCACATTCAGAGCAATTCCGTGATCCCCATTAAACATGTAAGGATCATCGACTTGCTTGATGGATCTCGAGACAGTCCCCAAGAATATGGTCACAAGTCTAGAGGGACCCTGAGGTCACTCCAGCAACGCGAAGTAGCTCCATGTACCCCAAATCAACTCGAGATGAGGCCCGATTCCCCTGCATTGACTCCACAGCCATCCGCCATTCCCCAACAAACACGACCATTAGCTTGACTTCATTTAGGCAACTGCAGAGATTCCCCGAGAACTCTGCCCGAAGTCTAAAGGAACAGCAAGTTCATCAGAGCAACTCGAGGAATGCCCCGTGTACTCCAAAACGTCTCAAGATGAATAGCTGATTCCCTGGCTTAGATTCAAGACATATTCCGAAATTCTGCAAGCCCCTCAACAGGAGGCATCTCTTAACAATACGTATGTGGAAGGGACCCTGAATTTGCTGCTTCAAGAGAAATATTCACCGAGAAGCCCTGACTTGAAAGGAGGCCGGATTTCCTTGCAGTGGCTTGAATACAGGCTCGTCTTTCTTCTCACAAGATGAGGGGATGTCTGAATCCACAGTGGAGACCCTAGAGAAAGCCCTAGTTCCCCATCTCATTTCAACGGAATGCCTCACATCCCTTTGACACCTCGAGAGGTACGGTGAGTACACTTCTTGAAAATGTGAGGATGCCTGACTCCTCTTGAACTTTAATAGGAATCCCAAAATCCCTCTGGCTACTAGAAAGGGACACTGTGTCTCCGGCCTCACATCGAGAAACGTCCCTTTTGCCCTGACAAGAATCGAAGAGATTCCTGAGTTGTTCCTCGTATTTAGGCAGGAGTCCTGACGTAGCTGAACAAACACGAGTTTTGCAGGGCCCTCACCACCGTAACTCGTGAATATACCCCAGGTCACTGCCGCAACTCGAGAAAAATCACGAGACCTCCACTTCTAAGCAAGATGAGGCCCGATTCCCCCGCATTGCATGCAGAGCAATTCTGTTATCCCCATCAAACTTGTAAGGAGCATCGACTTGCATGATAGATCTCGAGAAAGTCCCCAAGAAAACGGTTACATGTCTAGAGGGACACTGAGGTCTCCCCAGGAACGCTAAGGAGCTCCATGTACCCTAAATCAACATGAGATGAGACCCGATTCCCCTGCATTGACTCCGGAGACTTCCCCAATTTCCTATCAATCACGACCAGTGGCTTGACTTCCTTTAGACAACTCCAGAGACTCCAGGAGAACACCCACCCAAGTCTTGAGGAACACCAAGTTCAGCACAGCAACTCGAGGAATGCTCCGTGTACCCCAAATCGTCTAGAGATGAGAGCTGATTCCCTGGCTTATATTCAAGACATATGCCAGCTTTCCACAAGCCCCTCAACAGGAGGCTTCTGTCAGCAATAAATATGTGGGAGGCATCCTGAGCTTGCTGCCTCAAGTGGAATATACACCGAGCAGCCCTGACACAGAAGGAGGATGGATTTCCTTGCAGTGGCTTGAATACAGGCTCGTCTTTCATCTCACAGGAAGAAGGGATGTCTGAATCCCCTGTGGAAACCCTAGAGAAAGCCCTACGTTCCCGCCTCATTACGAAGGAAAGCCTCACATCCCTTTGACAATTCGAGAGGCACGCGGAGTTCACTGCTTCAAAAGGTGACGATACGATGACCTGACTCTTCTTCAAAATTGATAGGAAGCGCAATATCCCTGTGGCTACTGGAAAGGGACCCTGGGTCTCCCGAATCACCTTGAGAAGCGTCCCATTTTCCCAGCCAAGCCTCGAAGAGACTCCTGAGGTGTCCCTCGTAACTAGACAGGAGTCCTGATGTCGCAGAACAAATACGAGTTTTGCAGGGCCATCCCAGCCTTAACTCGAGAATATACCCCAGGTCCCCATCGCAACTCGAGAAAAACCATGAGACTTCTCCCTAGAAGCGAGATGAGGCCCGAATCCCCTGCCTTGCATGCAAAGCAATTCCGTGATCACCATCAAACTTGTAAAGAGTATCAATTTGCTTGATGGATCTCGAGACAGTCCCCAAGAATACAGTCACAAGTCTAGAGGGACCCTGAGGTCACCCCAGCAACACGAAGAAGCTCCATGTACCCCAAATCAACTCAAGATGAGGCCCGAATCCCCTGCATTGCATGCAGAGCAATTCCGTGATCTCCATCAAATATGTATGGAACCTCGACTTGCTTGATGGATCTCGAGACAGTCCCGTGAACATGGTCACATGTCTGGAGGGTCACTGAAGTCACCCCAGCAACTCGAAGGAGCTCCATGTACTCCAAATCAACTCGAGATGAGGCCCGATTCCCCTGCATTGACTCCACAGCCATCCCCTGTACCCCATCAAACAGGACCAGTGGATTGAGTTCCTTTAGGCAAATCCAGAGATTCCACGAGAATACTGTCCCAAGTCTAGATGAACACCAAGTTCATCAGAGCAGCTCAAAGAATGCCCTGTGTACTCCAAATCGTCTCAAGATGAGAGCTGATTTCCTGGCTTAGACTCAAGACATATGCCACCTTTCCACAATCCCCTCAAGAGGAGGCGTCTCTTAGCAATAGGTGTTGAAGGGACCATGAGTTTGCTGCCTCAAGTGGAATATACCCCGAGAAACCCTGACTGGAAAGGAGGCTGGATTTCCTTGCTTGCAGTGGCTTGAATACAGGCTCGTCTTTCATCTCACAAAATGATGCAATGACTGAATCCCCAGTGTAGACCCTAAAGAAAGCCCTAGAGTCCCACCTCATTTCGATGGAATGCCTCACATCCCTTTGTCACCTCGAGAGGCATGCGGAGTTCCCTGCTGCAAAACATGACGATACCTGACTCTTCACGAACATTGATAGGAATTCCAATATCCCTATGGCTACTAGAAAGGGAACCTGTGTCTCCGGCGTCACCTCGAGAAGCTTCCCTTTTGCCCTGACAAGAATCGAAGAAATTCCTGAGGTGTTCCTCGTATTTAGACAGGAATCCTGACGTAGCTGAACAAACACGAGTTTTGAAGGGCCATCCCCACCGTAACTCATGAATATACCCCAGGTCCCCGACGCAACTCGAGAAAAACTATGAGACCTCTGCCTCTAAGCAAGATGAGGCCCGATTCCCCCGCATTGCATGAAGACCAATTCCGTGATCCCCATCAAACATGTAAGGAGCCTCGACTTGCTTGATGGATCTCGAGACAGTCCCCAAGAACACGGTCACAAGTCTAGAGGAACCCTTAGGTCACCGCAGCAACACGAAGGAGCTCCATGTACCCCAAATCAACTCGAGATGAGGCCCGAATCCCCTCCTTTGACTCCAGAGCCATCCCCCGTTCCCAATCAAACATGACCAGGGGCTTGACTTCCTTTAGGCAACTCCAGAGATTCCCTGAGATCACCGTCCCAAGTCTAGAGGAACACCAAGTTCAGAACAGCAACGCGAGGAATGCTCCCTGAACCCCAAATCTTCTCGAGATGAGAGCTGATTCCCTGGATTAGACTCAAGGCATATGCCATCTTTCCACAAGGCCCTCAAAGGAGGCGTCTGTTAGCAACAGGTATGTTGGAGGGACCATGAGTTTCCTGCCTCAAGTGGAATATAAACTGAGAAGCCCTGATTGGAAATGAGGCCGGATTTCCTTGTAGTGCCTTGAATACAGGATCGTCTTTCATCTCACAAAATGATGCCATGTCTGAATCCCCAGGGTAGACCCTAAAGAAAGCCCTAGAATCCCACCTGATTTCGACGGAATGCCTCACATCCCTTTGACACCTCCAGAGGCAAGCGGAGTTCACAGTTTCAAAACGTGACGATGCCTGACTCCTCATGAACATTGATAGGAATCCCAATAGCCCTGTGGCTACTGGAAAGGGACTCTGGGTTTCCGGCCTCATCTCGAGAGGTGTTCCTTTTGCCCTGCCAAGCCTCGAAGAGATACCTGAGGTGTCCCTCGTAACTAGACAGGAGTCCTGACATCGCTGAAGAAACACGAGTTTTGAAGGGCCATCCCCGCCGTAACTCGAGAATATACCCCAGGTCCACGCCGCAACTCTAGAAAAACCATGGGACTTCCCCTCGAAGCGAGATGAAGCACGATTCCCCTGCATTGAATGCAGAGCAATTCTGATATATCCATCAAACCTGTAAGGAGCCTCGACTTGCTTGATGGATCTCGAGACAGTCCCCAAGAACACTGTCACAAGTCTAGAGGGAACCTGAGCTCACCCCACCAACACGAAGAAGCTCCATGTACCCCAAATCAACTTGAGATGAGGGCCAAATCCCCTGCATTGAATGCAGAGCAATTCCGTGATCTCCATCAAACATGTAAGGAGCCTCGACTTGCTTGATGGATCTCGAGACAGTCACCGTGAACATGGTCACATGTCTGGAGGGACACTGAAGCCACCCCAGCAACTCGAAGAAGCTCCATGTACTCGAAATCAACTCGAGATGAGGCCGAATACCCCTGCATTGACAACACAGCCATCCCTGTACAACATCAAACACGACCAGTGGCTTGACTTCCTTTAGGCAAATCCAGGGATTCCCCGAGAATACCGTCCCAATTCTAGAGGAATACCAAGTTCATCAGAGCAACTCAAGGAATGCCCCGTGTACTCCAAATCGTCTCAAGATCAGAGCTGATTCCCTGGCTTAGGCTTAAGCCGTATGTCAACTTCCCACAAGCCCCTCAAGAGGAGGCTTCTCTCAGCAAAAGGTATTTGGGAGGTATCCTGAGTTTGCTGCCTCATGTGGAATATACACCGAGAACACCTGACTTGAAAGTAGGCCGGACTTCCTTGCAGTGGCTTGAATACAGGCTCGTCTTTCACCTCATAAAATGAAGGGATGTCTGAATCCCCTGTGGAGACCCTGGAGAAAGCCCTAGGTCCATGCCTCATTTCAAGGGAATGCCTAATATCCCTTTGACACCTCGACAGGCACGCAGAGCTCACTGCTTCAAGATGTGAAGATGCCTGACTCCTCTTGAACATTGATAGGAATCCCAATATCCCTGTGGCTACTGGAAAGGGGCCCTGGATCCCCAGCCTCACCTGGAGAGGCGTCCATTTTACCCTGCCAAGCGTCGAAGAGATTCCTGATGTGTTCCTTGTAACTAAACTGGAGTCTTCACGTCGCTGAACAAACCCGAGTATTGAAGGGCCATCCCGGCCATAATTCGTGAATATACTCCAGGTCCCCACCGCAACCCGAGAAAAACCATGAGATATCCCCCTCGAAGCGAGATGAGGTCCGATTCCCCTGCATTGCATGCAGAGCAATTCCGTTATCCCCATCAAACTTGTAAGGAGCATCGACTTGCATGATAGATCTCGAGAAAGTCCCCAAGAAAACAGTTACAAGTCTAGAGAGACCCTGAGGTCACCCCAGCAACGCTAAGGAGCTTCATGTACACTAAATCAACAGGAGATGAGGCCCGATTCTCCTGCATTGAATCCAGAGTCTTTCCCCGTTCCCCATCAAACATGAGCAGTGGCTAGACTTCCTTTAGGCAACTCCAGAGACTCCAGGAGAACACCCTCCCAAGCCTTGAGGAACACCAAGTTCAGCACAGCAACTCGAGGAATGCTCCGTGCACCCCAAATCGTCTAGAGATGAGAGCTGATTCCTTGGCTTAGACTCAAGATGTATGCCAGCTTCACAAGCCCCTCAAGAGGAGGCTTCTCTCAGCAATAGTTATGTGGGAGGCACCCTGAGCTTACTGCCTCAAGTGGAATATACACCGAGCAGCCCTGACACGAATGGAAGCCGGATTTCCTTGCAGGGGCTTGAATACAGGCTCGTCTTTCATCTCACAAAATGAAGGGATGTCTGAATCCCCTGTGGAGACCCTAGAGAAAGCCCTACGTTCCGCCTCATTTCGAAGGTAAGCCTCACATCCCTTTGACACCTCGGGAGGCACGCGGAGTTCACTGCTTCAAAAGGTGACGATGCCTGACTCCTCTTCAACATTGATAGGAAGCGCAATATCCCTGTGGCTACTGGAAAGGGACACTGGGTCTCCCGACTCACCTTGAGAAGCGTCCCATTTGCCCTGCCAAGCCTCGAAGAGACTCCTGAGGTGTCCCTCGTAACTAGACAGGAGTCCTGACGTCGCAGAACAAACACGAGTTTTGCAGGGCCATCCCCGCCTTAACTGAGAGATATATACCCCAGGTCCCCTCCTCAACTCGAGAAAAACCATGAGACTTCCCCCTAGAAGCGAGCTGAGGCCCGAATCCCCTGCGTCACATTCAGAGCAATTCCGTGATCCCCATTAAACATGTAAGGATCATCGACTTGCTTGATGGATCTCGAGACAGTCCCCAAGAATATGGTCACAAGTCTAGAGGGACCCTGAGGTCACTCCAGCAACGCGAAGTAGCTCCATGTACCCCAAATCAACTCGAGATGAGGCCCGATTCCCCTGCATTGACTCCACAGCCATCCGCCATTCCCCAACAAACACGACCATTAGCTTGACTTCATTTAGGCAACTGCAGAGATTCCCCGAGAACTCTGCCCGAAGTCTAAAGGAACAGCAAGTTCATCAGAGCAACTCGAGGAATGCCCCGTGTACTCCAAAACGTCTCAAGATGAATAGCTGATTCCCTGGCTTAGATTCAAGACATATTCCGAAATTCTGCAAGCCCCTCAACAGGAGGCATCTCTTAACAATACGTATGTGGAAGGGACCCTGAATTTGCTGCTTCAAGAGAAATATTCACCGAGAAGCCCTGACTTGAAAGGAGGCCGGATTTCCTTGCAGTGGCTTGAATACAGGCTCGTCTTTCTTCTCACAAGATGAGGGGATGTCTGAATCCACAGTGGAGACCCTAGAGAAAGCCCTAGTTCCCCATCTCATTTCAACGGAATGCCTCACATCCCTTTGACACCTCGAGAGGTACGGTGAGTACACTTCTTGAAAATGTGAGGATGCCTGACTCCTCTTGAACTTTAATAGGAATCCCAAAATCCCTCTGGCTACTAGAAAGGGACACTGTGTCTCCGGCCTCACATCGAGAAACGTCCCTTTTGCCCTGACAAGAATCGAAGAGATTCCTGAGTTGTTCCTCGTATTTAGGCAGGAGTCCTGACGTAGCTGAACAAACACGAGTTTTGCAGGGCCCTCACCACCGTAACTCGTGAATATACCCCAGGTCACTGCCGCAACTCGAGAAAAATCACGAGACCTCCACTTCTAAGCAAGATGAGGCCCGATTCCCCCGCATTGCATGCAGAGCAATTCTGTTATCCCCATCAAACTTGTAAGGAGCATCGACTTGCATGATAGATCTCGAGAAAGTCCCCAAGAAAACGGTTACATGTCTAGAGGGACACTGAGGTCTCCCCAGGAACGCTAAGGAGCTCCATGTACCCTAAATCAACATGAGATGAGACCCGATTCCCCTGCATTGACTCCGGAGACTTCCCCAATTTCCTATCAATCACGACCAGTGGCTTGACTTCCTTTAGACAACTCCAGAGACTCCAGGAGAACACCCACCCAAGTCTTGAGGAACACCAAGTTCAGCACAGCAACTCGAGGAATGCTCCGTGTACCCCAAATCGTCTAGAGATGAGAGCTGATTCCCTGGCTTATATTCAAGACATATGCCAGCTTTCCACAAGCCCCTCAACAGGAGGCTTCTGTCAGCAATAAATATGTGGGAGGCATCCTGAGCTTGCTGCCTCAAGTGGAATATACACCGAGCAGCCCTGACACAGAAGGAGGATGGATTTCCTTGCAGTGGCTTGAATACAGGCTCGTCTTTCATCTCACAGGAAGAAGGGATGTCTGAATCCCCTGTGGAAACCCTAGAGAAAGCCCTACGTTCCCGCCTCATTACGAAGGAAAGCCTCACATCCCTTTGACAATTCGAGAGGCACGCGGAGTTCACTGCTTCAAAAGGTGACGATACCTGACTCTTCTTCAAAATTGATAGGAAGCGCAATATCCCTGTGGCTACTGGAAAGGGACCCTGGGTCTCCCGAATCACCTTGAGAAGCGTCCCATTTTCCCAGCCAAGCCTCGAAGAGACTCCTGAGGTGTCCCTCGTAACTAGACAGGAGTCCTGATGTCGCAGAACAAATACGAGTTTTGCAGGGCCATCCCAGCCTTAACTCGAGAATATACCCCAGGTCCCCATCGCAACTCGAGAAAACCATGAGACTTCTCCCTAGAAGCGAGATGAGGCCCGAATCCCCTGCCTTGCATGCAAAGCAATTCCGTGATCACCATCAAACTTGTAAAGAGTATCAATTTGCTTGATGGATCTCGAGACAGTCCCCAAGAATACAGTCACAAGTCTAGAGGGACCCTGAGGTCACCCCAGCAACACGAAGAAGCTCCATGTACCCCAAATCAACTCAAGATGAGGCCCGAATCCCCTGCATTGCATGCAGAGCAATTCCGTGATCTCCATCAAATATGTATGGAACCTCGACTTGCTTGATGGATCTCGAGACAGTCCCGTGAACATGGTCACATGTCTGGAGGGTCACTGAAGTCACCCCAGCAACTCGAAGGAGCTCCATGTACTCCAAATCAACTCGAGATGAGGCCCGATTCCCCTGCATTGACTCCACAGCCATCCCCTGTACCCCATCAAACAGGACCAGTGGATTGAGTTCCTTTAGGCAAATCCAGAGATTCCACGAGAATACTGTACTGTGTCAAGTCTAGATGAACACCAAGTTCATCAGAGCAGCTCAAAGAATGCCCTGTGTACTCCAAATCGTCTCAAGATGAGAGCTGATTTCCTGGCTTAGACTCAAGACATATGCCACCTTTCCACAATCCCCTCAAGAGGAGGCGTCTCTTAGCAATAGGTGTTGAAGGGACCATGAGTTTGCTGCCTCAAGTGGAATATACCCCGAGAAACCCTGACTGGAAAGGAGGCTGGATTTCCTTGCAGTGGCTTGAATACAGGCTCGTCTTTCATCTCACAAAATGATGCAATGACTGAATCCCCAGTGTAGACCCTAAAGAAAGCCCTAGAGTCCCACCTCATTTCGATGGAATGCCTCACATCCCTTTGTCACCTCGAGAGGCATGCGGAGTTCCCTGCTGCAAAACATGACGATACCTGACTCTTCACGAACATTGATAGGAATTCCAATATCCCTATGGCTACTAGAAAGGGAACCTGTGTCTCCGGCGTCACCAGAGAAGCTTCCCTTTTGCCCTGACAAGAATCGAAGAAATTCCTGAGGTGTTCCTCGTATTTAGACAGGAATCCTGACGTAGCTGAACAAACACGAGTTTTGAAGGGCCATCCCCACCGTAACTCATGAATATACCCCAGGTCCCCGACGCAACTCGAGAAAAACTATGAGACCTCTGCCTCTAAGCAAGATGAGGCCCGATTCCCCCGCATTGCATGAAGACCAATTCCGTGATCCCCATCAAACATGTAAGGAGCCTCGACTTGCTTGATGGATCTCGAGACAGTCCCCAAGAACACGGTCACAAGTCTAGAGGAACCCTTAGGTCACCGCAGCAACACGAAGGAGCTCCATGTACCCCAAATCAACTCGAGATGAGGCCCGAATCCCCTCCTTTGACTCCAGAGCCATCCCCCGTTCCCAATCAAACATGACCAGGGGCTTGACTTCCTTTAGGCAACTCCAGAGATTCCCTGAGATCACCGTCCCAAGTCTAGAGGAACACCAAGTTCAGAACAGCAACGCGAGGAATGCTCCCTGAACCCCAAATCTTCTCGAGATGAGAGCTGATTCCCTGGATTAGACTCAAGGCATATGCCATCTTTCCACAAGGCCCTCAAAGGAGGCGTCTGTTAGCAACAGGTATGTTGGAGGGACCATGAGTTTCCTGCCTCAAGTGGAATATAAACTGAGAAGCCCTGATTGGAAATGAGGCCGGATTTCCTTGTAGTGCCTTGAATACAGGATCGTCTTTCATCTCACAAAATGATGCCATGTCTGAATCCCCAGGGTAGACCCTAAAGAAAGCCCTAGAATCCCACCTGATTTCGACGGAATGCCTCACATCCCTTTGACACCTCCAGAGGCAAGCGGAGTTCACAGTTTCAAAACGTGACGATGCCTGACTCCTCATGAACATTGATAGGAATCCCAATAGCCCTGTGGCTACTGGAAAGGGACTCTGGGTTTCCGGCCTCATCTCGAGAGGTGTTCCTTTTGCCCTGCCAAGCCTCGAAGAGATACCTGAGGTGTCCCTCGTAACTAGACAGGAGTCCTGACATCGCTGAAGAAACACGAGTTTTGAAGGGCCATCCCCGCCGTAACTCGAGAATATACCCCAGGTCCACGCCGCAACTCTAGAAAAACCATGGGACTTCCCCTCGAAGCGAGATGAAGCACGATTCCCCTGCATTGAATGCAGAGCAATTCTGATATATCCATCAAACCTGTAAGGAGCCTCGACTTGCTTGATGGATCTCGAGACAGTCCCCAAGAACACTGTCACAAGTCTAGAGGGAACCTGAGCTCACCCCACCAACACGAAGAAGCTCCATGTACCCCAAATCAACTTGAGATGAGGGCCAAATCCCCTGCATTGAATGCAGAGCAATTCCGTGATCTCCATCAAACATGTAAGGAGCCTCGACTTGCTTGATGGATCTCGAGACAGTCACCGTGAACATGGTCACATGTCTGGAGGGACACTGAAGCCACCCCAAAACTCGAAGAAGCTCCATGTACTCGAAATCAACTCGAGATGAGGCCGAATACCCCTGCATTGACAACACAGCCATCCCTGTACAACATCAAACACGACCAGTGGCTTGACTTCCTTTAGGCAAATCCAGGGATTCCCCGAGAATACCGTCCCAATTCTAGAGGAATACCAAGTTCATCAGAGCAACTCAAGGAATGCCCCGTGTACTCCAAATCGTCTCAAGATCAGAGCTGATTCCCTGGCTTAGGCTTAAGCCGTATGTCAACTTCCCACAAGCCCCTCAAGAGGAGGCTTCTCTCAGCAAAAGGTATTTGGGAGGTATCCTGAGTTTGCTGCCTCATGTGGAATATACACCGAGAACACCTGACTTGAAAGTAGGCCGGACTTCCTTGCAGTGGCTTGAATACAGGCTCGTCTTTCACCTCATAAAATGAAGGGATGTCTGAATCCCCTGTGGAGACCCTGGAGAAAGCCCTAGGTCCATGCCTCATTTCAAGGGAATGCCTAATATCCCTTTGACACCTCGACAGGCACGCAGAGCTCACTGCTTCAAGATGTGAAGATGCCTGACTCCTCTTGAACATTGATAGGAATCCCAATATCCCTGTGGCTACTGGAAAGGGGCCCTGGATCCCCAGCCTCACCTGGAGAGGCGTCCATTTTACCCTGCCAAGCGTCGAAGAGATTCCTGATGTGTTCCTTGTAACTAAACTGGAGTCTTCACGTCGCTGAACAAACCCGAGTATTGAAGGGCCATCCCGGCCATAATTCGTGAATATACTCCAGGTCCCCACCGCAACCCGAGAAAAACCATGAGATATCCCCCTCGAAGCGAGATGAGGTCCGATTCCCCTGCATTGCATGCAGAGCAATTCCGTTATCCCCATCAAACTTGTAAGGAGCATCGACTTGCATGATAGATCTCGAGAAAGTCCCCAAGAAAACAGTTACAAGTCTAGAGAGACCCTGAGGTCACCCCAGCAACGCTAAGGAGCTTCATGTACACTAAATCAACAGGAGATGAGGCCCGATTCTCCTGCATTGAATCCAGAGTCTTTCCCCGTTCCCCATCAAACATGAGCAGTGGCTAGACTTCCTTTAGGCAACTCCAGAGACTCCAGGAGAACACCCTCCCAAGCCTTGAGGAACACCAAGTTCAGCACAGCAACTCGAGGAATGCTCCGTGCACCCCAAATCGTCTAGAGATGAGAGCTGATTCCTTGGCTTAGACTCAAGATGTATGCCAGCTTTCCACAAGCCCCTCAAGAGGAGGCTTCTCTCAGCAATAGTTATGTGGGAGGCACCCTGAGCTTACTGCCTCAAGTGGAATATACACCGAGCAGCCCTGACACGAATGGAAGCCGGATTTCCTTGCAGGGGCTTGAATACAGGCTCGTCTTTCATCTCACAAAATGAAGGGATGTCTGAATCCCCTGTGGAGACCCTAGAGAAAGCCCTACGTTCCGCCTCATTTCGAAGGTAAGCCTCACATCCCTTTGACACTCGTCGGGAGGCACGCGGAGTTCACTGCTTCAAAAGGTGACGATGCCTGACTCCTCTTCAACATTGATAGGAAGCGCAATATCCCTGTGGCTACTGGAAAGGGACACTGGGTCTCCCGACTCACCTTGAGAAGCGTCCCATTTGCCCTGCCAAGCCTCGAAGAGACTCCTGAGGTGTCCCTCGTAACTAGACAGGAGTCCTGACGTCGCAGAACAAACACGAGTTTTGCAGGGCCATCCCCGCCTTAACTCGAGAATATACCCCAGGTCCCCTCCTCAACTCGAGAAAAACCATGAGACTTCCCCCTAGAAGCGAGCTGAGGCCCGAATCCCCTGCGTCACATTCAGAGCAATTCCGTGATCCCCATTAAACATGTAAGGATCATCGACTTGCTTGATGGATCTCGAGACAGTCCCCAAGAATATGGTCACAAGTCTAGAGGGACCCTGAGGTCACTCCAGCAACGCGAAGTAGCTCCATGTACCCCAAATCAACTCGAGATGAGGCCCGATTCCCCTGCATTGACTCCACAGCCATCCGCCATTCCCCAACAAACACGACCATTAGCTTGACTTCATTTAGGCAACTGCAGAGATTCCCCGAGAACTCTGCCCGAAGTCTAAAGGAACAGCAAGTTCATCAGAGCAACTCGAGGAATGCCCCGTGTACTCCAAAACGTCTCAAGATGAATAGCTGATTCCCTGGCTTAGATTCAAGACATATTCCGAAATTCTGCAAGCCCCTCAACAGGAGGCATCTCTTAACAATACGTATGTGGAAGGGACCCTGAATTTGCTGCTTCAAGAGAAATATTCACCGAGAAGCCCTGACTTGAAAGGAGGCCGGATTTCCTTGCAGTGGCTTGAATACAGGCTCGTCTTTCTTCTCACAAGATGAGGGGATGTCTGAATCCACAGTGGAGACCCTAGAGAAAGCCCTAGTTCCCCATCTCATTTCAACGGAATGCCTCACATCCCTTTGACACCTCGAGAGGTACGGTGAGTACACTTTGAAAATGTGAGGATGCCTGACTCCTCTTGAACTTTAATAGGAATCCCAAAATCCCTCTGGCTACTAGAAAGGGACACTGTGTCTCCGGCCTCACATCGAGAAACGTCCCTTTTGCCCTGACAAGAATCGAAGAGATTCCTGAGTTGTTCCTCGTATTTAGGCAGGAGTCCTGACGTAGCTGAACAAACACGAGTTTTGCAGGGCCCTCACCACCGTAACTCGTGAATATACCCCAGGTCACTGCCGCAACTCGAGAAAAATCACGAGACCTCCACTTCTAAGCAAGATGAGGCCCGATTCCCCCGCATTGCATGCAGAGCAATTCTGTTATCCCCATCAAACTTGTAAGGAGCATCGACTTGCATGATAGATCTCGAGAAAGTCCCCAAGAAAACGGTTACATGTCTAGAGGGACACTGAGGTCTCCCCAGGAACGCTAAGGAGCTCCATGTACCCTAAATCAACATGAGATGAGACCCGATTCCCCTGCATTGACTCCTCCGGAGACTTCCCCAATTTCCTATCAATCACGACCAGTGGCTTGACTTCCTTTAGACAACTCCAGAGACTCCAGGAGAACACCCACCCAAGTCTTGAGGAACACCAAGTTCAGCACAGCAACTCGAGGAATGCTCCGTGTACCCCAAATCGTCTAGAGATGAGAGCTGATTCCCTGGCTTATATTCAAGACATATGCCAGCTTTCCACAAGCCCCTCAACAGGAGGCTTCTGTCAGCAATAAATATGTGGGAGGCATCCTGAGCTTGCTGCCTCAAGTGGAATATACACAGCCGAGCAGCCCTGACACAGAAGGAGGATGGATTTCCTTGCAGTGGCTTGAATACAGGCTCGTCTTTCATCTCACAGGAAGAAGGGATGTCTGAATCCCCTGTGGAAACCCTAGAGAAAGCCCTACGTTCCCGCCTCATTACGAAGGAAAGCCTCACATCCCTTTGACAATTCGAGAGGCACGCGGAGTTCACTGCTTCAAAAGGTGACGATACCTACCTGACTCTTCTTCAAAATTGATAGGAAGCGCAATATCCCTGTGGCTACTGGAAAGGGACCCTGGGTCTCCCGAATCACCTTGAGAAGCGTCCCATTTTCCCAGCCAAGCCTCGAAGAGACTCCTGAGGTGTCCCTCGTAACTAGACAGGAGTCCTGATGTCGCAGAACAAATACGAGTTTTGCAGGGCCATCCCAGCCTTAACTCGAGAATATACCCCAGGTCCCCATCGCAACTCGAGAAAAACCATGAGACTTCTCCCTAGAAGCGAGATGAGGCCCGAATCCCCTGCCTTGCATGCAAAGCAATTCCGTGATCACCATCAAACTTGTAAAGAGTATCAATTTGCTTGATGGATCTCGAGACAGTCCCCAAGAATACAGTCACAAGTCTAGAGGGACCCTGAGGTCACCCCAGCAACACGAAGAAGCTCCATGTACCCCAAATCAACTCAAGATGAGGCCCGAATCCCCTGCATTGCATGCAGAGCAATTCGTGATCTCATCATCAAATATGTATGGAACCTCGACTTGCTTGATGGATCTCGAGACAGTCCCGTGAACATGGTCACATGTCTGGAGGGTCACTGAAGTCACCCCAGCAACTCGAAGGAGCTCCATGTACTCCAAATCAACTCGAGATGAGGCCCGATTCCCCTGCATTGACTCCACAGCCATCCCCTGTACCCCATCAAACAGGACCAGTGGATTGAGTTCCTTTAGGCAAATCCAGAGATTCCACGAGAATACTGTCCCAAGTCTAGATGAACACCAAGTTCATCAGAGCAGCTCAAAGAATGCCCTGTGTACTCCAAATCGTCTCAAGATGAGAGCTGATTTCCTGGCTTAGACTCAAGACATATGCCACCTTTCCACAATCCCCTCAAGAGGAGGCGTCTCTTAGCAATAGGTGTTGAAGGGACCATGAGTTTGCTGCCTCAAGTGGAATATACCCCGAGAAACCCTGACTGGAAAGGAGGCTGGATTTCCTTGCAGTGGCTTGAATACAGGCTCGTCTTTCATCTCACAAAATGATGCAATGACTGAATCCCCAGTGTAGACCCTAAAGAAAGCCCTAGAGTCCCACCTCATTTCGATGGAATGCCTCACATCCCTTTGTCACCTCGAGAGGCATGCGGAGTTCCCTGCTGCAAAACATGACGATACCTGACTCTTCACGAACATTGATAGGAATTCCAATATCCCTATGGCTACTAGAAAGGGAACCTGTGTCTCCGGCGTCACCTCGAGAAGCTTCCCTTTTGCCCTGACAAGAATCGAAGAAATTCCTGAGGTGTTCCTCGTATTTAGACAGGAATCCTGACGTAGCTGAACAAACACGAGTTTTGAAGGGCCATCCCCACCGTAACTCATGAATATACCCCAGGTCCCCGACGCAACTCGAGAAAAACTATGAGACCTCTGCCTCTAAGCAAGATGAGGCCCGATTCCCCCGCATTGCATGAAGACCAATTCCGTGATCCCCATCAAACATGTAAGGAGGAGCCTCGACTTGCTTGATGGATCTCGAGACAGTCCCCAAGAACACGGTCACAAGTCTAGAGGAACCCTTAGGTCACCGCAGCAACACGAAGGAGCTCCATGTACCCCAAATCAACTCGAGATGAGGCCCGAATCCCCTCCTTTGACTCCAGAGCCATCCCCCGTTCCCAATCAAACATGACCAGGGGCTTGACTTCCTTTAGGCAACTCCAGAGATTCCCTGAGATCACCGTCCCAAGTCTAGAGGAACACCAAGTTCAGAACAGCAACGCGAGGAATGCTCCCTGAACCCCAAATCTTCTCGAGATGAGAGCTGATTCCCTGGATTAGACTCAAGGCATATGCCATCTTTCCACAAGGCCCTCAAAGGAGGCGTCTGTTAGCAACAGGTATGTTGGAGGGACCATGAGTTTCCTGCCTCAAGTGGAATATAAACTGAGAAGCCCTGATTGGAAATGAGGCCGGATTTCCTTGTAGTGCCTTGAATACAGGAGGATCGTCTTTCATCTCACAAAATGATGCCATGTCTGAATCCCCAGGGTAGACCCTAAAGAAAGCCCTAGAATCCCACCTGATTTCGACGGAATGCCTCACATCCCTTTGACACCTCCAGAGGCAAGCGGAGTTCACAGTTTCAAAACGTGACGATGCCTGACTCCTCATGAACATTGATAGGAATCCCAATAGCCCTGTGGCTACTGGAAAGGGACTCTGGGTTTCCGGCCTCATCTCGAGAGGTGTTCCTTTTGCCCTGCCAAGCCTCGAAGAGATACCTGAGGTGTCCCTCGTAACTAGACAGGAGTCCTGACATCGCTGAAGAAACACGAGTTTTGAAGGGCCATCCCCGCCGTAACTCGAGAATATACCCCAGGTCCACGCCGCAACTCTAGAAAAAAACCATGGGACTTCCCCTCGAAGCGAGATGAAGCACGATTCCCCTGCATTGAATGCAGAGCAATTCTGATATATCCATCAAACCTGTAAGGAGCCTCGACTTGCTTTATGGATGGATCTCGAGACAGTCCCCAAGAACACTGTCACAAGTCTAGAGGGAACCTGAGCTCACCCCACCAACACGAAGAAGCTCCATGTACCCCAAATCAACTTGAGATGAGGGCCAAATCCCCTGCATTGAATGCAGAGCAATTCCGTGATCTCCATCAAACATGTAAGGAGCCTCGACTTGCTTGATGGATCTCGAGACAGTCACCGTGAACATGGTCACATGTCTGGAGGGACACTGAAGCCACCCCAGCAACTCGAAGAAGCTCCATGTACTCGAAATCAACTCGAGATGAGGCCGAATACCCCTGCATTGACAACACAGCCATCCCTGTACAACATCAAACACGACCAGTGGCTTGACTTCCTTTAGGCAAATCCAGGGATTCCCCGAGAATACCGTCCCAATTCTAGAGGAATACCAAGTTCATCAGAGCAACTCAAGGAATGCCCCGTGTACTCCAAATCGTCTCAAGATCAGAGCTGATTCCCTGGCTTAGGCTTAAGCCGTATGTCAACTTCCCACAAGCCCCTCAAGAGGAGGCTTCTCTCAGCAAAAGGTATTTGGGAGGTATCCTGAGTTTGCTGCCTCATGTGGAATATACACCGAGAACACCTGACTTGAAAGTAGGCCGGACTTCCTTGCAGTGGCTTGAATACAGGCTCGTCTTTCACCTCATAAAATGAAGGGATGTCTGAATCCCCTGTGGAGACCCTGGAGAAAGCCCTAGGTCCATGCCTCATTTCAAGGGAATGCCTAATATCCCTTTGACACCTCGACAGGCACGCAGAGCTCACTGCTTCAAGATGTGAAGATGCCTGACTCCTCTTGAACATTGATAGGAATCCCAATATCCCTGTGGCTACTGGAAAGGGGCCCTGGATCCCCAGCCTCACCTGGAGAGGCGTCCATTTTACCCTGCCAAGCGTCGAAGAGATTCCTGATGTGTTCCTTGTAACTAAACTGGAGTCTTCACGTCGCTGAACAAACCCGAGTATTGAAGGGCCATCCATCCCGGCCATAATTCGTGAATATACTCCAGGTCCCCACCGCAACCCGAGAAAAACCATGAGATATCCCCCTCGAAGCGAGATGAGGTCCGATTCCCCTGCATTGCATGCAGAGCAATTCCGTTATCCCCATCAAACTTGTAAGGAGCATCGACTTGCATGATAGATCTCGAGAAAGTCCCCAAGAAAACAGTTACAAGTCTAGAGAGACCCTGAGGTCACCCCAGCAACGCTAAGGAGCTTCATGTACACTAAATCAACAGGAGATGAGGCCCGATTCTCCTGCATTGAATCCAGAGTCTTTCCCCGTTCCCCATCAAACATGAGCAGTGGCTAGACTTCCTTTAGGCAACTCCAGAGACTCCAGGAGAACACCCTCCCAAGCCTTGAGGAACACCAAGTTCAGCACAGCAACTCGAGGAATGCTCCGTGCACCCCAAATCGTCTAGAGATGAGAGCTGATTCCTTGGCTTAGACTCAAGATGTATGCCAGCTTTCCACACAAGCCCCTCAAGAGGAGGCTTCTCTCAGCAATAGTTATGTGGGAGGCACCCTGAGCTTACTGCCTCAAGTGGAATATACACCGAGCAGCCCTGACACGAATGGAAGCCGGATTTCCTTGCAGGGGCTTGAATACAGGCTCGTCTTTCATCTCACAAAATGAAGGGATGTCTGAATCCCCTGTGGAGACCCTAGAGAAAGCCCTACGTTCCGCCTCATTTCGAAGGTAAGCCTCACATCCTTTGACACCTCGGGAGGCACGCGGAGTTCACTGCTTCAAAAGGTGACGATGCCTGACTCCTCTTCAACATTGATAGGAAGCGCAATATCCCTGTGGCTACTGGAAAGGGACACTGGGTCTCCCGACTCACCTTGAGAAGCGTCCCATTTGCCCTGCCAAGCCTCGAAGAGACTCCTGAGGTGTCCCTCGTAACTAGACAGGAGTCCTGACGTCGCAGAACAAACACGAGTTTTGCAGGGCCATCCCCGCCTTAACTCGAGAATATACCCCAGGTCCCCTCCTCAACTCGAGAAAAACCATGAGACTTCCCCCTAGAAGCGAGCTGAGGCCCGAATCCCCTGCGTCACATTCAGAGCAATTCCGTGATCCCCATTAAACATGTAAGGATCATCGACTTGCTTGATGGATCTCGAGACAGTCCCCAAGAATATGGTCACAAGTCTAGAGGGACCCTGAGGTCACTCCAGCAACGCGAAGTAGCTCCATGTACCCCAAATCAACTCGAGATGAGGCCCGATTCCCCTGCATTGACTCCACAGCCATCCGCCATTCCCCAACAAACACGACCATTAGCTTGACTTCATTTAGGCAACTGCAGAGATTCCCCGAGAACTCTGCCCGAAGTCTAAAGGAACAGCAAGTTCATCAGAGCAACTCGAGGAATGCCCCGTGTACTCCAAAACGTCTCAAGATGAATAGCTGATTCCCTGGCTTAGATTCAAGACATATTCCGAAATTCTGCAAGCCCCTCAACAGGAGGCATCTCTCTTAACAATACGTATGTGGAAGGGACCCTGAATTTGCTGCTTCAAGAGAAATATTCACCGAGAAGCCCTGACTTGAAAGGAGGCCGGATTTCCTTGCAGTGGCTTGAATACAGGCTCGTCTTTCTTCTCACAAGATGAGGGGATGTCTGAATCCACAGTGGAGACCCTAGAGAAAGCCCTAGTTCCCCATCTCATTTCAACGGAATGCCTCACATCCCTTTGACACCTCGAGAGGTACGGTGAGTACACTTCTTGAAAATGTGAGGATGCCTGACTCCTCTTGAACTTTAATAGGAATCCCAAAATCCCTCTGGCTACTAGAAAGGGACACTGTGTCTCCGGCCTCACATCGAGAAACGTCCCTTTTGCCCTGACAAGAATCGAAGAGATTCCTGAGTTGTTCCTCGTATTTAGGCAGGAGTCCTGACGTAGCTGAACAAACACGAGTTTTGCAGGGCCCTCACCACCGTAACTCGTGAATATACCCCAGGTCACTGCCGCAACTCGAGAAAAATCACGAGACCTCCACTTCTAAGCAAGATGAGGCCCGATTCCCCCGCATTGCATGCAGAGCAATTCTGTTATCCCCATCAAACTTGTAAGGAGCATCGACTTGCATGATAGATCTCGAGAAAGTCCCCAAGAAAACGGTTACATGTCTAGAGGGACACTGAGGTCTCCCCAGGAACGCTAAGGAGCTCCATGTACCCTAAATCAACATGAGATGAGACCCGATTCCCCTGCATTGACTCCGGAGACTTCCCCAATTTCCTATCAATCACGACCAGTGGCTTGACTTCCTTTAGACAACTCCAGAGACTCCAGGAGAACACCCACCCAAGTCTTGAGGAACACCAAGTTCAGCACAGCAACTCGAGGAATGCTCCGTGTACCCCAAATCGTCTAGAGATGAGAGCTGATTCCCTGGCTTATATTCAAGACATATGCCAGCTTTCCACAAGCCCCTCAACAGGAGGCTTCTGTCAGCAATAAATATGTGGGAGGCATCCTGAGCTTGCTGCCTCAAGTGGAATATACACCGAGCAGCCCTGACACAGAAGGAGGATGGATTTCCTTGCAGTGGCTTGAATACAGGCTCGTCTTTCATCTCACAGGAAGAAGGGATGTCTGAATCCCCTGTGGAAACCCTAGAGAAAGCCCTACGTTCCCGCCTCATTACGAAGGAAAGCCTCACATCCCTTTGACAATTCGAGAGGCACGCGGAGTTCACTGCTTCAAAAGGTGACGATACCTGACTCTTCTTCAAAATTGATAGGAAGCGCAATATCCCTGTGGCTACTGGAAAGGGACCCTGGGTCTCCCGAATCACCTTGAGAAGCGTCCCATTTTCCCAGCCAAGCCTCGAAGAGACTCCTGAGGTGTCCCTCGTAACTAGACAGGAGTCCTGATGTCGCAGAACAAATACGAGTTTTGCAGGGCCATCCCAGCCTTAACTCGAGAATATACCCCAGGTCCCCATCGCAACTCGAGAAAAACCATGAGACTTCTCCCTAGAAGCGAGATGAGGCCCGAATCCCCTGCCTTGCATGCAAAGCAATTCCGTGATCACCATCAAACTTGTAAAGAGTATCAATTTGCTTGATGGATCTCGAGACAGTCCCCAAGAATACAGTCACAAGTCTAGAGGGACCCTGAGGTCACCCCAGCAACACGAAGAAGCTCCATGTACCCCAAATCAACTCAAGATGAGGCCCGAATCCCCTGCATTGCATGCAGAGCAATTCCGTGATCTCCATCAAATATGTATGGAACCTCGACTTGCTTGATGGATCTCGAGACAGTCCCGTGAACATGGTCACATGTCTGGAGGGTCACTGAAGTCACCCCAGCAACTCGAAGGAGCTCCATGTACTCCAAATCAACTCGAGATGAGGCCCGATTCCCCTGCATTGACTCCACAGCCATCCCCTGTACCCCATCAAACAGGACCAGTGGATTGAGTTCCTTTAGGCAAATCCAGAGATTCCACGAGAATACTGTCCCAAGTCTAGATGAACACCAAGTTCATCAGAGCAGCTCAAAGAATGCCCTGTGTACTCCAAATCGTCTCAAGATGAGAGCTGATTTCCTGGCTTAGACTCAAGACATATGCCACCTTTCCACAATCCCCTCAAGAGGAGGCGTCTCTTAGCAATAGGTGTTGAAGGGACCATGAGTTTGCTGCCTCAAGTGGAATATACCCCGAGAAACCCTGACTGGAAAGGAGGCTGGATTTCCTTGCAGTGGCTTGAATACAGGCTCGTCTTTCATCTCACAAAATGATGCAATGACTGAATCCCCAGTGTAGACCCTAAAGAAAGCCCTAGAGTCCCACCTCATTTCGATGGAATGCCTCACATCCCTTTGTCACCTCGAGAGGCATGCGGAGTTCCCTGCTGCAAAACATGACGATACCTGACTCTTCACGAACATTGATAGGAATTCCAATATCCCTATGGCTACTAGAAAGGGAACCTGTGTCTCCGGCGTCACCTCGAGAAGCTTCCCTTTTGCCCTGACAAGAATCGAAGAAATTCCTGAGGTGTTCCTCGTATTTAGACAGGAATCCTGACGTAGCTGAACAAACACGAGTTTTGAAGGGCCATCCCCACCGTAACTCATGAATATACCCCAGGTCCCCGACGCAACTCGAGAAAAACTATGAGACCTCTGCCTCTAAGCAAGATGAGGCCCGATTCCCCCGCATTGCATGAAGACCAATTCCGTGATCCCCATCAAACATGTAAGGAGCCTCGACTTGCTTGATGGATCTCGAGACAGTCCCCAAGAACACGGTCACAAGTCTAGAGGAACCCTTAGGTCACCGCAGCAACACGAAGGAGCTCCATGTACCCCAAATCAACTCGAGATGAGGCCCGAATCCCCTCCTTTGACTCCAGAGCCATCCCCCGTTCCCAATCAAACATGACCAGGGGCTTGACTTCCTTTAGGCAACTCCAGAGATTCCCTGAGATCACCGTCCCAAGTCTAGAGGAACACCAAGTTCAGAACAGCAACGCGAGGAATGCTCCCTGAACCCCAAATCTTCTCGAGATGAGAGCTGATTCCCTGGATTAGACTCAAGGCATATGCCATCTTTCCACAAGGCCCTCAAAGGAGGCGTCTGTTAGCAACAGGTATGTTGGAGGGACCATGAGTTTCCTGCCTCAAGTGGAATATAAACTGAGAAGCCCTGATTGGAAATGAGGCCGGATTTCCTTGTAGTGCCTTGAATACAGGATCGTCTTTCATCTCACAAAATGATGCCATGTCTGAATCCCCAGGGTAGACCCTAAAGAAAGCCCTAGAATCCCACCTGATTTCGACGGAATGCCTCACATCCCTTTGACACCTCCAGAGGCAAGCGGAGTTCACAGTTTCAAAACGTGACGATGCCTGACTCCTCATGAACATTGATAGGAATCCCAATAGCCCTGTGGCTACTGGAAAGGGACTCTGGGTTTCCGGCCTCATCTCGAGAGGTGTTCCTTTTGCCCTGCCAAGCCTCGAAGAGATACCTGAGGTGTCCCTCGTAACTAGACAGGAGTCCTGACATCGCTGAAGAAACACGAGTTTTGAAGGGCCATCCCCGCCGTAACTCGAGAATATACCCCAGGTCCACGCCGCAACTCTAGAAAAACCATGGGACTTCCCCTCGAAGCGAGATGAAGCACGATTCCCCTGCATTGAATGCAGAGCAATTCTGATATATCCATCAAACCTGTAAGGAGCCTCGACTTGCTTGATGGATCTCGAGACAGTCCCCAAGAACACTGTCACAAGTCTAGAGGGAACCTGAGCTCACCCCACCAACACGAAGAAGCTCCATGTACCCCAAATCAACTTGAGATGAGGGCCAAATCCCCTGCATTGAATGCAGAGCAATTCCGTGATCTCCATCAAACATGTAAGGAGCCTCGACTTGCTTGATGGATCTCGAGACAGTCACCGTGAACATGGTCACATGTCTGGAGGGACACTGAAGCCACCCCAGCAACTCGAAGAAGCTCCATGTACTCGAAATCAACTCGAGATGAGGCCGAATACCCCTGCATTGACAACACAGCCATCCCTGTACAACATCAAACACGACCAGTGGCTTGACTTCCTTTAGGCAAATCCAGGGATTCCCCGAGAATACCGTCCCAATTCTAGAGGAATACCAAGTTCATCAGAGCAACTCAAGGAATGCCCCGTGTACTCCAAATCGTCTCAAGATCAGAGCTGATTCCCTGGCTTAGGCTTAAGCCGTATGTCAACTTCCCACAAGCCCCTCAAGAGGAGGCTTCTCTCAGCAAAAGGTATTTGGGAGGTATCCTGAGTTTGCTGCCTCATGTGGAATATACACCGAGAACACCTGACTTGAAAGTAGGCCGGACTTCCTTGCAGTGGCTTGAATACAGGCTCGTCTTTCACCTCATAAAATGAAGGGATGTCTGAATCCCCTGTGGAGACCCTGGAGAAAGCCCTAGGTCCATGCCTCATTTCAAGGGAAATGCCTAATATCCCTTTGACACCTCGACAGGCACGCAGAGCTCACTGCTTCAAGATGTGAAGATGCCTGACTCCTCTTGAACATTGATAGGAATCCCAATATCCCTGTGGCTACTGGAAAGGGGCCCTGGATCCCCAGCCTCACCTGGAGAGGCGTCCATTTTACCCTGCCAAGCGTCGAAGAGATTCCTGATGTGTTCCTTGTAACTAAACTGGAGTCTTCACGTCGCTGAACAAACCCGAGTATTGAAGGGCCATCCCGGCCATAATTCGTGAATATACTCCAGGTCCCCACCGCAACCGAGAGAAAAACCATGAGATATCCCCCTCGAAGCGAGATGAGGTCCGATTCCCCTGCATTGCATGCAGAGCAATTCCGTTATCCCCATCAAACTTGTAAGGAGCATCGACTTGCATGATAGATCTCGAGAAAGTCCCCAAGAAAACAGTTACAAGTCTAGAGAGACCCTGAGGTCACCCCAGCAACGCTAAGGAGCTTCATGTACACTAAATCAACAGGAGATGAGGCCCGATTCTCCTGCATTGAATCCAGAGTCTTTCCCCGTTCCCCATCAAACATGAGCAGTGGCTAGACTTCCTTTAGGCAACTCCAGAGACTCCAGGAGAACACCCTCCCAAGCCTTGAGGAACACCAAGTTTAGCACAGAAACTCGAGGAATGCTCCGTGCACCCCAAATCGTCTAGAGATGAGAGCTGATTCCTTGGCTTAGACTCAAGATGTATGCCAGCTTTCCACAAGCCCCTCAAGAGGAGGCTTCTCTCAGCAATAGTTATGTGGGAGGCACCCTGAGCTTACTGCCTCAAGTGGAATATACACCGAGCAGCCCTGACACGAATGGAAGCCGGATTTCCTTGCAGGGGCTTGAATACAGGCTCGTCTTTCATCTCACAAAATGAAGGGATGTCTGAATCCCCTGTGGAGACCCTAGAGAAAGCCCTACGTTCCGCCTCATTTCGAAGGTAAGCCTCACATCCCTTCCCTTTGACACCTCGGGAGGCACGCGGAGTTCACTGCTTCAAAAGGTGACGATGCCTGACTCCTCTTCAACATTGATAGGAAGCGCAATATCCCTGTGGCTACTGGAAAGGGACACTGGGTCTCCCGACTCACCTTGAGAAGCGTCCCATTTGCCCTGCCAAGCCTCGAAGAGACTCCTGAGGTGTCCCTCGTAACTAGACAGGAGTCCTGACGTCGCAGAACAAACACGAGTTTTGCAGGGCCATCCCCGCCTTAACTCGAGAATATACCCCAGGTCCCCTCCTCAACTCGAGAAAAACCATGAGACTTCCCCCTAGAAGCGAGCTGAGGCCCGAATCCCCTGCGTCACATTCAGAGCAATTCCGTGATCCCCATTAAACATGTAAGGATCATCGACTTGCTTGATGGATCTCGAGACAGTCCCCAAGAATATGGTCACAAGTCTAGAGGGACCCTGAGGTCACTCCAGCAACGCGAAGTAGCTCCATGTACCCCAAATCAACTCGAGATGAGGCCCGATTCCCCTGCATTGACTCCACAGCCATCCGCCATTCCCCAACAAACACGACCATTAGCTTGACTTCATTTAGGCAACTGCAGAGATTCCCCGAGAACTCTGCCCGAAGTCTAAAGGAACAGCAAGTTCATCAGAGCAACTCGAGGAATGCCCCGTGTACTCCAAAACGTCTCAAGATGAATAGCTGATTCCCTGGCTTAGATTCAAGACATATTCCGAAATTCTGCAAGCCCCTCAACAGGAGGCATCTCTTAACAATACGTATGTGGAAGGGACCCTGAATTTGCTGCTTCAAGAGAAATATTCACCGAGAAGCCCTGACTTGAAAGGAGGCCGGATTTCCTTGCAGTGGCTTGAATACAGGCTCGTCTTTCTTCTCACAAGATGAGGGGATGTCTGAATCCACAGTGGAGACCCTAGAGAAAGCCCTAGTTCCCCATCTCATTTCAACGGAATGCCTCACATCCCTTTGACACCTCGAGAGGTACGGTGAGTACACTTCTTGAAAATGTGAGGATGCCTGACTCCTCTTGAACTTTAATAGGAATCCCAAAATCCCTCTGGCTACTAGAAAGGGACACTGTGTCTCCGGCCTCACATCGAGAAACGTCCCTTTTGCCCTGACAAGAATCGAAGAGATTCCTGAGTTGTTCCTCGTATTTAGGCAGGAGTCCTGACGTAGCTGAACAAACACGAGTTTTGCAGGGCCCTCACCACCGTAACTCGTGAATATACCCCAGGTCACTGCCGCAACTCGAGAAAAATCACGAGACCTCCACTTCTAAGCAAGATGAGGCCCGATTCCCCCGCATTGCATGCAGAGCAATTCTGTTATCCCCATCAAACTTGTAAGGAGCATCGACTTGCATGATAGATCTCGAGAAAGTCCCCAAGAAAACGGTTACATGTCTAGAGGGACACTGAGGTCTCCCCAGGAACGCTAAGGAGCTCCATGTACCCTAAATCAACATGAGATGAGACCCGATTCCCTGCATTGACTCCGGAGACTTCCCCAATTTCCTATCAATCACGACCAGTGGCTTGACTTCCTTTAGACAACTCCAGAGACTCCAGGAGAACACCCACCCAAGTCTTGAGGAACACCAAGTTCAGCACAGCAACTCGAGGAATGCTCCGTGTACCCCAAATCGTCTAGAGATGAGAGCTGATTCCCTGGCTTATATTCAAGACATATGCCAGCTTTCCACAAGCCCCTCAACAGGAGGCTTCTGTCAGCAATAAATATGTGGGAGGCATCCTGAGCTTGCTGCCTCAAGTGGAATATACACCGAGCAGCCCTGACACAGAAGGAGGATGGATTTCCTTGCAGTGGCTTGAATACAGGCTCGTCTTTCATCTCACAGGAAGAAGGGATGTCTGAATCCCCTGTGGAAACCCTAGAGAAAGCCCTACGTTCCCGCCTCATTACGAAGGAAAGCCTCACATCCCTTTGACAATTCGAGAGGCACGCGGAGTTCACTGCTTCAAAAGGTGACGATACCTGACTCTTCTTCAAAATTGATAGGAAGCGCAATATCCCTGTGGCTACTGGAAAGGGACCCTGGGTCTCCCGAATCACCTTGAGAAGCGTCCCATTTTCCCAGCCAAGCCTCGAAGAGACTCCTGAGGTGTCCCTCGTAACTAGACAGGAGTCCTGATGTCGCAGAACAAATACGAGTTTTGCAGGGCCATCCCAGCCTTAACTCGAGAATATACCCCAGGTCCCCATCGCAACTCGAGAAAAACCATGAGACTTCTCCCTAGAAGCGAGATGAGGCCCGAATCCCCTGCCTTGCATGCAAAGCAATTCCGTGATCACCATCAAACTTGTAAAGAGTATCAATTTGCTTGATGGATCTCGAGACAGTCCCCAAGAATACAGTCACAAGTCTAGAGGGACCCTGAGGTCACCCCAGCAACACGAAGAAGCTCCATGTACCCCAAATCAACTCAAGATGAGGCCCGAATCCCCTGCATTGCATGCAGAGCAAATTCCGTGATCTCCATCAAATATGTATGGAACCTCGACTTGCTTGATGGATCTCGAGACAGTCCCGTGAACATGGTCACATGTCTGGAGGGTCACTGAAGTCACCCCAGCAACTCGAAGGAGCTCCATGTACTCCAAATCAACTCGAGATGAGGCCCGATTCCCCTGCATTGACTCCACAGCCATCCCCTGTACCCCATCAAACAGGACCAGTGGATTGAGTTCCTTTAGGCAAATCCAGAGATTCCACGAGAATACTGTCCCAAGTCTAGATGAACACCAAGTTCATCAGAGCAGCTCAAAGAATGCCCTGTGTACTCCAAATCGTCTCAAGATGAGAGCTGATTTCCTGGCTTAGACTCAAGACATATGCCACCTTTCCACAATCCCCTCAAGAGGAGGCGTCTCTTAGCAATAGGTGTTGAAGGGACCATGAGTTTGCTGCCTCAAGTGGAATATACCCCGAGAAACCCTGACTGGAAAGGAGGCTGGATTTCCTTGCAGTGGCTTGAATGAATACAGGCTCGTCTTTCATCTCACAAAATGATGCAATGACTGAATCCCCAGTGTAGACCCTAAAGAAAGCCCTAGAGTCCCACCTCATTTCGATGGAATGCCTCACATCCCTTTGTCACCTCGAGAGGCATGCGGAGTTCCCTGCTGCAAAACATGACGATACCTGACTCTTCACGAACATTGATAGGAATTCCAATATCCCTATGGCTACTAGAAAGGGAACCTGTGTCTCCGGCGTCACCTCGAGAAGCTTCCCTTTTGCCCTGACAAGAATCGAAGAAATTCCTGAGGTGTTCCTCGTATTTAGACAGGAATCCTGACGTAGCTGAACAAACACGAGTTTTGAAGGGCCATCCCCACCGTAACTCATGAATATACCCCAGGTCCCCGACGCAACTCGAGAAAAACTATGAGACCTCTGCCTCTAAGCAAGATGAGGCCCGATTCCCCCGCATTGCATGAAGACCAATTCCGTGATCCCCATCAAACATGTAAGGAGCCTCGACTTGCTTGATGGATCTCGAGACAGTCCCCAAGAACACGGTCACAAGTCTAGAGGAACCCTTAGGTCACCGCAGCAACACGAAGGAGCTCCATGTACCCCAAATCAACTCGAGATGAGGCCCGAATCCCCTCCTTTGACTCCAGAGCCATCCCCCGTTCCCAATCAAACATGACCAGGGGCTTGACTTCCTTTAGGCAACTCCAGAGATTCCCTGAGATCACCGTCCCAAGTCTAGAGGAACACCAAGTTCAGAACAGCAACGCGAGGAATGCTCCCTGAACCCCAAATCTTCTCGAGATGAGAGCTGATTCCCTGGATTAGACTCAAGGCATATGCCATCTTTCCACAAGGCCCTCAAAGGAGGCGTCTGTTAGCAACAGGTATGTTGGAGGGACCATGAGTTTCCTGCCTCAAGTGGAATATAAACTGAGAAGCCCTGATTGGAAATGAGGCCGGATTTCCTTGTAGTGCCTTGAATACAGGCTCGTCTCGTCTTTCATCTCACAAAATGATGCCATGTCTGAATCCCCAGGGTAGACCCTAAAGAAAGCCCTAGAATCCCACCTGATTTCGACGGAATGCCTCACATCCCTTTGACACCTCCAGAGGCAAGCGGAGTTCACAGTTTCAAAACGTGACGATGCCTGACTCCTCATGAACATTGATAGGAATCCCAATAGCCCTGTGGCTACTGGAAAGGGACTCTGGGTTTCCGGCCTCATCTCGAGAGGTGTTCCTTTTGCCCTGCCAAGCCTCGAAGAGATACCTGAGGTGTCCCTCGTAACTAGACAGGAGTCCTGACATCGCTGAAGAAACACGAGTTTTGAAGGGCCATCCCCGCCGTAACTCGAGAATATACCCCAGGTCCACGCCGCAACTCTAGAAAAACCATGGGACTTCCCCTCGAAGCGAGATGAAGCACGATTCCCCTGCATTGAATGCAGAGCAATTCTGATATATCCATCAAACCTGTAAGGAGCCTCGACTTGCTGCTTGATGGATCTCGAGACAGTCCCCAAGAACACTGTCACAAGTCTAGAGGGAACCTGAGCTCACCCCACCAACACGAAGAAGCTCCATGTACCCCAAATCAACTTGAGATGAGGGCCAAATCCCCTGCATTGAATGCAGAGCAATTCCGTGATCTCCATCAAACATGTAAGGAGCCTCGACTTGCTTGATGGATCTCGAGACAGTCACCGTGAACATGGTCACATGTCTGGAGGGACACTGAAGCCACCCCAGCAACTCGAAGAAGCTCCATGTACTCGAAATCAACTCGAGATGAGGCCGAATACCCCTGCATTGACAACACAGCCATCCCTGTACAACATCAAACACGACCAGTGGCTTGACTTCCTTTAGGCAAATCCAGGGATTCCCCGAGAATACCGTCCCAATTCTAGAGGAATACCAAGTTCATCAGAGCAACTCAAGGAATGCCCCGTGTACTCCAAATCGTCTCAAGATCAGAGCTGATTCCCCCTGGCTTAGGCTTAAGCCGTATGTCAACTTCCCACAAGCCCCTCAAGAGGAGGCTTCTCTCAGCAAAAGGTATTTGGGAGGTATCCTGAGTTTGCTGCCTCATGTGGAATATACACCGAGAACACCTGACTTGAAAGTAGGCCGGACTTCCTTGCAGTGGCTTGAATACAGGCTCGTCTTTCACCTCATAAAATGAAGGGATGTCTGAATCCCCTGTGGAGACCCTGGAGAAAGCCCTAGGTCCATGCCTCATTTCAAGGGAATGCCTAATATCCCTTTGACACCTCGACAGGCACGCAGAGCTCACTGCTTCAAGATGTGAAGATGCCTGACTCCTCTTGAACATTGATAGGAATCCCAATATCCCTGTGGCTACTGGAAAGGGGCCCTGGATCCCCAGCCTCACCTGGAGAGGCGTCCATTTTACCCTGCCAAGCGTCGAAGAGATTCCTGATGTGTTCCTTGTAACTAAACTGGAGTCTTCACGTCGCTGAACAAACCCCCGAGTATTGAAGGGCCATCCCGGCCATAATTCGTGAATATACTCCAGGTCCCCACCGCAACCCGAGAAAAACCATGAGATATCCCCCTCGAAGCGAGATGAGGTCCGATTCCCCTGCATTGCATGCAGAGCAATTCCGTTATCCCCATCAAACTTGTAAGGAGCATCGACTTGCATGATAGATCTCGAGAAAGTCCCCAAGAAAACAGTTACAAGTCTAGAGAGACCCTGAGGTCACCCCAGCAACGCTAAGGAGCTTCATGTACACTAAATCAAACAGGAGATGAGGCCCGATTCTCCTGCATTGAATCCAGAGTCTTTCCCCGTTCCCCATCAAACATGAGCAGTGGCTAGACTTCCTTTAGGCAACTCCAGAGACTCCAGGAGAACACCCTCCCAAGCCTTGAGGAACACCAAGTTCAGCACAGCAACTCGAGGAATGCTCCGTGCACCCCAAATCGTCTAGAGATGAGAGCTGATTCCTTGGCTTAGACTCAGATGTATGCCAGCTTTCCACAAGCCCCTCAAGAGGAGGCTTCTCTCAGCAATAGTTATGTGGGAGGCACCCTGAGCTTACTGCCTCAAGTGGAATATACACCGAGCAGCCCTGACACGAATGGAAGCCGGATTTCCTTGCAGGGGCTTGAATACAGGCTCGTCTTTCATCTCACAAAATGAAGGGATGTCTGAATCCCCTGTGGAGACCCTAGAGAAAGCCCTACGTTCCGCCTCATTTCGAAGGTAAGCCTCACATCCCTTTGACACCTCGGGAGGCACGCGGAGTTCACTGCTTCAAAAGGTGACGATGCCTGACTCCTCTTCAACATTGATAGGAAGCGCAATATCCCTGTGGCTACTGGAAAGGGACACTGGGTCTCCCGACTCACCTTGAGAAGCGTCCCATTTGCCCTGCCAAGCCTCGAAGAGACTCCTGAGGTGTCCCTCGTAACTAGACAGGAGTCCTGACGTCGCAGAACAAACACGAGTTTTGCAGGGCCATCCCCCGCCTTAACTCGAGAATATACCCCAGGTCCCCTCCTCAACTCGAGAAAAACCATGAGACTTCCCCCTAGAAGCGAGCTGAGGCCCGAATCCCCTGCGTCACATTCAGAGCAATTCCGTGATCCCCATTAAACATGTAAGGATCATCGACTTGCTTGATGGATCTCGAGACAGTCCCCAAGAATATGGTCACAAGTCTAGAGGGACCCTGAGGTCACTCCAGCAACGCGAAGTAGCTCCATGTACCCCAAATCAACTCGAGATGAGGCCCGATTCCCCTGCATTGACTCCACAGCCATCCGCCATTCCCCAACAAACACGACCATTAGCTTGACTTCATTTAGGCAACTGCAGAGATTCCCCGAGAACTCTGCCCGAAGTCTAAAGGAACAGCAAGTTCATCAGAGCAACTCGAGGAATGCCCCGTGTACTCCAAAACGTCTCAAGATGAATAGCTGATTCCCTGGCTTAGATTCAAGACATATTCCGAAATTCTGCAAGCCCCCCTCAACAGGAGGCATCTCTTAACAATACGTATGTGGAAGGGACCCTGAATTTGCTGCTTCAAGAGAAATATTCACCGAGAAGCCCTGACTTGAAAGGAGGCCGGATTTCCTTGCAGTGGCTTGAATACAGGCTCGTCTTTCTTCTCACAAGATGAGGGGATGTCTGAATCCACAGTGGAGACCCTAGAGAAAGCCCTAGTTCCCCATCTCATTTCAACGGAATGCCTCACATCCCTTTGACACCTCGAGAGGTACGGTGAGTACACTTCTTGAAAATGTGAGGATGCCTGACTCCTCTTGAACTTTAATAGGAATCCCAAAATCCCTCTGGCTACTAGAAAGGGACACTGTGTCTCCGGCCTCACATCGAGAAACGTCCCTTTTGCCCTGACAAGAATCGAAGAGATTCCTGAGTTGTTCCTCGTATTTAGGCAGGAGTCCTGACGTAGCTGAACAAACACGAGTTTTGCAGGGCCCTCACCACCGTAACTCGTGAATATACCCCAGGTCACTGCCGCAACTCGAGAAAAATCACGAGACCTCCACTTCTAAGCAAGATGAGGCCCGATTCCCCCGCATTGCATGCAGAGCAATTCTGTTATCCCCATCAAACTTGTAAGGAGCATCGACTTGCATGATAGATCTCGAGAAAGTCCCCAAGAAAACGGTTACATGTCTAGAGGGACACTGAGGTCTCCCCAGGAACGCTAAGGAGCTCCATGTACCCTAAATCAACATGAGATGAGACCCGATTCCCCTGCATTGACTCCGGAGACTTCCCCAATTTCCTATCAATCACGACCAGTGGCTTGACTTCCTTTAGACAACTCCAGAGACTCCAGGAGAACACCCACCCAAGTCTTGAGGAACACCAAGTTCAGCACAGCAACTCGAGGAATGCTCCGTGTACCCCAAATCGTCTAGAGATGAGAGCTGATTCCCTGGCTTATATTCAAGACATATGCCAGCTTTCCACAAGCCCCTCAACAGGAGGCTTCTGTCAGCAATAAATATGTGGGAGGCATCCTGAGCTTGCTGCCTCAAGTGGAATATACACCGAGCAGCCCTGACACAGAAGGAGGATGGATTTCCTTGCAGTGGCTTGAATACAGGCTCGTCTTTCATCTCACAGGAAGAAGGGATGTCTGAATCCCCTGTGGAAACCCTAGAGAAAGCCCTACGTTCCCGCCTCATTACGAAGGAAAGCCTCACATCCCTTTGACAATTCGAGAGGCACGCGGAGTTCACTGCTTCAAAAGGTGACGATACCTGACTCTTCTTCAAAATTGATAGGAAGCGCAATATCCCTGTGGCTACTGGAAAGGGACCCTGGGTCTCCCGAATCACCTTGAGAAGCGTCCCATTTTCCCAGCCAAGCCTCGAAGAGACTCCTGAGGTGTCCCTCGTAACTAGACAGGAGTCCTGATGTCGCAGAACAAATACGAGTTTTGCAGGGCCATCCCAGCCTTAACTCGAGAATATACCCCAGGTCCCCCCCCATCGCAACTCGAGAAAAACCATGAGACTTCTCCCTAGAAGCGAGATGAGGCCCGAATCCCCTGCCTTGCATGCAAAGCAATTCCGTGATCACCATCAAACTTGTAAAGAGTATCAATTTGCTTGATGGATCTCGAGACAGTCCCCAAGAATACAGTCACAAGTCTAGAGGGACCCTGAGGTCACCCCAGCAACACGAAGAAGCTCCATGTACCCCAAATCAACTCAAGATGAGGCCCGAATCCCCTGCATTGCATGCAGAGCAATTCCGTGATCTCCATCAAATATGTATGGAACCTCGACTTGCTTGATGGATCTCGAGACAGTCCCGTGAACATGGTCACATGTCTGGAGGGTCACTGAAGTCACCCCAGCAACTCGAAGGAGCTCCATGTACTCCAAATCAACTCGAGATGAGGCCCGATTCCCCTGCATTGACTCCACAGCCATCCCCTGTACCCCATCAAACAGGACCAGTGGATTGAGTTCCTTTAGGCAAATCCCAGAGATTCCACGAGAATACTGTCCCAAGTCTAGATGAACACCAAGTTCATCAGAGCAGCTCAAAGAATGCCCTGTGTACTCCAAATCGTCTCAAGATGAGAGCTGATTTCCTGGCTTAGACTCAAGACATATGCCACCTTTCCACAATCCCCTCAAGAGGAGGCGTCTCTTAGCAATAGGTGTTGAAGGGACCATGAGTTTGCTGCCTCAAGTGGAATATACCCCGAGAAACCCTGACTGGAAAGGAGGCTGGATTTCCTTGCAGTGGCTTGAATACAGGCTCGTCTTTCATCTCACAAAATGATGCAATGACTGAATCCCCAGTGTAGACCCTAAAGAAAGCCCTAGAGTCCCACCTCATTTCGATGGAATGCCTCACATCCCTTTGTCACCTCGAGAGGCATGCGGAGTTCCCTGCTGCAAAACATGACGATACCTGACTCTTCACGAACATTGATAGGAATTCCAATATCCCTATGGCTACTAGAAAGGGAACCTGTGTCTCCGGCGTCACCTCGAGAAGCTTCCCTTTTGCCCTGACAAGAATCGAAGAAATTCCTGAGGTGTTCCTCGTATTTAGACAGGAATCCTGACGTAGCTGAACAAACACGAGTTTTGAAGGGCCATCCCCACCATAACTCATGAATATACCCCAGGTCCCCGACGCAACTCGAGAAAAACTATGAGACCTCTGCCTCTAAGCAAGATGAGGCCCGATTCCCCCGCATTGCATGAAGACCAATTCCGTGATCCCCATCAAACATGTAAGGAGCCTCGACTTGCTTGATGGATCTCGAGACAGTCCCCAAGAACACGGTCACAAGTCTAGAGGAACCCTTAGGTCACCGCAGCAACACGAAGGAGCTCCATGTACCCCAAATCAACTCGAGATGAGGCCCGAATCCCCTCCTTTGACTCCAGAGCCATCCCCCGTTCCCAATCAAACATGACCAGGGGCTTGACTTCCTTTAGGCAACTCCAGAGATTCCCTGAGATCACCGTCCCAAGTCTAGAGGAACACCAAGTTCAGAACAGCAACGCGAGGAATGCTCCCTGAACCCCAAATCTTCTCGAGATGAGAGCTGATTCCCTGGATTAGACTCAAGGCATATGCCATCTTTCCACAAGGCCCTCAAAGGAGGCGTCTGTTAGCAACAGGTATGTTGGAGGGACCATGAGTTTCCTGCCTCAAGTGGAATATAAACTGAGAAGCCCTGATTGGAAATGAGGCCGGATTTCCTTGTAGTGCCTTGAATACAGGCTCGTCTTTCATCTCACAAAATGATGCCATGTCTGAATCCCCAGGGTAGACCCTAAAGAAAGCCCTAGAATCCCACCTGATTTCGACGGAATGCCTCACATCCCTTTGACACCTCCAGAGGCAAGCGGAGTTCACAGTTTCAAAACGTGACGATGCCTGACTCCTCATGAACATTGATAGGAATCCCAATAGCCCTGTGGCTACTGGAAAGGGACTCTGGGTTTCCGGCCTCATCTCGAGAGGTGTTCCTTTTGCCCTGCCAAGCCTCGAAGAGATACCTGAGGTGTCCCTCGTAACTAGACAGGAGTCCTGACATCGCTGAAGAAACACGAGTTTTGAAGGGCCATCCCCGCCGTAACTCGAGAATATACCCCAGGTCCACGCCGCAACTCTAGAAAAACCATGGGACTTCCCCTCGAAGCGAGATGAAGCACGATTCCCCTGCATTGAATGCAGAGCAATTCTGATATATCCATCAAACCTGTAAGGAGCCTCGACTTGCTTGATGGATCTCGAGACAGTCCCCAAGAACACTGTCACAAGTCTAGAGGGAACCTGAGCTCACCCCACCAACACGAAGAAGCTCCATGTACCCCAAATCAACTTGAGATGAGGGCCAAATCCCCTGCATTGAATGCAGAGCAATTCCGTGATCTCCATCAAACATGTAAGGAGCCTCGACTTGCTTGATGGATCTCGAGACAGTCACCGTGAACATGGTCACATGTCTGGGGGGACACTGAAGCCACCCCAGCAACTCGAAGAAGCTCCATGTACTCGAAATCAACTCGAGATGAGGCCGAATACCCCTGCATTGACAACACAGCCATCCCTGTACAACATCAAACACGACCAGTGGCTTGACTTCCTTTAGGCAAATCCAGGGATTCCCCGAGAATACCGTCCCAATTCTAGAGGAATACCAAGTTCATCAGAGCAACTCAAGGAATGCCCCGTGTACTCCAAATCGTCTCAAGATCAGAGCTGATTCCCTGGCTTAGGCTTAAGCCGTATGTCAACTTCCCACAAGCCCCTCAAGAGGAGGCTTCTCTCAGCAAAAGGTATTTGGGAGGTATCCTGAGTTTGCTGCCTCATGTGGAATATACACCGAGAACACCTGACTTGAAAGTAGGCCGGACTTCCTTGCAGTGGCTTGAATACAGGCTCGTCTTTCACCTCATAAAATGAAGGGATGTCTGAATCCCCTGTGGAGACCCTGGAGAAAGCCCTAGGTCCATGCCTCATTTCAAGGGAATGCCTAATATCCCTTTGACACCTCGACAGGCACGCAGAGCTCACTGCTTCAAGATGTGAAGATGCCTGACTCCTCTTGAACATTGATAGGAATCCCAATATCCCTGTGGCTACTGGAAAGGGGCCCTGGATCCCCAGCCTCACCTGGAGAGGCGTCCATTTTACCCTGCCAAGCGTCGAAGAGATTCCTGATGTGTTCCTTGTAACTAAACTGGAGTCTTCACGTCGCTGAACAAACCCGAGTATTGAAGGGCCATCCCGGCCATAATTCGTGAATATACTCCAGGTCCCCACCGCAACCCGAGAAAAACCATGAGATATCCCCCTCGAAGCGAGATGAGGTCCGATTCCCCTGCATTGCATGCAGAGCAATTCCGTTATCCCCATCAAACTTGTAAGGAGCATCGACTTGCATGATAGATCTCGAGAAAGTCCCCAAGAAAACAGTTACAAGTCTAGAGAGACCCTGAGGTCACCCCAGCAGCAACGCTAAGGAGCTTCATGTACACTAAATCAACAGGAGATGAGGCCCGATTCTCCTGCATTGAATCCAGAGTCTTTCCCCGTTCCCCATCAAACATGAGCAGTGGCTAGACTTCCTTTAGGCAACTCCAGAGACTCCAGGAGAACACCCTCCCAAGCCTTGAGGAACACCAAGTTCAGCACAGCAACTCGAGGAATGCTCCGTGCACCCCAAATCGTCTAGAGATGAGAGCTGATTCCTTGGCTTAGACTCAAGATGTATGCCAGCTTTCCACAAGCCCCTCAAGAGGAGGCTTCTCTCAGCAATAGTTATGTGGGAGGCACCCTGAGCTTACTGCCTCAAGTGGAATATACACCGAGCAGCCCTGACACGAATGGAAGCCGGATTTCCTTGCAGGGGCTTGAATACAGGCTCGTCTTTCATCTCACAAAATGAAGGGATGTCTGAATCCCCTGTGGAGACCCTAGAGAAAGCCCTACGTTCCGCCTCATTTCGAAGGTAAGCCTCACATCCCTTTGACACCTCGGGAGGCACGCGGAGTTCACTGCTTCAAAAGGTGACGATGCCTGACTCCTCTTCAACATTGATAGGAAGCGCAATATCCCTGTGGCTACTGGAAAGGGACACTGGGTCTCCCGACTCACCTTGAGAAGCGTCCCATTTGCCCTGCCAAGCCTCGAAGAGACTCCTGAGGTGTCCCTCGTAACTAGACAGGAGTCCTGACGTCGCAGAACAAACACGAGTTTTGCAGGGCCATCCCCGCCTTAACTCGAGAATATACCCCAGGTCCCCTCCTCAACTCGAGAAAAACCATGAGACTTCCCCCTAGAAGCGAGCTGAGGCCCGAATCCCCTGCGTCACATTCAGAGCAATTCCGTGATCCCCATTAAACATGTAAGGATCATCGACTTGCTTGATGGATCTCGAGACAGTCCCCAAGAATATGGTCACAAGTCTAGAGGGACCCTGAGGTCACTCCAGCAACGCGAAGTAGCTCCATGTACCCCAAATCAACTCGAGATGAGGCCCGATTCCCCTGCATTGACTCCACAGCCATCCGCCATTCCCCAACAAACACGACCATTAGCTTGACTTCATTTAGGCAACTGCAGAGATTCCCCGAGAACTCTGCCCGAAGTCTAAAGGAACAGCAAGTTCATCAGAGCAACTCGAGGAATGCCCCGTGTACTCCAAAACGTCTCAAGATGAATAGCTGATTCCCTGGCTTAGATTCAAGACATATTCCGAAATTCTGCAAGCCCCTCAACAGGAGGCATCTCTTAACAATACGTATGTGGAAGGGACCCTGAATTTGCTGCTTCAAGAGAAATATTCACCGAGAAGCCCTGACTTGAAAGGAGGCCGGATTTCCTTGCAGTGGCTTGAATACAGGCTCGTCTTTCTTCTCACAAGATGAGGGGATGTCTGAATCCACAGTGGAGACCCTAGAGAAAGCCCTAGTTCCCCATCTCATTTCAACGGAATGCCTCACATCCCTTTGACACCTCGAGAGGTACGGTGAGTACACTTCTTGAAAATGTGAGGATGCCTGACTCCTCTTGAACTTTAATAGGAATCCCAAAATCCCTCTGGCTACTAGAAAGGGACACTGTGTCTCCGGCCTCACATCGAGAAACGTCCCTTTTGCCCTGACAAGAATCGAAGAGATTCCTGAGTTGTTCCTCGTATTTAGGCAGGAGTCCTGACGTAGCTGAACAAACACGAGTTTTGCAGGGCCCTCACCACCGTAACTCGTGAATATACCCCAGGTCACTGCCGCAACTCGAGAAAAATCACGAGACCTCCACTTCTAAGCAAGATGAGGCCCGATTCCCCCGCATTGCATGCAGAGCAATTCTGTTATCCCCATCAAACTTGTAAGGAGCATCGACTTGCATGATAGATCTCGAGAAAGTCCCCAAGAAAACGGTTACATGTCTAGAGGGACACTGAGGTCTCCCCAGGAACGCTAAGGAGCTCCATGTACCCTAAATCAACATGAGATGAGACCCGATTCCCCTGCATTGACTCCGGAGACTTCCCCAATTTCCTATCAATCACGACCAGTGGCTTGACTTCCTTTAGACAACTCCAGAGACTCCAGGAGAACACCCACCCAAGTCTTGAGGAACACCAAGTTCAGCACAGCAACTCGAGGAATGCTCCGTGTACCCCAAATCGTCTAGAGATGAGAGCTGATTCCCTGGCTTATATTCAAGACATATGCCAGCTTTCCACAAGCCCCTCAACAGGAGGCTTCTCTGTCAGCAAAATATGTGGGAGGCATCCTGAGCTTGCTGCCTCAAGTGGAATATACACCGAGCAGCCCTGACACAGAAGGAGGATGGATTTCCTTGCAGTGGCTTGAATACAGGCTCGTCTTTCATCTCACAGGAAGAAGGGATGTCTGAATCCCCTGTGGAAACCCTAGAGAAAGCCCTACGTTCCCGCCTCATTACGAAGGAAAGCCTCACATCCCTTTGACAATTCGAGAGGCGCGGAGTTCACTGCTTCAAAAGGTGACGATACCTGACTCTTCTTCAAAATTGATAGGAAGCGCAATATCCCTGTGGCTACTGGAAAGGGACCCTGGGTCTCCCGAATCACCTTGAGAAGCGTCCCATTTTCCCAGCCAAGCCTCGAAGAGACTCCTGAGGTGTCCCTCGTAACTAGACAGGAGTCCTGATGTCGCAGAACAAATACGAGTTTTGCAGGGCCATCCCAGCCTTAACTCGAGAATATACCCCAGGTCCCCATCGCAACTCGAGAAAAACCATGAGACTTCTCTCCCTAGAAGCGAGATGAGGCCCGAATCCCCTGCCTTGCATGCAAAGCAATTCCGTGATCACCATCTTGTAAAAAAATTTGCTTGTAAAGAGTATCGATTTGCTTGATGGATCTCGAGACAGTCCCCAAGAATACAGTCACAAGTCTAGAGGGACCCTGAGGTCACCCCAGCAACACGAAGAAGCTCCATGTACCCCAAATCAACTCGAGATGAGGCCGAATCCCCTGCATGCAGAGCAATTCCGTGATCTCCATCCCCTTGATGGATCTCGAGACAGTTGACTCACATGTCTGGAGTCCTGAATCACCCCAGCAACCGAAGGAGCTCCATGTACCCAAATCAAACATGAGGCCCGATTCCCCTGCATTGACTCCACAGCCATCCCCTGGACCAGTTGAGTTCCTTTAGGCAAATCCAGAGATTCCACGAGAATACTGTCCCAAGTCTAGATGAACACCAAGTTCATCAGAGCAGCTCAAAGAATGCCCTGTGTACTCCAAATCGTCTCAAGATGAGAGCTGATTTCCTGGCTTAGACTCAAGACATATGCCACCTTTCCACAATCCCCTCAGAGGAGGCGTCTCTTAGCAATAGGTGTTGAAGGGACCATGAGTTTGCTGCCTCAAGTGGAATATACCCCGAGAAACCCTGACTGGAAAGGAGGCTGGATTTCCTTGCAGTGGCTTGAATACAGGCTCGTCTTTCATCTCACAAAATGATGCAATGACTGAATCCCCAGTGTAGACCCTAAAGAAAGCCCTAGAGTCCCACCTCATTTCGATGGAATGCCTCACATCCCTTTGTCACCTCGAGAGGCATGCGGAGTTCCCTGCTGCAAAACATGACGATACCTGACTCTTCACGAACATTGATAGGAATTCCAATATCCCTATGG
>CM037425.1:65041062-65108853 GCA_020976825.1 Odocoileus hemionus
TATGCCAGCTTTCCATAAGCACCTCAACAGGAGGATTCTCTCAGCAATAGGTATGTGGGAGGGACCATGAATTTGCTGCCTCAAGTGGAATATACACCGAGAAGCCTTCACGCGACAGGAGGCCCCATTTTCTTGCAGTGGCTTGAATACAACTCATCTTTCATCTCACAAGATGCTGGGATGTCTGAAAAGCCTATGTGGAAGCCCTATTGAACACGCTAGTTCCCTGCTTCATTTCGACGGAATGCCTCACTTCCCTTTGACAACTCTAGAGGCACGTGGAGTTCACATCTTCAAAACGTGACGATGCCTGAGTGCCCTTGACCAATGATAGGAATCCCAATATCCCTGTGGCTATAGGAAATGGATGCTGGGTCACCCGCCTCACCTCGAGAAGTATCCCTTTTGCCTGCCAAGCCTCGATGAGATTCCTGAGGTGTCCCTAGTATCTAGACAGGAGTCCTGAGGTCGCTGAACAAACACGAGTTTTGAAGGCCATCCCCACCATAACTCGAAAATATACCACAGGTCCCTGCCGCAACTCGAGAAAAAACAATCAGACATCCCCCTCGATGCTGAGAAGAAGCCCGATTCCCCTGCATTGAGTCCAGAGATATCACCCGTTCCTCATCAAACACGACCGGTGTTTTGACTTCTTTAGGCAACTCCAGAGATTCCCTGAGAACTCCGTCCCAAGTCTAGAGGAACAGCAAGTTTAGAACAGCAACTGGAGAATGCTCCTTGTACCCCAAACAGTCTCGAGATGAGAGCTGAGTCCCTGGATTAGACTCAAGACGCATGACAACTTTCCACAAGCACCTCAAGAGGAGGCTTATCTCAGCAATAGTTATTGGGAGGGACCCTAAATTGCTTCCTCAAGTGGAATATGCACCGAGAAAGCCTGTCTCAAAAGGACGCCGTAATTCCTCGCCGTGGCTTGAATAGAGGCCCGTCTTTGATCTCACAAGAAGAAGGTATGTCTCAATCTTTTGTGGAGACCCAAGAAAATGCCCTAGGACCACGCCTCATTTCGAAGGAATGCCTCACATATCTTTGATACCTCAAGAGGCACGCGGAGATCACTGCTTCTGATGGTGACGATGCCTGACTCCTCTTGAACATTGATACGAATTCCAATATCCTGTGGCTACTGGAAAGGTAACATGAGTCTCCCGCCTCACCTCGACAAGCGTCCCTTTTGCCCTGTCAAGCCTCGAAGAGATTCCTGAGGTGTCCCTCCTAACTAGAAGGAGTCCTGACATCGCTGAACAAACACGAGTTTTGAAGGGCCATCCCCGCCGTAACTCGAGAATATACCCCAGGTCCCCCACGCCGCAACTCGAGAAAAAAACAATGAGACATCCCCCTCGAAGCTAGATGAGGCCTGATTCCCCTGCATTGCATGCAGAGAAATTCCGTGATCCCCATAAACATATAAGGATCCTCGATTGGTTGTTGTATCTCGAGACAGTCCCCAAGGACACTGTCACAAGTCTAGAGGGACCCTGAGGTCACCCCATCAGCGCCAAGGTCCTCCATGTACCCCAAATTAAATCGAGATGTGGCCCGACTCCCCTGCATTGAATCCAGAGCAATCACCGTTCCCAAGAAAACACGCCCAGGGGCTTGATTTCCTTTAGGCAACTCCAGAGATTCACCGAGAACACCCCGTCCCAAGTCTAGAGGAATACCAAGTTCAGCACAGCAACTCGAGGACTGCTCCGTGTACCCCAAAACTTCTTGAGATGAAACCTGATTCCCTGCATTAGACTCAAAACGTATGCCAACGTTCTACAAGCACCTCAAGAGCAGGATTCTCTCAGCAATAGGTATGTGAGAGAGACCCTGAGTTTGCTGCCTCAAGTGGAATATAAACCGATAAGCCCTGACTCGAAAGGAGGCCGGACTTCCTGGCAGTGTCTTGAATACAGGCTCGTCTTTTATCTCACAAGATGAAGGGATGTCTCAATCCCCTGTGGAGACCCTAGAGAAAGCCCTAAATCTCCGCCCCATTTCGACGGAATGCCTCACATCCCTTTGACACTTCGAGAGGCACGCAGGGTTCACTTCTTCAAAAGGTGACCATGCGTGACTCCCCTTGAGCATGGATAGGAACCCCAATATCCCTGTGGCTACTGGAGTGGGACCGTGGGTCTCCCACCTTACTTCAAGAAGTGTACCTTTTGCCCTGCCAATCCTTCAAGAGATTCCAAAGGGGTCGTCGCTCTTAACTAGACAGGAGTCATGATTTCGCTGAATAAACACGAGTTTTGAAGGGCCATCCCCGCCGTAACTCGAGAATATACCCCAGGTCCCCGCCGCAACTCGAGAAAAACTTGAGACATCAACCTCGAATCGAGATGAGGCCCGATTCCCCTGCATTTCATGCAGAGCAATTCTGTGATTCCCATCAAACGTGTAAGGAGCCTTGACTTGCTTGGTGGATCTCGAGAGAGTCCCCAAGAACACTGTCACAAGTCTAGAGGGACCCTGAGGTCACTCCAACAATGAGAAGGATTTCCATGCACCCCAAATCAACTCGAGATGAGGCCAAGTTCCCCTGCCTTCACCACAGAGTCATCCCCCGTTTGCCATCAAACACGACCAGTTGCTTGAATTTCTTTAGGCAACCACAGAGATTCAATGAGAACACCGTCCCAAGCCTCTAGGAACGCCAAGTTCAGCACAGCAAATCGAGAAATCCTCCGTGTTCCCTAATCGTCTCTAAATGAGAGCGGATTCACTGGCTTCGACTCAAGACGTATGCCAGCTTTCCATAAGCACCTCAACAGGAGGATTCTCTCAGCAATAGGTATGTGGGAGGGACCATGAATTTGCTGCCTCAAGTGGAATATACACCGAGAAGCCTTCACGCGACAGGAGGCCCCATTTTCTTGCAGTGGCTTGAATACAACTCATCTTTCATCTCACAAGATGCTGGGATGTCTGAAGCCTATGTGGAAGCCCTATTGAACACGCTAGTTCCCTGCTTCATTTCGACGGAATGCCTCACTTCCCTTTGACAACTCTAGAGGCACGTGGAGTTCACATCTTTCAAAACGTGACGATGCCTGAGTGCCCTTGACCAATGATAGGAATCCCAATATCCCTGTGGCTATAGGAAATGGATGCTGGGTCACCCGCCTCACCTCGAGAAGTATCCCTTTTGTCCTGCCAAGCCTCGATGAGATTCCTGAGGTGTCCCTAGTATCTAGAGAGGAGTCCTGAGGTCGCTGAACAAACACGAGTTTTGAAGGCCATCCCCACCATAACTCGAAAATATACCACAGGTCCCTGCCGCAACTCGAGAAAAACAATCAGACATCCCCCTCGATGCGAGAAGAAGCCCGATTCCCCTGCATTGAGTCCAGAGATATCACCCGTTCCTCATCAAACACGACCGGTGTTTTGACTTCTTTAGGCAACTCCAGAGATTCCCTGAGAACTCCGTCCCAAGTCTAGAGGAACAGCAAGTTTAGAACAGCAACTGGAGGAATGCTCCTTGTACCCCAAACAGTCTCGAGATGAGAGCTGAGTCCCTGGATTAGACTCAAGACGCATGACAACTTTCCACAAGCACCTCAAGAGGAGGCTTATCTCAGCAATAGTTATTTGGGAGGGACCCTAAATTGCTTCCTCAAGTGGAATATGCACCGAGAAAGCCTGTCTCAAAAGGACGCCGTAATTCCTCGCCGTGGCTTGAATAGAGGCCCGTCTTTGATCTCACAAGAAGAAGGTATGTCTCAATCTTTTGTGGAGACCCAAGAAAATGCCCTAGGACCACGCCTCATTTCGAAGGAATGCCTCACATATCTTTGATACCTCGAGAGGCACGCGGAGATCACTGCTTCTGATGGTGACGATGCCTGACTCCTCTTGAACATTGATACGAATTCCAATATCCTGTGGCTACTGGAAAGGTAACATGAGTCTCCCGCCTCACCTCGACAAGCGTCCCTTTTGCCCTGTCAAGCCTCGAAGAGATTCCTGAGGTGTCCCTCCTAACTAGAAGGAGTCCTGACATCGCTGAACAAACACGAGTTTTGAAGGGCCATCCCCGCCGTAACTCGAGAATATACCCCAGGTCCACGCCGCAACTCGAGAAAAACAATGAGACATCCCCCTCGAAGCTAGATGAGGCCTGATTCCCCTGCATTGCATGCAGAGAAATTCCGTGATCCCCATAAACATATAAGGATCCTCGATTGGTTGTTGTATCTCGAGACAGTCCCCAAGGACACTGTCACAAGTCTAGAGGGACCCTGAGGTCACCCCATCAGCGCCAAGGTCCTCCATGTACCCCAAATTAAATCGAGATGTGGCCCGACTCCCCTGCATTGAATCCAGAGCAATCACCGTTCCCAAGAAAACACGCCCAGGGGCTTGATTTCCTTTAGGCAACTCCAGAGATTCACCGAGAACACCCTCCCAAGTCTAGAGGAATACCAAGTTCAGCACAGCAACTCGAGGACTGCTCCGTGTACCCCAAAACTTCTTGAGATGAAACCTGATTCCCTGCATTAGACTCAAAACGTATGCCAACGTTCTACAAGCACCTCAAGAGCAGGATTCTCTCAGCAATAGGTATGTGAGAGAGACCCTGAGTTTGCTGCCTCAAGTGGAATATAAACCGATAAGCCCTGACTCGAAAGGAGGCCGGACTTCCTGGCAGTGTCTTGAATACAGGCTCGTCTTTTATCTCACAAGATGAAGGGATGTCTCAATCCCCTGTGGAGACCCTAGAGAAAGCCCTAAATCTCCGCCCCATTTCGACGGAATGCCTCACATCCCTTTGACACTTCGAGAGGCACGCAGGGTTCACTTCTTCAAAAGGTGACCATGCGTGACTCCCCTTGAGCATGGATAGGAACCCCAATATCCCTGTGGCTACTGGAGTGGGACCGTGGGTCTCCCACCTTACTTCAAGAAGTGTACCTTTTGCCCTGCCAATCCTTCAAGAGATTCCAAAGGGGTCGCTCTTAACTAGACAGGAGTCATGATTTCGCTGAACAAACACGAGTTTTGAAGGCCATCCCCACCGTAACTCGAAAATATACCACAGGTCCCCGCCGCAACTCGAGAAAAAACAATCAGACATCCCCCTCGAATGCGAGAAGAAGCCCGATTCCCCTGCATTTCATCCAGAGCAATTCTGTGATTCCCATCAAACCCGTGTAAGGAGCCTTGACTTGCAAATCACGACCGAGTCCCCAAAAACACTTCACAAGTTAGGCAACCCTGAGGTCACTCCAGAGATTCCGAGGAATGCTCCTTGTAACCCCAAACAGTCTCGTCCAGATGAGAGCTGAGTCCCTGGATTAATCCTCCTTGACCAAGACGCATGACAACTTTCGACTCAAGAGGTATGCAACACAAGCACCTCAAGAGGAGGCTTATCTCAGCAATAGTTATTTGGGAGGGACCCTAAATTGCTTCCTCAAGTGGAATATGCACCGAGAAAGCCTGTCTCAAAAGGACACCGTAATTCCTCGCCGTGGCTTGAATAGAGGCCCGTCTTTGATCTCACAAGAAGAAGGTATGTCTCAATCTTTTGTGGAGACCCAAGAAAATGCCCTAGGACCACGCCTCATTTCGAAGGAATGCCTCACATATCTTTGATACCTCAAGAGACACGCGGAGATCACTGCTTCTGATGGTGACGATGCCTGACTCCTCTTGAACATTGATACGAATTCCAATATCCTGTGGCTACTGGAAAGGTAACATGAGTCTCCCGCCTCACCTCGACAAGCGTCCCTTTTGCCCTGTCCAAGCCTCGAAGAGATTCCTGAGGTGTCCCTCCTAACTAGAAGGAGTCCTGACATCGCTGAACAAACACGAGTTTTGAAGGGCCATCCCCGCCGTAACTCGAGAATATACCCCAGGTCCACGCCGCAACTCGAGAAAAACAATGAGACATCCCCCTCGAAGCTAGATGAGGCCTGATTCCCCTGCATTGCATGCAGAGAAATTCCGTGATCCCCATAAACATATAAGGATCCTCGATTGGTTGTTGTTGTATCTCGAGACAGTCCCCAAGGACACTGTCACAAGTCTAGAGGGACCCTGAGGTCACCCCCATCAGCGCCAAGGTCCTCCATGTACCCCAAATTAAATCGAGATGTGGCCCGACTCCCCTGCATTGAATCCAGAGCAATCACCGTTCCCAAGAAAACACGCCCAGGGGCTTGATTTCCTTTAGGCAACTCCAGAGATTCACCGAGAACACCCTCCCAAGTCTAGAGGAATACCAAGTTCAGCACAGCAACTCGAGGACTGCTCCGTGTACCCCAAAACTTCTTGAGATGAAACCTGATTCCCTGCATTAGACTCAAAAACGTATGCCAACGTTCTACAAGCACCTCAAGAGCAGGATTCTCTCAGCAATAGGTATGTGAGAGAGACCCTGAGTTTGCTGCCTCAAGTGGAATATAAACCGATAAGCCCTGACTCGAAAGGAGGCCGGACTTCCTGGCAGTGTCTTGAATACAGGCTCGTCTTTTATCTCACAAGATGAAGGGATGTCTCAATCCCCTGTGGAGACCCTAGAGAAAGCCCTAAATCTCCGCCCCATTTCGACGGAATGCCTCACATCCCTTTGACACTTCGAGAGGCACGCCGCAGGGTTCACTTCTTCAAAAGGTGACCATGCGTGACTCCCCTTGAGCATGGATAGGAACCCAATATATCCCTGTGGCTACTGGAGTGGGACCGTGGGTCTCCCACCTTACTTCAAGAAGTGTACCTTTTGCCCTGCCAATCCTTCAAGAGATTCCAAAGGGGTCGCTCTTAACTAGACAGGAGTCATGATTTCGCTGAATAAACACGAGTTTTGAAGGGCCATCCCCGCCGTAAAACTCGAGAATATACCCCAGGTCCCCGCCGCAACTCGAGAAAAACTTGAGACATCAACCTCGAATCGAGATGAGGCCCGATTCCCCTGCATTTCATGCAGAGCAATTCTGTGATTCCATCAAACGTGTAAGGAGCCTTGACTTGCTTGGTGGATCTCGAGAGAGTCCCCAAGAACACTGTCACAAGTCTAGAGGGACCCTGAGGTCATTCCAACAATGAGAAGGATTTCCAGCACCCCAAATCAACTCGAGATGAGGCCAAGTTCCCCCTGCCTTCACCACAGAGTCATCCCCCCCGTTTGCCATCAAACACGACCAGTTGCTTGAATTTTCTTTAGGCAACCACAGAGATTCAATGAGAAACACCGTCCAAGCCTCTAGGAACGCCAAGTTCAGCACAGCAAATCGAGAAATCCTCCGTGTTCCCTAATCGTCTCTAAATGAGAGCGGATTCACTGGCTTCACTCAAGACGTATGCCAGCTTTCCATAAGCACCTCAAACAGGAGGCTTCTCTCAGCAATAGTATGTGGGAGGGACCTATGAATTTGCTTGCCTCAAGTGGAATATACACCGAGAAGCCTTCACGCGACAGAAGGCCCCATATTTCTTCAGTGGCTTGAATACAACTCATCTTTCATCTCACAAGATGCTGGATGTCTGAAGCCTATGTGGAAGCCCTATTGAACACGCTAGTTCCCTGCTTCATTTCGACGGAATGCCTCACTTCCCCTTTGATTGGAACTCTAGAGGCACGTGGAGTTCACATCTTCAAAACGTGACGATGCCTGAGTGCCCTTGACCAATGATAGGAATCCCAATATCCCTGTGGCTATAGGAAATGGATGCTGGGTCACCCGCCTCACCTCGAGAAGTATCCCTTTTGTCCTGCCAAGCTCGATGAGTTTCCTGAGGTGTCCCTAGTATCTAGAGAGGAGTCCTGAGGTCGCTGAACAAACACGAGTTTTGAAGGCCATCCCCACCAAACTCGAAAATATACCCCAGGTCCCGCCGCAACTCGAGAAAAAACAGAGACATTCCCCTCGATGCAGAGATGAGGCCCGATTCCCCTGCATTGCATGCAGAGAAATTCCGTGAGCCCCCTGAAACATGTACAGGTTCCTCGAGGTTGTGTTGTATCAGCAGTACTTACCCTCGATGGAACCCTGAGGTCAAGAAGCGCCGAGGTCTCCATGTACCCCCATTAAATCGAGACTCCCGACTCCTGCATTGATATCCAGAGCAATCACCGTACCTCAATCAAACACGACCGGGTGTTTTGACTTCTTTTAGGCAACTCCAGAGATTCCCTGAGAACTCCGTCCAAGTCTAGAGGATACCGCAAGTTTAGAACAGCAACTGGAGGATGCTCCTTGTACCCCAAACAGTCTCGAGATGAGAGCTGAGTCCCTGGAATTAGACTCAAGAATGACGCATGACAACTTTCCCACAAGCACCTCACTAGAGAGGCTTATCTCAGCAATAGTTATTATTGGGAGGGACCCTAAATTTGCTTCCTCAAGTGGAATATGCAAACCGAGAAAGCCTGTCTCATAAAGGACACCAGTAATTCCTCGCCGTGGCTTGAATAGAGGCCCGTCTTTTGATCGTCACAAGAAGAAGGGATGTCTCAATCTTTTGTGGAGACCCAGAGAAATGCCCTAGGACCACGCCCTCATTTCGAAGGAATGCCTCACATATCTTTGATACGTTCGAGAGGCACGCGGAGATCACTTGCTTCTGATGGTGACGATGCCTGACTCCCCTTGAGCATTGATAACGATTCCTCAATATCCTGTGGCTACTGGAAAGGTACCGTGGATCTCCCGCCTTCACCTCGACAAGTGTCCCTTTTGCCCTGCATTCCTCAAGAGATTCCTGAGGTGTCCCTCCTTAACTAGACAGGAGTCCATGATTTCGCTGATATAAACACGAGTTATTGAAGGGCCATCCCCGCCGTAACTCGAGAATATACCCCCGGTCCCCGCCCGCAACTCGAGAAAAACCAATGAGACATCCCCACTCGAATCGAGATGAGGCCCCGATTCCCCTGCATTGCATGCAGAGAAATTCCGTGATTCCCATAAACATATAAGGAATCCTCGACTTGGTTGCTTGGTATCTCGAGACAGTCCCCAAAAGAACACTGTCACAAGTCTAGAGGACCCTGAGGTCACTCGTCCATCAGCGAGAAGGATCCTCCATGTACCCCAAATTAAACTCGAGATGAGGCCAAGGTTCCCTGCCTTCACCACAGAGTCAATCACCCGTTCCCATCAAAACACGACCAGTTGCTTGAATTTCTTTAGGGGCAACACTCCAGAGATTCAATGAGAACACCGTCCCAAGCCTAGAGGAATACGCCAAGTTCAGCACAGCAACTCGAGGAATCCTCGTGTTCCCTAAAACGTCTTGAAATGAAAGCTGATTTCCCTGGCTTAGACTCAAGACGTATGCCAACTTTCCATACAAGCACCTCAAGAGGATTCTCTCAGCAATAGGTATGTGGGAGGGACCCTGAATTTTGCTGCCTCAAGTGGAATATAAACCGAGAAGCCTTCACTCGAAAGGATGCCCCATTTCCTTGCAGTGGCCTTGAATACAGGCTCATCTTTCATCTCACAAGATGCTGGGGGGATGTCTGAATCCCCTGTGGAGACCCTATTTGAACACCCTAAATCTCCGCTTCATTTCGACGGAATGCCTCACTTCCCTTTGACAAACTCTCGAGAGCACGCAGAGTTCACATCTTCAAAAGTGACCATGCCTGAGTGCCCTTGAGCATGGATAGGAATCCCAATATCCCTGTGGGCTACGTAGGAAATGGATGCGGGGTCACTCCCACCTCACCTCGAGAAGTATCCCTTTTGCCCTGCCAATCCTTCATGAGTTTCCTGAGGGGTCCCTAGTATCTAGACAGGAGTCCTGAGGTCGCTGAACAAACACGAGTTTTGAAGGCCATCCCCACCATAACTCGAAAATATACCACAGGTCCCTGCCGCAACTCGAGAAAAAAAACAATCAGACATCCCCCCCTCGACATCCCGAATCCTCTGAATTGATGCGAGAAGATCCTCCCCATCAACACACGAAGGATCCTCGACTTGGTTTGCATCGGTTTCCCGAGACATCCCCAAAGAACACTGCACAAGTCTAGATGAAAGTCCCCCATAAGCGACAAGGACCTCCATGAACCCCAATCATTAAATCGAGATGTCTGGAGCCCCGAACTTCCCCCTGCGAATGAATCCAAGCAATCACCCGTTCTCCTCAAAAACACGACCGGGTTTTTGACTTCTTTAGGCAACACTCCAGAGATTCCCTGAGAACTCCCGTCCAAAAAGTCTAGAGGAACAGCAAGTTTAGAACAGCAACTGGAGGAATGCTCCTTGTAACCCCAAAAATCATCTCGAGATGAGATATGAGTCCCTGGATTAGACCTCAAGACGCATGACAACTTTCCACAAAGCACCTCAAGAGGAGGCTTATCTCAGCAATAGGCGTTATTTGGGAGGGACCCTAAATTTGCTGGTCCTCAAGTGGAATATGCACCGAGAAAGCCTGTCTCAAAAGGACGCCGTAATTCTCTCGCCGTGGCTTGAATGATGCCCGTCTTTGATCTCACAAAAGAAGAAGGTATGTCTCATAATCTTTTGTGGAGGACCCAAGAAAATGCCCTAGGACCACGCCTCATTTCGAAGGAATGCCTCACATATCTTTGATACCTCGAAGAGGCACGCGGACGATCACTAGCTTCTGATGGTGACGAAGATGCCTGACTCCTCTTGAGGCATGGGATTGGAACACGAATTCAATAATCCCCTGTGGCTATGGAAGTGGTAACGTGAGGTCCTCCCGCCACCTTACTTCACAAAGCGTACCTTTTGCCCCTGTCAAGCCTCAAGAGATTCCTGGAGGTGTCCCTCCTAAATAGACAGGAGTCCTGACATCCGCTGAACAAACACTGAGTTTTGAAGAAGGGCCATCCCCGCCGTAACTCGAGAATATACCCCTAGGTCCACGCCTGCAACTCGAGAAAAACAATGAGACATCCCCCTCGAAGCCTAGATGAGGCCTGATTCCCCTGCATTTCTGGCATGCACAGAGAAATTCTGTGATCCCCATCCAAACATATAAGGATCCTCGAGACTGGTTGTTGTATCTCGAGAGGAGTCCCCAAGAACACTGTCACAAGTCTAAGAGTAGAGGGACCCTGAGGTCACTCCATCAATATGCCAAGGTCCTCCATGTACCCCAAATTAACTCGCAGATGTGGCCATTACTTTCCCCTGCATTCACCAAAGAGTAATCAACCGTTTTTCCAAGAAAAGACACGCCAGGGGCTTGATTTTTCTTTAGGCAACCTCCAGAAGATTTCACCATGAGAACACCCTCCAAGGTCTAGAGGAATACCCAATGTTCAGCACAGCAACTCGAGGACTGCTCCGTGTACCCCAAAACTTCTCTGGAATGATGAAAACCTGATTCCTGCATTAGACTCAAAACTTGCCCAACGTTCTACAGCACCTCAAGAGAGCAGGATTCTCTCATCAGCAATAGGTATATTGAGAGACAGACCATGAGTTTGCTGCCCTCAAGTGGAATATAAACCGATAAGCCTTCACTCGAAAGGAGGCAGGACTTCCTGCAGTGTCTTGAATACAGGTCGTCTTTCATCTCACAAGATGAAGGGATGTCTCAAGCCTAGCTGTGGAAGACCCTATTGAAAGCCCTAAATCTCCTGCCCCATTTCGAACGGAATGCCTCACATCCCGTTTGACAACTCGAGAGGCACGCATGAGTTCACTTCTTCAAAAACGTGACCCATTGCGAGTGCTCCCTTGAGCCATGGATAGGAATCCCAATACTCCCTGTGGCTATACGGAAATGGGACCGTGGGTCTCCCACCTCACCTTCGCAGAAGTGTCACCTTTTGCCCCTGCCAATCCTTGAGTGAGTTCCAAAGGTGTCGCTCTTAACTAGAGAGGAGTCTGAGGTCGCTGAACAAACACGAGTTTTTGAAGGCCATCCCACCATAAAACTCGAAAATATACCAAGGTCCACGCCAGACCGCAACTCGAGAAAAAACAATGTGAGACATCCCCCTCGATGCGAGAAGAAGACCCGATTACCCATGCATTTCGCTGCGAGAGAAGAAGCCGATTCCCTGCATTGAGTCCAGAGATATCACCCGTTCCTCATCAAACACACCAGTTGCTTGAATTTCTTTAGGCAACCCCAGAGATTCATGAGACACTGTCCCGACCTAGAGAACACCAAGTTTCAGCACAGCAACACGAGAAACCTCTGTTGGTTCCCTTAACCGACTCGAGATGAGACTGATTCACTGCTCGACTGCAAAGACTTATGCCAACTTTCCATAAGCCCCTCAACAGGAGCTTCTCTCAGCAATAGGTATGTGGGAAGGGACCATGAATTTGCTGCCTGAAAGTGGAATATACAACGAGAAGGCCTTCACTCAGACAGGAGGGCCGCATTTTTCTTGCAGTGGGGCTTGAATACAGCTCATCTATTCTTCTCACAAGGCTGCTGGAATGTAGAAGCCTATGTGTGAAGCCCTATTGAACACCCTAGTTCCCTGCTTTCATTACACGGAATGCCTCACAACCCTTTGACAACTCTAGAGGCAGCGCGGAGTTCACTATCTTCAAAACAGTGACGATGCCTGAGGTGCCCTTGACTTTGATACGATTTCCAAATCTGTGGCTACTGGACAGGTAACATGAGTCTACCCGCATCACCTCGACAAAGCTTCCCTTTTTGCCCTGTCAAAGACTCGAGAGATAGGAGATTCTGAGGTGTCCATCCTAAACTAGAAGGAGTCCTGACATCAATGATCAAACACGAGTTTTGAAGGGCCATCCCGCCGTAACTCAGAATATACCAGGTCACGCCGCAACTCCGAGAAACACTGAGACATCCCCCTCGAAGCTAGATGAGGGCTGATTCCCCTGCATTGCATGCAGCAGATATTCCGTGATCCCAATAAAACATATAAGGATCCTCGATTGGTTGTTGTATCTCGAGAAAGGCCCCAAGGACACTGTCACAGTCTAGAGGACCTGAGGTCACCACCTTCAGCGCCAAGGTCTCCATGTACCCACAATTAAATCGAGATGTGGCCGGACTCCCCTGCATTGAATCCAGAGCAATCACCGTTCCAAGAAAACACTCCCAGGGGCTTTGATTTCCTTTAGGCAATCCAGTGAGTCACCGAGAACACCCTCCCAAGTCTAGAGGAATACAAGTCAGCACAGGCAACTCGAGGACTGCTCCCGTGTACGCCAAAACTTTCTTGAGATGAAACCAGATTCCCTGGCCGTAGACTCAAAAACGTATTTGTCAACGTTCCTACAAGCACCTCAATAGTAGCAAGATTCTCTCAGCACTAGGTATGTTGCGAGAGCACCCTGAGTTTGCTGCTCTCATGGTGGAATATACACCGATATAGCCTGTCTCGAAAAAAGGCCGGAACCTTCACTGGTCTGTGTCTTGAATACTGGCTCGTTTTTCATATCACATCAGATGACAGGGATCCTGAATCCCTTGGTGGAGACCCTGAGAGAAGCCCTAAATCTCCGCCCCAGTTCTACGGAATCCTCACATCCCGTTGGACACTTCGAGATGCAACGCAGGGCTCACTTCATCAAAAGGGACCTTGAGTGACAGCACTTGAGCTTGGATAGGAAACCGCCAATATCCCCTGTGGCTACTGGAGTGGGGACCGTGATCTTTCCTCCCGCCTTACTTCAAGGAAGTGTCCGTTCCTCTCCCTCCGCTTTTGGTGGCCCTGGCCATCCTTGTCAAAGAGATATTTCAAAATTGTCGCTCTTAACTAGACAGGAAGTCTTGATGTGCGCTGAAAATAAACACCGAGTTTTAGAAGGGCCATCCCTGCCGTAACGTAGAGACTATACGCCAGGTCCCCACGCGCAACCCAAGAAGAAACCATGTGACATCAACGCTCCGAATCGAGATGGGGCCGATTGCCCCTGCATTTCATGCAGGGCAAATTTCTGTGATTCCCCCATCAAACGTTGTAAGGAGCAATGACTTGACTCTTGGTGGATCTCGAGAAGTGAGTCCAGAGAATCACAAATCACAAGTCTATACAGGGACCCTGAGGTCAACCACCAACAAATCTGAGAAGGAGTTTCCAGGTACCCCATCAAAATCACGACGTTGAGAGGCAAGATTCCCCCTGCCTTGATCCACAGAAAGTCATCCCCCGTTTGCCATCAAACACGAACCAGTTGCTTGAATTGTCCTTTAGGCAACTCACGATATTCAATGAGAACACCCGTCCCAAGTCTCTGACGGAAACGCCAAGTTCAGCAACAGCAAATCGAGAAATGCATCCGGTCGTTTCCCTAAATCGTCTCTAAATGAGAGCGGATTTCACTGGCTTCGACTCAAGAGCGTCTTATGCCAGCTTTTCCATAAGCCCCTAACAGAGAAGGCATCTATCAGCAATAGGTATGTGGGAGGGACCATTGAGGATTGCTGCCTCAAGTGGAATATTACAACCGAGAAAGCCTTCACACGACAGGAAGGCCCCGGATTTTCCTTGCAGTGGGCCTTAGAATTTCATAATCGTCTTTCATCTCACAAGATGAAGGGATGTCTGAATCCCTCCTATGGAGACCCTAGAGAAAGCACTACACCTTTCCCCACCTCATTTCCAAGGCAAGCTCACATCCCGTTTGACACCATCGGAGGCAGGCGGATTCACTGCTTCAAAAGGTGACGAGCCTGACTCCTCTTGACCATTGATAGAACGCAATATCCTGTAGCTACTGGATAGAGAACCACGGTCTCCCGACTCCCTGAAAGTGGGTCCCATTTGCCTTGCAAGGCTCGAAGAGACTCCTGAGGTGTTCGCCTCGTAACTAGACAGAGTTCTGACTTCGCAGACCAAACGACTATATTTGCAGGGCCATCCTGGCCTTAACTCGGAGAATATAAGCCAGGATCCCCACCGCTAATCGAGAAAAACCCTTGAGACTTCCCCCTGAAGCGAGATGAGGCCCCCGAATTCCTGCCTTGCATGCAGAGACAATAATTCCGTGATCCCATTAAACATGTAAGTAGCATCGACTTGCTTTAATGATCTCGCTACAGTCCCCCTAAGAATACGTCACAAGTCCTAGAGAGACCCTGAGTCACCCCAGCAACGCGAAGAGCCTCCATGAACCCCAAAATCAACTCGATATGAGGCCCGATAGCCCTGCATTGACTCCACAGACATCCGCCGTTCCCCACCAAACACGACCATGGCTTGACTTCCGTTTAGCAACTGAAGAGATTCCCCGAGAACACCGTCCAAAATCTAGAGGAACAGCAAGTTCATCAGAGCACTTCGAGAATGCCCCGTGTGACTCCAAATTCGTCTCAAGATGAGAAGCTGATCCCTGGCTTAGGACCAGGACATATGCCAAAATCACAAGTCCCTCAAAAGGAGGATTTCTCTTTAGCAATAAGATGTGTTGGGAGCACCCTGAGTTTTCTGCTTCTTGAGCAATATACACCGAGAAGCCCTAACTTGAAAGAGGCCGATTTCTTCTGTGGCTTGAATACAGGCTCGTCTTTCATCTCACAAGATGAAGGGATGTCTGAATCCACAGTGAGACCCTAGGAAAGCCCTAGATCCCCATCCTCATTTCTACAGAAATGTTCTCACAAACACTTGACAAAGTCGAGGGTACGCGGAGTACACTGCTTGAAAATGTGAGGATGCCTGACTCCTCTTGAACTTGATAGAATCCCAAGATCCCTTATGGCTACGAGAAAGGGACACTGTGTCCTCCGACCTCACACCCTCGGGAAGCGTCCCTTTTGCGCTGAAAAGAAACGAAGAAAATTCTGAGATGATCTTCGCACTTCGACCGAATCCTGACCGTAGCTGAACAAACACGAGTTTTGAAGGGCCATGGCCCACCGTAACTGTGAAATATACGCAAGGTTTCCCGCCGTAACTCAAGAAAAACAAGGAGACCTCCGCCTCTAAGCAAGATGAGGCCGACGCCCACAGCAGTGCCCATGCAACCGAATTCCGTGATCACCATCAAACATGTAAGGAGCCTCTACTTGCTTGATGGATCTCGAGAACAGTCCCTAACAAGAACACAGTCACAAGTCTAGAGGAACCCTTTAGGCACCCCAGCAACACGAAGGAGATCCATGTACACCCAAATCAACTCAGAGAATGAGGCCCGAATCCCCTGCTTTCACTCCAAGCCATCCCCCGTTCCATCAAACACGACCGTGGCTTTGACTTCCGTTAGGCAACTCCAGAGATTTCCCTGAGATCACCGTGCCAAATGTCTAGAGGAACACGAAGTTTACAAACAGCAACACGTAATGCCCTTGTACCCCAAATCGTCCTCGAGATGAGAGCTGATTCCCTTGGATTAGACTCAGACATATGCCAACTTCCACAAGTTCCCCGTCCAAGAGGAAGGCTTCCTCTTTTTAGGGCCATAGTAAGTTGTGAGGGACCATGGAGTTGCTGCCTCAAGTGGAATATACACCGAGAAGCCCTGTACTGGAAAGGAGGCCTGATTTCATTGCAGTGGCTTGAATACAGGCTCGTCTTTCATCTCAGAAAATGATGCATGTCTGGGGAAAAAAAAAATGCCCCCCCATGTAGACCTAAAGAAAGTCCATATAGTCCACCTCATTACGTCGGATGCTCACATCCCTTTGACTCCTCTAGAGGCAGTGGAGTTCACTGTTTCAAAACGTGTATGTTGCCTGAGTCCTCATGAACATTGATAGGAATCCCAAAAGCCCTGGGCTACTGAAAGGACCCTGAGTTTCCGGCCTCACCTCGAAAAGCGTCCCTTTTGCCCTGACAAGCCTCGAAGATATACCTGAGGTGTCCCCTCGTACTAGACAGGAGTCCTGACGTCAATGAACAAACACAGGTTTTTTTTAAGGGCCATCCCGCCGTAACTGGAGATTATACCCCATCCATTGCTGCAACTCGAGAAAAACCTGGACTTCCCTTCGAAGTGAGATGAGCACATTCCCCTGCATTGAAATGGCAGAGCAATTCCGTGATCTCCATCAAAACATGTAAGGAGCCCTCAACTTCTTGTTAGATGGGATCTCGGACGTCCACCTGAAGCATGGTACACATGTCTTGAGGTACACTGAAGTCACCCCAGCAACTCGAAGGAGCTCTCATGTAACTCCAAATCAACTCGAGATGAGGCCCGATTCCCCTGCACTGACACCACAGCTAACCCCTGAACCCCAGCACACACTACCAGAGGCTTGACTTCCACTAGGAAAATCCAGAAGATTACCCGAGAATACAGTTCCCAAGCTAGAGGAACACAAGTCATCAGAGCATTCTCTAGGAATGCCCCGTGGTACTCCAAACCATCTCAAGATCAGAGGCTGATTCCATGGCTTAGACTAAGCCGTATTCCGCTTCCACAAGACACTTCAGGCGGTCGTTTTCTCTCACAATAGGTATTGGGAGGCAACCCGAGTTTGCAGCCTCACGTGGAATATACACCGAGAATCCCTGACTCGAAAGAGGCCCGGACTTCTTGCAGTGGCTTGAATTCAGGCCAAGTCTTTCACCTCATCAAATGAAGGGATGTCTGAATCCCCTGATGTGTAGGACCCTGGAGAAACCCCTAGCCCCCGTCTCATATCGAGGAATGCCCTCATTCCCTTGACACCTCGACAGACATGCAGAGCTCACTGCTTCAGATGAGAAGATGGGCCAGACTCCTCTTGAACATTGATAGGCATCCGATATCCCTGCGGCTCACTGGAAAGGGGCCCGTGAGTCTCCCGGCTCAACTGAGAAGGCGTCCCTTTATGCTTGCCAATGTCCAAAGAGATTCCTGAGGTGTCCCTCGTAACTAAACTGGAAGTCCGTGACGTCACTGAACAAAGCCGAGTTTTTAAAAGGGCCATCCCCCGCCATACACTCCGTGAATATACTCCACAACCTCAACCCACGAAAAACCATGAGATATCCCCCCTCAAAGCGAGATAAGGTCCGATTGCCCTGCATTGCATGCAGAGCAATTCCTTATCCCCAATCAAACTTGTAAGGAGCATCGACTCATGATAGAAACCGAGAAAGTCCCCAAGAAAACAGTTACAAGTCTATAGGCACACTGAAGGTCACCCCAAACCCCAGCAAATCTAAGATTCCATGTACCCTAAATCACCACTAGATGAAAGGCCCGATTCCCCTGAATTGACTCCAGAGCCTTCCCCCATTCCACCGTCAAACCTAACCAGTGCTGACTCCTTTAAGGCAACTCCAGAGACTCCAGGAAAACAACCTGCCCAATCTTGAGGAACACCAAGTTCAGCAACAGCCAATCGAGGAATGCCTCCGTGTACACCAAATCATCGAGATATGAGAGCTGATTCCGGCTTAGACCTCAAGACGATGCCAGCTTTCCTCAAGGCCCTCAGAGGTGGCTTCTCTCAGCAATAGTTATTTGGAGGCATCCGAGTTTTGCTGCTCAAGTGAAAATATACACCGAGCACCCTGACAAGAAGGAGGCCGGATTTCCTTGCAGTGGTTAGAATACAGCCGTCTTTCATCTCACATGATGAACTGATGTCTGAATCCCCTGTGGAGACCAAAGAGAAAGCTTTTTACATCCCACCTCATTTCCAAGAAAGGCCTCACATCCATTGAACACCTCGAGGGCAAACGCGGAGTTCACTGCTTCAAAATGTCACGATGCTGACCCTCTTGAACACTGATGGTAAGCGCAATATCACGGTGGCCTAACTTGAAAGGAACACTGGGTTTTCCCCGACTCACACCTTGATGAGAAGCGGTCCCATTTACCATGCCAAGCTCGAAGAGACTCCTGATGTTCCCTCGTAACTACAACACAGGGATTCTCACGATCGCAGCACAAACACGAGTTTCAGGGCCATCATCCCGCCTTGGGTCGAGATTAAAAAACCCCAGGTCCCCGCCGCAACTCGAAAAAACCATGAGACTTTTCCCCCCTAGAAGCGAGATGAGGCCCGAAACCCATGCCTTTGCAATTGCAGAGCAGTTCCGTGATCCCATTAAACATGAAAGGAGCATCGACTTGCTTGATGGATCTCGAACAGTCCCCAAGAATAAGGTAACAAGTCTAGAGAGACCCTGAGGTCACCCAAGCAACGCGAAGAAAGTTCCATGTACTGAAATCAACTCGAATGAGGCCCGATTCACCGCTGCAACTGACTCCACAAGCCATCCGCCGTTCCCCCCCAACAAACACACCATGCTTGACTTCCTTTAGGCAACTGCAGAGAATCCCCGAGAACACCGTTCCGAAATCTAGAGTAACAGCAAGGTCATCAGAGCAACTCGAGGAATGCACCGTGGTACCTTCAAAACTTCTCAGATGAGAGCTGATTCCCTCGCTTAGACTCAGGACAAATGCCAAATTCACAGCCCCTCAAAGTGAGGCTTTCTCTCAGCATAGCAATTTGAGAAACCAAGGTGTTCAGCGCACGTGGAATATACACCGAAAGCCTGAACAGGAAAGGAGCCCTATTTTCTTTGCAGTTGCTTGAATACAGGCTCGTCTTCACCTCATCAGATGAAGGGGGGTTTCTGAATCACATGTGCAAACATAGGAATAAGCCCTATGTCCCCGTCCTCATTTCGAGGGAAGGCCTTCAATCCCTTGGACACACCTTGACAGGCACCAAGCTCACACTTCAAGATGTGAAGATGTCTACAGCTCTTGAACATGGATAAGAAAATCCAATATCCCTGAGGCTACTGGAACGGTGCCCTGAGATGTTCAGCCTCACCTGAAGAGGCGTCCCTTTTGCCCTGCCAAGTGTCAAAGAACTCCTGAGGTGTCCCTCCTAGTAAACGAGTCTGATGTCGCTGAACAAACCTGAGTTTTAGAAGGGCCATCCCCGGCCGTAACTCGTGAGTAAACTCCAGGTCCCACACCTTAACCCAAGAAAAACCATGAGATATCCCCCTCGACGCGAGATAAGGTCCGATGCCCTGCATTGCCATGCAGAGCAATTCCGTTATCCCCATCAAACTTGTAAGGAGCAATGACTTGCATGATATATCTCGAACATGTCCCCAGAAAACAGTTACATGACTACAGGCACCCTGAGGTCACCCCATCAACACGAAGGGAGATCCATGTACTCCCAATTCACTCGAGATAGGAACGAATCCCCTGCATTCACTCCAAGACCATCCCTCTCCTTCCCATCAAACAAGACCATTGGCTTGACTTCCTTTTAGCAACTTCAGAGATTCCCTGAATCACCGTGCCACATGCTATAGAGGAACACGTTTCGGACAGCATTGCCTGAATGCACCATATACCCCAATCCTTCTCGAGATGAAGCTGATTCCCTGTATTAAGACTCAAGACATATGCCAACTTCCAAAGCCCCTAAAAGAGGAGGCTACTCTTAGCCTTAGGTAATTTGGAGGAACCATGAGTTGCTGCCTCAAGTGAATATTCCTCCCCGAGAAGCCCTGACTGGAAAGGCGGCCGGATGTCCTTGCAGTAGGCTTGAATACAGGCTCGTCCTTTCATCTCACAAATGATGGCCATTTCTGAATCCCCAGTGTAGAACCCTAAAGAATCCGTAGAGTCCCACCTTCATTTCGACGGAATGCCTCACCATCCCGTTGACTCCTCGAGAACAAGCGGAGTCACTGCTTCAAAACATGACCGAGCCTGACCCCTCATAACATAATAGAAAGCCAAAAGCCCTGGCAACTGGAAAGGAACCTGAGATTCCGCCCTCACCTCGAGAAAGCGTCCCTTTTATCCTGACAAGCCCGAAGAGATAGCCTGAGGTGTCCCCTCTAACTAGACAGGAGTCCTGGCTCGCTGAACAAACACTGAGTTTGAAGGGCATCCCCTACGTAACTCGAGATTACACTCCAGACCCCATGCCCAAAACTCGAGAAAAACTATGGGACTTTTTCCGATCGAAGTGATGGATGAGGTCCCGATTGCCCTTGCATTGCATGCTGACGCAATCCGTTATCCCCATCAAACTTGTAAGGGCAATGACCTTGCGTGTTAGAGCTCGACAATGTCCTCAAGATACGTTACAAGTCTAAAGGCACCCTGAGGTCACCCCAGCAAATCTAGAAGGAGCTCACAAGGGCCCCATTAATTCACACATCGAGATGAGGCCGCTTCCCCTGAATTGTCTCCAGAGGCCATTCCCCGTTTCCCAATCCAACACAACCTGAGGCTTGATCCTCTGTTAGTCAACTCTCCTAGGGAGGTTACCAGGAGAAAAAACGGGCCAAGTCTTGAGGAAACACCAAGTTCTGCTGAGCCAATTCGAGGACATGCTCCGTGTACCCCAAATCGTGCCTAAGATGATGAGAGCTGAATCCCTGGCTTAGAACTCAAAGACGTATATGGCCAAAATTTCCACAAGCCCCTCACAAGAGGGAGACTTCTCTTAAAAGCACATAGGTACGAGGGAGGGGACCAGCGTATTGCGGCTTCAAGAGGGCATATACACCGAGAAGTGCAATGTGATTATGAAAGGATGCGGGATTATTCTTTGCTGTGGCTTGAATACAGGCTAGTTCTTTCATCTCACAAGATGAAGGATGTCGGCACCAACCAGTGGAGGACCCTTAGAGAAGCCCTAGATCCCCATCTTCCTTTCTACGGCAATTTGGGGGGGCCTCACATGCACTTTGACAAGTCTAGAGGTACACGCAGAGCTCACAATTGCTTGAAACTGTTGACGGATGCCCGACTCTCTTGAACATGACAGGAATTCCCAGTATCCTGTTGGCTACATTGAAAAGGGACCCTTGGGTCTCTGCGTCAATCGAGGAAGCGGTTCCATTTGCCTGACAAGCCTCGAGGTAGACCTTCCTGACGTGTTCCTCTTGTAACTCGACAGGGAGTTCTGACTGTAGTTGAGCAAACACGAGGGTTGAAGGGCCATCCACCACCGTATGTCGAGAATATACCCAGGTTCCCGCCGCAACTCAAGAAAATACATGGACCTCAGCTCCAAAGCAAGATGAGGCCCGATCCCTGCACTTTGCTTGCAGAAGCAATTCAGTGAGCGCCCCTGAAACATGTCAGAGAGCCTCGACATGCTTGAAGGATTGTCGAGACAGTCGCGGAACACTGTCACACGTAGAGAGGGAACCCTTGAGGTTCACACCACGCATCGCGTCAGGAGATCCATGGGCCCAAAATCAACTCGAGATGAGGCCCGCTTCCCATGCATTGACTCCAGGAGCCAATCCCTGTTCCCCATCAAACACGACAGAAGTGAGGCTTGACTTCCCTTTTAGGAAACCTCCAGAGATTCCCTGAGATCAACGTCGCCATGTCTAGAGGAGTAGCGAGTTCAGAACTGTGCAAACACGAGGACTGCTCCCGTGATACCCCAATTCGCTCGAGAGGAGAGCTGATTCCCTGGACTTAGACTCAAGGGACGTATGGCCACCTTTCCACATGTACGCCCTCAGAGCGGAGGCCTTCTCTCAGCCATAGGTAGAGTTGGAGGGACCATGCGATTGCTGCACTCATAAGTGGGCATTTATACACCGAGAAGCCCTGACTCGATAGGAGGGCCGGCGGCGGATTTCCATGCAGTGGCTTGATTACAGTCTAGTCTTTCTTCTCACTAAATGATGGCATGTCTTACATCCACCTGTGTTGATCCCCTATACAAATGACGTCTAGAGTCCCAGACTACTTCCTTACGACGGAATGACTCACCATGCCTCTGCCATCTGTCGAGAGGGAAGCAGAGCTCACTGCCACTAAAACATGCCGAAGCCTGAATCCTCGTGAACATTGACAGGAATCCCAGTAGCCCTGTGGCTACTGGCAAAGGGACCCTGGGTTCTCCCGACTCACCTCGATAAGCGTCCATTTTATCATGCCACAGCCTCGAAGGGATACTCTGATGGTGTCCCTCCTAACTCATCAGGAGGTCCTGGCGTCGCTGAAACAAACACTAGGGGTGAAGGGCCATCCCCGCCGTAATAACTCGAGCTTTGTACACTCCAAAGTCCCATGCCACAACTCGAGAGAAAAACTATGTGGAACTCCCGCCTCCAACGAGAGAATGAAGCCTGATTTCCCTGCACGGAATGCACAGAACAATTTCGTGAAACTCCCTGGGGAAACATGTCAGGAAGCCTCGACGTGCTAGTTTTTTTTTTGGATGTCGGACAGTCACAAAAACATGGTCACAAAGGTAGGAGAGGGATCACTGAAGTTCACACCCGCATCGCGAAGGGTACTTCAATGGCCTCCAAATCAACTCGATGATTAGGCACCGGCTTCACATGCATTGACTCCACAGGGCGATCCCACTGATACCCCATCAAACACGACCTGAGTGCTTGACACCTTTAGGTAAACTCCAGAGGTCCCCGAGGGAATACAACGGGGCCAAGTCTTAGAGGATAACACCAGTTCAGCAGAGCAGCAACTCGAGGAGGAATGCTCCTTGTAACCCAAAAACTTGCCTCAAGAAGAGAAGCTGATTCCATGGCTTTGAACTCAGGGGACGTAGGCCACCTTACCACAAGCCCCTCAGAGGAGGAGGCTTCTCTCAGCAATAGCTATTTGAGGAGGAACCATGAGATTGCAGCCTCACGTGGGCATATACCCCGAGAAACACAAAGCCTGACTCGGAAAAGGAGCCGGATTTCCTTGCAGTGTGGCTTGAATACAGTCTAGGCTTTCATCTCATCAGGGTGAAAGGGATGGTCTGCAATCCAACGTGTGGAGAACCTAGAGAAAGCCCTAGCCTAGGTCCCCGACTTCCTTTCGAGGGGATGCCTCATATGCCATCGGACACTCGGACAGGCACGCAGACGTCTACTGCTTCAAGATTTGTCGGAGCCTGTCTACTCCTACTTTGAACATGGACAGGAATCTCAAATATCCATTGTGGCTACTTTAAGGGGGGCCCTAGGGTCTCCCGACTCCACCTCGAGAGAGGCGTCGCTTTTGCCCTGTCAAGTGTAGACAGAGACTGCTGAGGTGTCCCTCGTAACTCGAACGGGAGTCCTGACATCATTAAACAAACCTTGAGGGTTTAGAAGGGGCATCCCCGCCGTAAGCGATGAAGGATACTCCCGGGTACACGGCCGCAACCCGAAGAAAAACCATGAGATATCCCCCTCGTAAGCGAGGATAAGGTCCGATTGCCTGACAATGCATGCAGAGCCATTCCATTAGGCCCCCTGAACATTGTAGGAGCAATGCTTTGCCTGATGAAGATGTCGAGGCAATGTCGCAAAAGAAAACACTGTTCACCCAAGTAGAGAGGCACCCTGAGGTCACACCTGTCATCCGCTGATGGAGCTCCCTGGGCCCAAAATCACCCACCGAGATGTGGCCCCGACTTCCCCTGAATTGATCCCAGAGCCTTTCCTTTCGTTCCCCGTTCAAACACGAACAGTGAGCGTTGTCTCCCTTTCGGCAACTTCAGAGGTTCTCAGGAGCACACCACTACCAATTCTTGAGGCGTTCCCCCCAAGTATCAGCACAGCAACTTTAGGACTGATCCGTTGTACCCCAATCGTCTAGAGCATGGAGAGCTGATTTCTCAAGACTTAGACTCAAGGACGTTAGGCCAAACTTTCCACAAGCCCTCAAGAGGAGGCTTAATTTTAGGAATAGGTATGATGTGAGGGACCACTGAGATTGCTGCCTAAATGGGCATATATTTCAATGGGAGCCCTTCCTCGAAAGGAGGCGGGATTTCCGTACAGTGGTTTTTGAATAAGTGTCTAGTCTTTCTTCTCACTAGGTGAAGGGATTGTCTGCAATCACAATGTGGAAGTCCCTAGAGCTAAAAGCCCTAGGTTCGCCGGACTCCTTTCGACGAAATTGCCACCACTGCCTCTTGGACACGGTGAGAGGCAAGCGGAGATTCACTGATTCCAAAATTTGAGAAAGGGGCCTGACTCCTCTTGAACATATTGACAGTAGTGCCATGGTCTCACTGTGGCTACTGGAAAGTGACCCCTGGGTTTACCGACTCACTTCGAGAAAGAAGCATCCCTTTTGCCCTGACAAAGCCGCGAAGAGGACTCTGATAGGTTGTCCCTTATAACTCGGACAGGAAGTCCTGTTATCGCCTTGAAACATACACGAGGGTTTTGATGGGCCATCCGCCGCCATACAGTGGAGAATGTACCCCAAGTGTTCCCGCTGCAAACTCGAGGTGACATAAACCATGAGACTTATCCCCATACGAACGTGAGATGAGGCCCGATTTCCCTGCATTTCAAGCAGAAGCAATTCCGTGAGCTCCCTGAAAACATGTCAGGAGCCTCGACTTGCTTGATGGATGTCGAGGACAGTCCACGGTGAAATCACTGGTCACATGTCTGAGAGGGACACTGAAGGTCATATCTGCAAATCGCGAAGGAGCTCCATGGGCCCAAATCACAAATCGAGATGAGGCCCCGCTTCCCCAGCATTGACTCCCACAGCCATCCCCTGTACCCCATCAAACACGATCTGAGGCTTGACTTCTTATAGGAAACTTCAGAGGTTCCCCGAGAAACAACCTTCCCAAGTCTCGAGGAGTACCAAGCTCCAAGCAGTGCAACTCGAGGACTGCTCCGTTCTTGTAACCCCAAAACGTCCTCGGAGATGGGAGCAGATTTACCTGGCTTACATTCAAGGACGTATGCCACGTTTTCAGAAGGCACTCCAAGAGGTGGCTTCTCAAAGCAATAGGTATTTGGGAGGGGACCCTGAGATTTGTGCCTGCACGTGGATGGGCACGTGTACACCGAGCCCTGCCTGACAAGAATAGGAGGGCGAGGTTTCCTTGGCAGTGGCTTGAATATCAGTCTAGACTTTAATCTCACATGGTGAATGGGAAAAGTCTGCATCACTGTGGATGTCCATAGAGAAATAGCTACTACCTTCCCGATCCATTTCGAAGGAAATGCCTCACTTGCCTCTTGACAGCTCGAGAGGCATGCGCAGAGCTCAATAGCTTCATAAATGTGACGAGAGGCCTCCCTGTACTCCTCTTGAACACTGGAAGAAATCGCACAGTATCCCTGGTGGCTACTGGTGTGGGGAGGGCGGACACAGGGTTCTCCCGACATCACCTTGAGAAGCGACCATTTTGCCCTTGCCAGGCCTAGATGAGACTCCCTGATGTGTCCCTTGTAACTAGACAGGAGTCGCCTCACTTCGCCCGAACCAAACAACACGAGGTTGCAGGGCCATCCACGGCCGGTAAGTCGAGAATGTACACCAGTTACCCAGCCGCAACGCGAGAAAAAACCATGCGACTTCCCCCTCCAAGCGAGATGAGGCCCGACATTCCCTGCCTTGCCAGCATGGAGAGCACATTCAGTGAGGCACCCTGAAAACTTGAAAGGAGCATCGACTTGCTTGAATGGGATGTCGAGGACAGTTCGCACAAGGAATAAACACTGTAACACGTCTAGATAGGACCCTGAGGTCACAACAGCATTGCGAAGAAGCTCCTTGGGCTGACAAATCAAACTCGAGATGAGGCCCGCCCGTTACCCTGAACTTGACTTCACAGCCTTCCGGCCGTTCAAAAACACACTAAACACGACTGAGCTTCACTCCCTATTAGGCATAACTGCAGAGGTTCCCCGAGAACAACTGTCCAAGAAAAACTCTAGAGCAGTACCTGCAAGTTCAGCAGAGCTTCTCCTCTTTTAGGGGGCTGATCCGTGTACTACAAACCGTACTCAAGATTGAGAGCTGATTCCCTGCTTAGACTCAAGACCATCAGGCCAAAAATGCCGCAAGCCCCTCAAGAGGAGGCTTTTCTCCCCCCTCAGCAATAAGTTTTGGAGGGAAGGGACCCTGAGATTTGCTGCCCTCCAGAGAAATTACACGGAGAAGCCTGACTGAAAGGAGACGGGTTTTTTTCTGTGGCTTGAATACAGGCTCGTCTTTCATCTCACAATATGATGGCATGTCTGAATCCCCAGGTAGACCCTAAAAGAATGCCGTAGAGTCCAACCTCATTTCGAACGGAATGTCCTCACATCCCTTTGACTCCTCGAGAGCACGCGGAGTTCACTGCTTCAAAACATGACGAAACCTGACCCTCATGAACATTGATAGGAATTCAAAAGCCCTGGTGCAACTTGGAAGGGACCCTGATGTATCTTCCGGCCTCACCTCGAGAAGCGTCCCTTTTATCCTGAGAAGCTCGAAAGATACCTGAGCTGTCCCACGTAACTAGCAGGATTCCTGGCGTCCGCTGAACAAACACGAGTTTTTGAAGCCATCCTCCGCCGTAACTCGAGATTACAAACCAGGCCCATGCCACAACTCGAGAAATCTAGTGGGACTTCCCCTCGAAGAGAGATGAAGCACAATTCCCCTGCACTGAATGCAGATCAATGCCGTGATCTCCGTCAAACATGTAAGAGCCATCGACTGGCTAGATGATCCATCGAGACTGTCCACCTTGAACATGTTCACAGTGTCTGGAGGGACACTGAAGTCACCCCCAACAACTCGATGGAGCTCATGTACTCCAAATAACTCGAGATGAGGCCCGATTTCCTCAACGAAATCCACAGCCATCCCCTGTACCCCAGCAAACAACACGACATGGCTTGACTTCCTTATAGGTAAATCCAGAGATTCCCCGAGAATACAGTCCAATCCTAGAGGAACACCAAGCTCACATCAGAGCAACTTGAGGAAATGCCCCGTGTACTCCAAAACTTCCTCAAGAGAGAGCTGATTGCCTGGCTTAGACTCAACGACCATAGCCAAATTCCACAAGCCCTCAAGTGGAGGCTCTCTCAGCAATTGCCTATTTGGGAGCAAAACCTAGGGTGCAGCCTCACGTGGAATATACACCGAAAAGCCCTGACAGGAAAGGAAGCCGGATTTCCTTGCTGTGGCTTGAATACAGGCTCGTCTATCGCACCTCATCAGATGAAGGGATGTCTGATCCCTGTGGAGAACCAGGGAAAGCCCTAGGTCCCTGTCTCATTTCGAGGGAATGCCTCATATCCCTTGGACACCTCGACAGGCACGCAGAGCTCACAAACTTCAAGATTGTGAAGATGTCCTTTGACTCCTCTTGAACATGGATAAATCCCAATATCCCTGAGGCTACTGGGAAAGGCCCTGAGTCTTCGGTCTGCAATGGAGAGGCTCCTTTTGCCCTGCCAGTTCAAAGAGAATCCTGAGTGCCCTCATAGTAAACTGAGTCCCTGATGTCAACTGAACAAACCTGAGTTTAGAAGGTACCATCCCGCCGTAATCTCTGATATACTCCAGGTTCACACCTCTAACCCAAGAAAAACAATGATATATCCCCTCTCGGACGCGAGATAAGGTTCGATTGCCTGCATTGCATGCAGAGCTAATTCCGTATCCCCCCATCAAAACTTGTAAGGAGCAATGCCTTGCGTGTTAGATCTCGACAATGTCCTCAGAACATGGTCACATGTCTGGAGGGAATGAAGTCACCCAGCAACTCGAAGGAGCTCCCAGTACTCCAAATTCAAAACTCGAGATGAGGCCCGCCCGATTCCCCTGCACTGACTCCCACAGGAATCCCCTGTACCCCAGGGCAAACACGACCAGTGGCTTGATTCCTTTAGGTAATCAGCGATCCCGAGAATAAAGTCCCAAGTTCTAGAGAACACCAAGTTCATCAGAGCAACTCGAGGAATGCCCCGGATGTACTCCAAAAACTTCTCAAGATGAGAGCTGATTCCCTGGCTTTGACTCAGGACATATGCCAAAATTCCCACAAGCCCCTCAAGTGGAGGCTTCTCTCAGCAATAGCTATTTGGGACGCAACCTAGGTGTGCAGCCTCACGTGGAATATACACCGAGAAGGCCCTGACAGGAAAGGAGGCCGGATTTCCTTGCAGTGCCTTGAATACAGGCTCGACTTTCACCTCATCAGATGAAGGGATGTCTGAATCCCCTGTGGAGACCCCTGGAGAAAAGCCCTAGGTCCCCGTCTCATTTCGAGGGAATGCCTCATATCCCTTGGAACCCTCGACAGGCACGCAGAGCTCACAACTTCAAGATGTGAAGATGTCTAACTCCTCTTGAACATGGATAGGAATCCCAATATCACTGAGGCTACTGGAAAGGGGCCCTGAGTCTTCCGCCTCATCTGGAGAGGCGTCCCTTTTTCCCCTGCCAAGTGTCAAAGAGATTCCTGAGGTGTCCCTCATAGTAAACTGGAGTCCTGACGTCGCTGAACAAACCAGAGTTTAGAAGGGCCATCCGGCCGTAACTAAACTCGTGAATATACTCCAGGTCCACACCTCAACCCAAGAAAAACCATGAGATATCCCCCTCGACGCGAGATAAGGTCCGATTGCCCTGCATTGCATGCAGAGCAATTCCGTTATCCCCATCAAACTTGTAAGGAGCAATGACTTGCATGATAGATCTCGACAATGTCCCCAAGAAAAGAGTTACAAGTCTACAAGCACCCTGAGGTCACCCCAGCAAATCTAAGGAGCTCCATGTACCCTAAATCACCACGAGATGAGGCCCGATTCCCCAGAATTGACTCCAGACCATTCCCCCGTTCCCATCAAACACAACCAGTGGCTTGACTTCCTTTAGTCAACTCAGGAGACTCCAGGAGAACACCCTCCGAAGTCTTGAGGAACACCAAGTTCAGCACAGCAACTCGAGGTATGCTCCGTGTACCCCAAATCGTCTAGAGATGAGAGCTGATTCCCTGGCTTAGACTCAAGATGTATGTCGGCTTTCCACAAGCCCCTCATGTGGAGGCGTCTCTTAGCAATAGGTATTTGGAGGCACCCTGAGTTTGCTGCCTCAAGTGGAATATACACCGAGCAGCCCTGACACGAAAGGAGGCCAGATTTCCTTGCAGTGGTTAGAATACAGGCTCGTCTTTCTTCTCACAGGATGAAGGGATGTCTGAATCCCTGTGGAGACCCTAGAGAAACCACTATTACCTTCCCCACCTCATTTTCCAAGGAAAGCCTCATCACATCCCTTTGAGAACTCGAGAGGCACGCAGAGTTCACTGCTTCAAAATGTGACGAGGCCTGACTCCTCTTGAAAATTGATAGGAAGCGCAATATCCCTGTGGCTACTGGAAAGTGACACTGGGTTTCCCGACTCACCTTGGGAAGCGTTCCATTTGCCCTGCCAAGCCTCGAAGAGACTCCTGAGGTGTCCCTCGTTACTAGACAGGAGTCCTGACGTCGCAGAACAAACACGAGTTTTGCAGGGCCATCCTGGCCTTAACTCGAGAATATACCCCAGGTCCCCGCCGCAACTCGAGAAAAACCATGAGACTTCCCGCTAGAAGCGAGATGAGGCCCGAAATCCCTGCCTTGCATGCAGAGCAATTCCGTGATCCCCATTAAACATATAAGGAGCATCGACTTGCTTGATGGATCTCGAGACAGTCATCTTGAACATGGTCACATGGCTGGAGGGACACTGAAGTCACCCCAGAAACTCGAAGGAGCTCCATGTACTCCAAATCAACTCGAGATGAGGCCCGAATTCCCTGCCTTGCATGCAGAGCAATTCCGTGATCCCCATTAAACATGTAAGGGGCATCGACTTGCTTATTGGATCTCGAGACAGTTCCCAAGATTACGGTCACAAGTTTAGAGAGACCCTGAGGTCACGCCTGCAATGCGAAGAAGCTCTATGTACCCCAAATCAACTCGAGATGAGGCCCGATTCCCCTGCATTGACTCCACAGCCATCCGCCGCCGTTCCCCAACAAACACGACCTGAGGCTTGACTTCCTTTAGGCAAGTGAAGAGATTCCCCGAGAACACCGTCCGAAAATCTAGAGGAACAGCAAGTTCATCAGAGCAACTCGAGGAATGCCCCGTGTACTCCATAACATCTCAAGATGAGAGCTGATTCCCTGGCTTAGACACAAGACATATGCCAAAATTCCACATGCCCTCCAGAGGAGGCTTCTCTTAGCAATAAGTATGTATTAGGGACACTGATTTGCTGCTACAAGAAATATATACACCGAGAAAACCTGACTTGAAAGGAGGCCGGATTTTTTTCTGTGACTTGAATACAGGCTCTGTTTTCAACTCACAAGATGATGGGATGTCTGAATCTCCAGTGGAGACCCTAACGAAAGCCCTAGATCCCCATCTCATTTCTACGGAATGTCTCACAACACTTTGACAAGTCGAGAGGTACGCAGAGTACACTGCTTGAAAATGTGAGGATGCCTGACTCCTCTTGAACTTTGATAGGAATCACAATATCCATATGGCTACTAGAAAGGGACCCTGTGTCTCCGGCGTCACCTCGAGAAGCGTTCCTTTTGCCCTGACAAGAATCGAAGAAATTCCTGAGGTGTTCCTCGTATTTAGAAAGGAATCCTGACGTAGCTGAACAAACACGAGTTTTGAAGGGCCATCCCCACCGTAACTCGTGAATATACCCCAGGTTCCCGCCGCAACTCAAGAAAAACCAGGAGACCTCCGTCTCTAAGCAAGATGAGGCCCGATTCCCCTGTAGTGCATGCAGACCAATTCCGTGATCGCCATCAAACATGTAAGGAGCCTCTACTTGCTTGATGGATCTCGAGACAGTCCCCATGAACACGGTCACAAGTCTAGAGGAACCCTTAGGTCACCCAAGCAACACGAAGGAGATCCATGTAGCCCAAATCAACTCGAGATGAGGCCCGAATCCCCTGCTTTCACTCCAGAGACATCCCCCGTTCCCAATCAAACACGACCAGTGGCTTGACTTCATTTAGGAAACTCCAGAGATTCCCTGAGATCACCGTGCCATGTCTAGTGGAACACGAAGTTCAGAACAGCAACGCATGGAATGCTCCGTGTACCCCAAATCGTCTCGAGATGAGAGCTGATTCCCTGGATTAGACTCAAGACATATGCCAACTTTCCACAAGCCCCTCAAGAGGAGGCTTCTCTTAGTCATAGGTATGTTGAGGAACCATGAGTTTGCTGCCTCAAGTGGAATATACACCGAAAAGGCCTGACTGGAAAGGAGCCGGATTTCCTTGCAGTGGCTTGAATACAGGCTCGTCTTTCATCTCACAAAATGATGGCATGTCTGAATCCCCAGTGTAGACCCTAAAGAAAGCCGTAGAGTCCCACCTCATTGCGACGGAATGCCACACATCCCTTTTACTCCTCGAGAGGCACGCGGAGTTCACTGCTTCAAAACATGGCGAAGCCTGACTCCTCATGAACATTGATAGGAATCCAAAAGCCTGGGCTACTGGAAAGGGACCCTGAGTTTCTGGCCTCACCTCGAGAAGCGTCCCTTTTATCCTGACAAGCCTCGAAGAGATACTGGAGGTGTCCCTCGTAACTAGATAGAAGTCCTGACGTTGCTGAACAAACACGAGTTTTGAAGGGCCATCCCCCCCATAACTCGAGATTACACTCCAGGTCCATGGCACAACTCGAGAAAAACTATGGGACTTCCCCTCGAAGTGAGATGAAGCACAATTCCCCTGCATTGAATGCAGATCAATTCCGTGATCTCCATCAAACATTAAGGAGCCTCGACTTGCTTGATGGATCTCGGGACAGTCACCTTGAACATGCTCACATGTCCGGAGGGACACTGAAGTTACCCCAGCAACTCGAAGGAGTTCCATGTACTTCAAATCAACTCGAGATGAGGCCCGATTCCCCTGCACTGACTCCACAGCCATCCCCTGTTCCCCAGCAAACAAGATCAGTGGCTTGACTTCCTTTAGGTAAATCCAGAGATTCCCCGAGAAACACCGTCCCAAGTCTAGAGGAACACCAAGTTCATCAGAGCAACTCAGGAATGCCCCGTGTACACCAAATCGTCTTAAGATCAGAGCTGATTCCCTGGCTTAGACTTAAGCCGTATGTCAACTTCCCACAAGACTCTCAAGAGGAGTTTTCTCTCCGCAATAGGAATTTGTGAGGTACCCTGAGTTTGCAGCCTCACCTGGAATATACACCGAGAAGCCCTGACTTGAAAGGACGCCGGACTTTCTTGCAGTGGGTTGAATACAGGCTCGTCTTTCACCTCATGAGAAGAAGGGATGTCTGAATCCCCTGTGGAGACCGCAGCGAAAGCCGTAGATCCACATCTCATTTCGACGGAATGCCTCACTTGCCTTTGACACCTCGAGAGATACGCGGAGATCACTGCTTGAAAATGTGAAGATGCCTGACTCCTCTTGAACAATGATATGAAGTGCAATATCACTGTGGCTACTGGAAAGCAATACTGGGTTTCCGCCTCACTTCGAGAAGCATCCCTTTTGCCCTGACAAGCCTCGAAGAGATTTCTGATGTGTCCCTTCTAACTAGACAGGAGTCCTGACATCGCTGAACAAACACGAGTTTTGAAGGGCCATCCCCACCATAACTCGAGAATATACCGCCGGTCTCAGCTGCAATTCGAGAAAAACCATGAGACTTCATCCTCGAAGCGAGATGAGGACCGATTCCCCTGCATTTCATGCAGAGCAATTCCGTGAACTCCATGAAACATGTATGGAGCCTCGACTTGCTTGATGTATCTCGAGACAGTCCCCGTGAACATGGTCACATGTCTGGAGGGACACTGAAGTCACCCCAGCAAATCGAAGGAGCTACATGTACTCCAAATCCACTCGAGATGAGGCCCGACTCCCCTGCCTTGACTCCACAGCCATCCCCTGTACCCCATCAAACACGATCAATGGCTTGACTTCCTTTAGGCCAATCTAGAGATTCCCCGAGAATACCGTCCCAATTCTAGATGAACACCAAGTTCATCAGAGCAACTCAAGGAATGCCCCGTGTACTCCAAAATTTCTCAAGATGAGAGCTGATTCCCTGGCTTATACTTAAGCCGTATGTTAACTTCCCACAAGCCCCTCAAGAGGAGGATTCTCTCAGCAATAGGTATTTGGGAGGCACCCTGAGTTTGCTGTCTCACACGGAATATACACCGAGAAGACCTGACTCAAAAGGAGGCCGGATTTTCTTGCAGTGGCTTGAATACAGGCTCGTCTTTCACCTCATCAGATGAAGGGATGTCTGAATCCCCTGTGGAGACCCTGGAGAAAGCCCTAGGTCCCCCCTCATTTCGAGGGAATGCCTCATATCCCTTTGACACCTCGACAGGCATGCGGAGCTCACTGCTTCAAGATGTGAAGATGCCTGCATCCTCTTGAACATTCATAGGAATCCCAATATCACTGTGGCTTCTGGAAAGGGGCCCTGGGATCTCCCGCCTCAGGTGGAGAGGCGTCCATTTTGCCCTGCCACGCATCGAAGTGAATCCTGAGGTATCCCTCGTAACTAAACTGGAGTCCTGACGTCGCTTGAACAAACCCGAGTTTTAAAGGGCCATCCCGCCGTAACTCGTGAATATACTCCATGGCCCACCTCAATCCGAGAAAAATCATGAGATATCCCCCTCGAAGCGAGATGACATCCGATTCCACTGCATTGCATGCAGAGCAATACCGTTATCACCATCAAACATGTAAGGAAGCATCAACTTGATTGATGGATCTCGAGAAAGTCCCCAAGAAAACATTTACAAGTCTAGTGAGACCCTGAGGTAAACCCAGCAACACTAAGGAGCTCCATGTACCCTATATCAACACGAGATGAGGCCCGATTCCACTGCATTGACCCCAGAGCCTTCCGCCGTTCCCCACCAAACATGACCAGTGGCTTGACTTCATTTAGGCAACTCCAGAGACTCAAGGAGAACACCCTCCTAAGTCTTGAGGAACACCAAGTTCAGCACAGCAACACGAGGAATGCTCTGTGTATCCCAAATCGTCTAGAGATGAGAGCTGATTCCCTGGCTTAGACTCAAGACGTATGCCAGCTTCCCACAAGCCCCACAAGCGGAGGATTCTATCAGCAATATGTTTGTGGGAGGCACCCTGACCTTCCTGCCTCAAGTGGAATATACACCGAGGAGCCCGGACACGAAAGGAGGCCGGATTTCCTTGCAGTGGCTTCAATACAGGCTCTTCTTTCATCTCACAAGATGAAGGGATGTCTGAACCCCTGTGGAGACCCCAGAGAAAGCCCTACATTCCCACCTCATTTCGAAGGAAAGCCTCACATCCCTTTGACACCTCGAGAGGCACGCAGAGTTCACTGCTTCAAAAGGTGACGAGGCCTGACTCCTCTTGAACATTGATAGGAAGGGCAATATCCCTGTGGCTACTGGAAAGGGACCCTGGGTCTCCCAACTCACCTTGAGAAGCGTCCCATTTGCCCTGCCAAGCCTCGAAGAGACTCCTGAGGTGTCCCTCGTAACTAGACAGGAGTCCTGACGTCGCAGAACAAACACGAGTTTTGCAGGCCCATCCTCGCCTTAACTCGAGAATATAACCCAGGTCCCGGCTCAACTCGAGAAAAACAATGAGACTTCCCCCTAGAAGCGAGATGAGGCCCGAATCCCCCTGCCTTGCCTGCAGAGCAATTTCGTGATCCCCATTAAACATGTAAGGAGCATCGACTTGCTTGATGGATCTCGAGACAGTCCCCAAGAATACTGTCACAAGTCCAGAGAGATCCTGAGGTCACACAGCAAAGCGAAGAAGCTCCATGTACCCCTAATCAACTCGAGATGAGGCCCGATTCCCTCTGCATTGACTCCAGAGCCATTCGCCGTTCAGCAAAAATTACAAAAAAAACATGACCAGTGGCTTGACTTCCTATAGGCAACTGCCGAGATTCCCCGAGAACACCGTCCCAAGTCTAGAGGACACCAAGTTCATCAGAGCAACTCGAGGAAAGCCCGTGTACTCCAAAACTTCTCAAGATGAGAGCTCATTCCCTGGCTTAGACTCACGACATATGCCAAATTCCACAAGCCCCTCAAGTGGAGGCTTCTCTCAGCAATAGCTATTAGGGAGGCAACCTAGGTGTGCAGCCTCACGTGGAATATACACCGAGAAGCCCTGACAGGAAAGGAGGCCGGATTTCCTTGCAGTGGCTTGAATACAGGCTCGTCTTTCACCTCATCAGATGAAGGGATGCCTGAATCCCCTGTGGAGAACCTGGAGAAAGCCATAGGTCCCCGTCTCATTTCGAGGAGTGAGTGCCTCATATCCCTTGGACACCTCGACAGGCACGCAGAGCTCACAACTTCAAGATGTGAAGATGTCTGACTCCTCTTGAACATTGATAGGAATTCCAATATCCCTGAGGCTACTGGAAAGGGCCCTGAGTCTTCCGCCTCACCTGGAGAGGAGTCCCTTTTGCCCTGCCAAGTGTCAAAGAGATTCCTGAGGTGTCCCTCATAGTAAACTGGGAGTCCTGATGTCGCTGAAACAACCTGAGTTTAGAAGGGCCATCCCCGCCGTAACTCGTGAATATACTCCAGGTCCACACCTCAACCCAAGAAAAACCATGAGACATCCCCCTCGACACGAGATAAGGTCCGATTGCCCTGCATTACATGCAGAGCAATTCCGTTATCCCCATCAAACTTGTAAGGAGCAATGACTTGCATGATAGATCTCGACAATATCCTCAAGAAAACAGTTACAAGTCTAGAGGCACCCTGAGGTCACCCCAGCAAATCTAAGGAGCTCCATGTACCCTAAATCACCACGAGATGAGGTGCCCGATTCCCCTGAATTGACTCCAGAGCCTTCCTTCGTTCCCCGTCAAACACAACCAGTGGCTTGACTTCCTTTAGGCAACTCCAGAGGCTCCAGGAGAACACCCTCCCAAGTCTTGAGGAACACCAAGTTCAGCACAGCAACTCGAGGAATGCTCCGTGTACCCCAAATCGTCTAGAGATGAGAGCTGATTCCCTGACTTAGACTCAAGACGTATGCCAACGTTCCACAAGCCCCTCAAGAGGAGGCTTTTTTCTTAGCAATAGATTTGTGGGAGGGACCCTGAGTTTGATGCCTCAAGTGATATATACACTGAGAAGCCCTGACTAGAAAGGATGCAGGATTTCCTTCCAGTGGTTTGAATACAGGCTCGTCTTTCATCTCAAAGGATGAAGGGATTGTCTGAATCCCCTGTGGAGACCCTAGAGAAAGCACTACCTTCCCACCTCATTTCCAAGGAAAGCCTCACATCCCTTTGACAACTCGAGAGGCACGCAGAGTTCACTGCTTCAAAATGTGACGAGGCCTGACTCCTCTTGAACATTAATAGGAAGCGCAATATCCATGTGGCTACTGGAAAGTGACCCTGGGTCTCCCGACTCACCTTGATAAGTGTCATATTTGCCCTGGCAAGGCTCGAAGAGACTCCTGAGGTGTCCCTCGTAACTAGACAGGAGTCCTGACGTCGCAGAACAAACACGAGTTTTGCAGGGCCATCCTGGCCTTAACTCGAGAATATAGCCCAGGTCCCTGCCGCAACTCCAGAAAAACCATGAGACTTCCCCCTAGAAGCGAGATGAGGCCCGAATTCCCTGCCTTGCATGCAGAGCAATTCCGTGATCCCCATTAAATATGTAAGGAGCATCGACTTGCTTGATGGATCTCGAGACAGTCCCCAAGAATACGGTCACAAGTCTAGAGAGACCCTGAGTCACCCAGCACAGCGAAGAAGCTCCATGTACCACAAATAAAACTCGAGATGAGGCCCGATTGCCCTGCATTCACTCCACAACCATCCGCCGTTCCCCACCAAACACGACCAGTGGCTTGACTTCCTTTAGGCAACTGCAGAGAATACCCGAGAACACCCGTCCGAAATCTAGAGGAACAGCAAGTTCATCAGAGCAACTCGAGGAATGCCCCGTGTACTCCAAACGTCTCAAGATGAGAGCTGATTCCCTGGCTAAGACTTAAGACATATGCCAAAATTCCACAAGCCCCTCAAGAGGAGGCTTCTCTTAGAAATAAGTATGTGGGAGGCACCCTGAGTTTGCTGCTTCAAGAGAAATATACATCGAGAAGACCTGACTTGAAAGGAGGCCGGATTTCCTTTCTGTGGCTTGAATACAGGCTCGTCTTTCATCTGACAAGATGAAGGGATTGTCTGAATCCACAGTGGAGACCCTAGCGAAAGCCCTAGATCCCTATCTCATTTCTACGGAATGTCTCACATCACCTTGACAAGTCGAGAGGTACGCGGAGTACACTGCTTGAAAATGTGAGGATGCCTGACTCCTCTTGAACTTGATAGGAAACCCAATATCCCTATGGCTACTAGAAAGGGACACTGTGTCTCCGACCTCACCTCGGGAAGCGTCCCTTTTGCCCTGACAAGAATCGAAGAAATTCCCTGAGATGTTCCTCGTACTTAGACAGGAATCCTGACGTAGCTGAACAAACACGAGTTTTTTGAAGGGCCATGCCCACCGTAGCTGGTGAATATACCCCAGGTGCCCGCCGCAACTCAAGAAAAACCATGAGACCTCCGCCTCTAAGCAAGATGAGGCCGATTCCCACGCAGTGCATGCAGATCAATTCCGTGATCGCCATCAAACATGTAAGGAGCCTCTACTTGCTTGATGGATCTCGAGACAGTCCCCAAGAACACGGTCACAAGTCTAGAGGAACCCTTAGGTCACCCCAGCAAGACGAAGGAGATCCACGTACCCCAAATCAACTCGAGATGAGGCCCGAATCCCCTGCTTTCACTCCAGAGCCATCCCCTCGTTCCCAATCAAACACGACCAGTGGCTTGATTTCTTTTAGGCAACTCCAGAGATTCCCTGAGATTTCCGTGCCATGTCTAGAAGAACACGAGGTTCAGAACAGCAACGCGTGGAATGCTCCGTGTACCCCAAATCGTCTCGAGATAGAGAGCTGATTCCCTGGATTAGACTCAAGACATATGCCAACTTTCCACAAGCCCCTCAAGAGGAGGCTTCTCTTAGCCATAGGTATGTTGGAGGGACCATGAGTTTTGCTGCCTCAAGTGGAATATACACCGAAAAGGCCTGACTGGAAAGGAGGCCGGATTTCCTTGCAGTGGCTTGAATACAGGCTCGTCTTTCATCTCAGAAAATGATGGCATGTCTGAATCCCCAGTGTAGACCCTAAAGAAAGCCGTAGAGTCCCACCTCATTTCGACGAATGCCTCACATCCCTTTGACTCCTCGAGAGGCACGCGGAGTTCACTGCTTCAAAACGTGATGATGCCTGAGTCCTCATGAACATCGATAGGAATCCCAAAAGCCCTGGGCTACTGGAAAGGGACGCTGAGATTCCGGCCTCACCTCGAAAACGCGTCCCTTTTGCCCTGACAAGCCTCGAAGAGATACCTCAGGTGTCCCTTGTAACTAGACAGGAGTCCTGACGTCGCTGAACAAACACGAGTTTTGAAGGGCCATCCCCGTCGTAACTGGAGATTATACCCCAGGTCCATGCGCAACTCGAGAAAAACCATGGGACTTCCCCTCGAAGTGAGATGAGGCACGATTCCCCTGCATTGAATGCAGAGCAATTCCGTGATCTCCATCAAACATGTAAAGAGCCTCGACTTGCTTGATGTATCTCGAGACAGTCAACTGGAACATGGTCACATGTCTGGAGGGACACTTAAATCACCCCAGCACCTCGAAGGAACTCCATGTACTCCAAATCAAATTGAGATGAGGCCCGATTCCCCTGCACTGACTCCACAGCCATCCCCTGTACCCCAGCAAACACGACCAGTGGCTTGACTTCCTTTAGGTAAAATCCAGAGATTCCCCGAGAATACAGTCCCAAGTCTAGAGGAACACCAAGTTCATCAGAGCAACTCAAGGAATGCCCCGTGTACACCAAACCGTCTCAAGATCAGAGCTGATTCCATGGCTTAGACTTAAGCCGTATGTCAACTTCCCACAAGACCCTCAGGAGGAGATTTTCTATCAGCAATTCGTATTTGGGAGGCACCCTGAGTTTGTAGCCTCACGTGGAATATACACCGAGAAGCCCTGACTCAAAAGGAGGCCAGAATTTCTTTCAGTGGCTTCAATACAGGCACGTCTTTCACCTCATCAGATGAAGGGATGTCTGAATCCCCTGTGTAGACCCTGGAGAAAGCCCTAGGTCCCCGTCTCATATCGAGGAATGCCTCATCCCTTGGACACCTCGACAGGCACGCAGAGCTCACTGCTTCAAGATGTGAAGATGTCTGACTCCTCTTGAACATTGATAGGAATCCCGATATCCCTGCGGCTACTGGAAAGGGGCCCTGAGTCTCCCGGCTCAACTGGAGAGGAGTCCCTTTTGCCTTGCCAAGTGTCAAAGAGATTCCTGAGGTGTCCCTCGTAACTAAACTGGAGTGCTGACGTCGCTGAACAAACCCGAGTTTACAAGGGGCCATCCCCGCCGTAACTCGTGAATATACTCCAGGTCAAACACCTCAACCCAAGAAAAACCATGAGATATCCCCCTCGAAGCGAGATAAGGTCCGATTGCTCTGCATTGCATGCAGAGCAATTCTGTTATCCCCATCAAACTTGTAAGGAGCATCGACTTGCATGATAGATATCGAGAAAGTCCCCAAGAAAACAGTTACAAGTCTAGAGGCACACTGAGGTCACCCCAGCAAAGCTAAGGTGTTCCATGTACCCTAAATCACCACGAGATGAGGCCGATTCCCCTGAATTGACTCCAGAGCCTTCCCCCATTCACCGTCAAACACAACCAGTGGCTTGACTTCCTTTAGGCAACTCCAGAGACTCCCAGTAGAACAACCTCCCAAATCTTGAGGAACACCAAGTTCAGCAGAGCAACTCGAGGAATGCTCCGTGTACCCCAAATCGTCTAGAGATGAGAGCTGATTCCCTGGCTTAGACTCAAGACGTATGCCAGCTTTCCACAAGGCCCTCAAGAGGTGGCTTCTCTCAGCAATAGTTATTTGGGAGGCACCCTGAGTTTGCTGCCTCAAGTGGAATATACACCGAGCAGCCCTGACAAGAAAGGAGGCCGGATTTCCTTGCAGTGTTTAGAATACAGGCTCGTCTTTCATCTCACATGGTGAAGGGATGTCTGAATCCCCTGTTGAGACCATAGAGAAAGCACTACATTCCCACATCATTTCCAAGGAAAGCCTCACATCCATTTGACACCTCGAGGAGCACGCGAAGTTCACTCCTTCAAAATGTGACGAGGCCTGACTCCTCTTGAACACTGATGGAAGCGCAATAGCACGGTGGCTACTGGAAAGGGACACTGGGTCTCTCCCGACTCACCTTGAGAAGCGTCCCATTTGCCCTGTCAAGGCTCGAAGAGACTCCTGATGTGTCCCTCGTAACTAGACAGAAGTTCTCACGTCACAGAACAAACACGAGTTTGCAGGGCCATCCCGGCCTTAAGTCGAGATTACACCCCAGGTTCCCGCCACAACTCGAGAAAAACCATGAGACTTCCCCCTAGAAGCGAGATGAGGCCCGAATCCCCTGCCTTGCAATGCAGAGCAGTTCCGTGATCCCGATTAAACATGAAAGGAGCATCGACTTCCTTGATGGATCTCGAGACAGTCCCCAAGAATACGGTAACAAGTCTAGAGAGACCCTGAGGTCACACCAGCAACACGAAGAAGCTCCATGTACTGAAAATCAACTCGAGATGAGGCCCGATTCCCCTGCACTGACTCCACAGCCATCCGCCGTTCCCCAACAAACACGACCAGTGGCTTGACTTCCTTTAGGCAACTGCAGAGATTCCCCAAGAACACCGTCCGAAATCTAGAGGAACAGCAAGTTCATCAGAGCAACTCGAGGAATGCCACGTGTACTCCAAAACGTCTCAAGATGAGAGCTGATTCCCTGGCTTAGACTCAAGACATATGCCAAAATTCCACAAGCCACTAAAGACGAGGCTTCTCTTAGCAATAAGTATGTATGAGGGACCCTGAGTTTGCTGCTTCAAGAGAAATATACACCGAGAAGCCCTGACTTGAAAGGAGGCCGGATTTCCTTTCTGTGGCTTGAATACAGGCTCGTCTTTCATCTGACAAGATGAAGGGATGTCTGAATCCCCAGTGGAGACCCTAGCAAAAGCCTAGATCCCCATCTCATTTGTACGGAATGTCTCACAACCCTTTGACAACTCAAGAGGTACGCGGAGTACACTGATTGAAAATGTGAGGATGCCTGACTCCTCTTGAACTTTGATAGGAATCCCAATATCCCTATGGCTACTAAAAGGGACCCTGTGTCTCCGGCGTCACCTCGAGTAGGGTTCCTTTTGCCCTGACAAGAATCGAAGAAATTCCTGAGGTGTTCCTTGTATTTAGACAGGAATCCTGACGTAGCTGAACAAACACGAGTTTTGCAGGGCCATCCTGGCCTTAACTCGAGAATATACCCCAGGTCCCGGCCCGCCGCAACTTGAGAAAAACATGCGACTTCCCCCCTAGAAACGAGATGAGGCCCGAATTCCCTGCCTTGCATGCAGAGCAATTTCGTGATCCCCATTAAACATGTAAGGAGCATCGACTTGCTTGATGGATCTCGAGACAGTCCCCAAGAATACGGTCACAAGTCTAGAGAGACCCTGAGGTCACCCCAGCACAGCGAAGAAGCTCCATGTACCCCAAATAAACTCGAGATGAGGCCCGGTTGCCCTGCATTCACTCCACAGCCATCCGCCGTTCCCCACCAAACACGACCAGTGGCTTGACTTCCTTTAGGCAACTGCAGAGATTCCCCGAGACACCGTCCGAAATCTAGAGGAACAGCAAGTTCATCAGAGCAACTCGAGGAATGCCCCGTGTACTCCAAAACGTCTCAAGATGAGAGCTGATTCCCTGGCTTAGACTTAAGACATATGCCAAAATTCCACAAGCCCCTCAAGAGGAGGCTTCTCTTAGAAATAAGTATGTGGGAGGCACCCTGAGTTTGCTGCTTCAAGAGAAATATACATCGAGAAGACCTGACTTGAAAGGAGGCCGGATTTCCTTTCTGTGGCTTGAATACAGGCTCGTCTTTCATCTGACAAGATGAAGGGATGTCTGAATCCACAGTGGAGACCCTAGCGAAAGCCCTAGATCCCTATCTCATTTCTACGGAATGTCTCACATCACCTTGACAAGTCGAGAGGTACGCGGAGTACACTGCTTGAAAATGTGAGGATGCCTGACTCCTCTTGAACTTGATAGGAAACCCAATATCCCTATGGCTACTAGAAAGGGACACTGTGTCTCCGACCTCACCTCGGGAAGCGTCCCTTTTGCCCTGACAAGAATCGAAGAAATTCCTGAGATGTTCCTCGTACTTAGACAGGAATCCTGACGTAGCTGAACAAACACGAGTTTTGAAGGGCCATGCCCACCGTAGCTGGTGAATATACCCCAGGTGCCCGCCGCAACTCAAGAAAAACCATGAGACCTCCGCCTCTAAGCAAGATGAGGCCGATTCCCACGCAGTGCATGCAGATCAATTCCGTGATCGCCATCAAACATGTAAGGAGCCTCTACTTGCTTGATGGATCTCGAGACAGTCCCCAAGAACACGGTCACAAGTCTAGAGGAACCCTTAGGTCACCCCAGCAAGACGAAGGAGATCCACGTACCCCAAATCAACTCGAGATGAGGCCCGAATCCCCTGCTTTCACTCCAGAGCCATCCCTCGTTCCCAATCAAACACGACCAGTGGCTTGATTTCTTTTAGGCAACTCCAGAGATTCCCTGAGATTTCCGTGCCATGTCTAGAAGAACACGAGGTTCAGAACAGCAACGCGTGGAATGCTCCGTGTACCCCAAATCGTCTCGAGATAGAGAGCTGATTCCCTGGATTAGACTCAAGACATATGCCAACTTTCCACAAGCCCCTCAAGAGGAGGCTTCTCTTAGCCATAGGTATGTTGGAGGGACCATGAGTTTGCTGCCTCAAGTGGAATATACACCGAAAAGCCCTGACTGGAAAGGAGGCCGGATTTCCTTGCAGTGGCTTGAATACAGGCTCGTCTTTCATCTCAGAAAATGATGGCATGTCTGAATCCCCAGTGTAGACCCTAAAGAAAGCCGTAGAGTCCCACCTCATTTCGACGGAATGCCTCACATCCCTTTGACTCCTCGAGAGGCACGCGGAGTTCACTGCTTCAAAACGTGATGATGCCTGAGTCCTCATGAACATCGATAGGAATCCCAAAAGCCCTGGGCTACTGGAAAGGGACGCTGAGATTCCGGCCTCACCTCGAAAAGCGTCCCTTTTGCCCTGACAAGCCTCGAAGAGATACCTCAGGTGTCCCTTGTAACTAGACAGGAGTCCTGACGTCGCTGAACAAACACGAGTTTTGAAGGGCCATCCCCGTCGTAACTGGAGATTATACCCCAGGTCCATGCCGCAACTCGAGAAAAACCATGGGACTTCCCCTCGAAGTGAGATGAGGCACGATTCCCCTGCATTGAATGCAGAGCAATTCCGTGATCTCCATCAAACATGTAAAGAGCCTCGACTTGCTTGATGTATCTCGAGACAGTCAACTGGAACATGGTCACATGTCTGGAGGGACACTTAAATCACCCCAGCACCTCGAAGGAACTCCATGTACTCCAAATCAAATTGAGATGAGGCCCGATTCCCCTGCACTGACTCCACAGCCATCCCCTGTACCCCAGCAAACACGACCAGTGGCTTGACTTCCTTTAGGTAAATCCAGAGATTCCCCGAGAATACAGTCCCAAGTCTAGAGGAACACCAAGTTCATCAGAGCAACTCAAGGAATGCCCCGTGTACACCAAACCGTCTCAAGATCAGAGCTGATTCCATGGCTTAGACTTAAGCCGTATGTCAACTTCCCACAAGACCCTCAGGAGGAGTTTTCTATCAGCAATTCGTATTTGGGAGGCACCCTGAGTTTGTAGCCTCACGTGGAATATACACCGAGAAGCCCTGACTCAAAAGGAGGCCAGAATTTCTTTCAGTGGCTTCAATACAGGCACGTCTTTCACCTCATCAGATGAAGGGATGTCTGAATCCCCTGTGTAGACCCTGGAGAAAGCCCTAGGTCCCCGTCTCATATCGAGGAATGCCTCATATCCCTTGGACACCTCGACAGGCACGCAGAGCTCACTGCTTCAAGATGTGAAGATGTCTGACTCCTCTTGAACATTGATAGGAATCCCGATATCCCTGCGGCTACTGGAAAGGGGCCCTGAGTCTCCCGGCTCAACTGGAGAGGAGTCCCTTTTGCCTTGCCAAGTGTCAAAGAGATTCCTGAGGTGTCCCTCGTAACTAAACTGGAGTGCTGACGTCGCTGAACAAACCCGAGTTTACAAGGGCCATCCCCGCCGTAACTCGTGAATATACTCCAGGTCAACACCTCAACCCAAGAAAAACCATGAGATATCCCCCTCGAAGCGAGATAAGGTCCGATTGCTCTGCATTGCATGCAGAGCAATTCTGTTATCCCCATCAAACTTGTAAGGAGCATCGACTTGCATGATAGATATCGAGAAAGTCCCCAGAAAACAGTTACAAGTCTAGAGGCACACTGAGGTCACCCCAGCAAAGCTAAGGTGTTCCATGTACCCTAAATCACCACGAGATGAGGCCGATTCCCCTGAATTGACTCCAGAGCCTTCCCCCATTCACCGTCAAACACAACCAGTGGCTTGACTTCCTTTAGGCAACTCCAGAGACTCCAGTAGAACAACCTCCCAAATCTTGAGGAACACCAAGTTCAGCAGAGCAACTCGAGGAATGCTCCGTGTACCCCAAATCGTCTAGAGATGAGAGCTGATTCCCTGGCTTAGACTCAAGACGTATGCCAGCTTTCCACAAGGCCCTCAAGAGGTGGCTTCTCTCAGCAATAGTTATTTGGGAGGCACCCTGAGTTTGCTGCCTCAAGTGGAATATACACCGAGCAGCCCTGACAAGAAAGGAGGCCGGATTTCCTTGCAGTGTTTAGAATACAGGCTCGTCTTTCATCTCACATGGTGAAGGGATGTCTGAATCCCCTGTTGAGACCATAGAGAAAGCACTACATTCCCACATCATTTCCAAGGAAAGCCTCACATCCATTTGACACCTCGAGGAGCACGCGAAGTTCACTCCTTCAAAATGTGACGAGGCCTGACTCCTCTTGAACACTGATGGGAAGCGCAATAGCACGGTGGCTACTGGAAAGGGACACTGGGTCTCCCGACTCACCTTGAGAAGCGTCCCATTTGCCCTGTCAAGGCTCGAAGAGACTCCTGATGTGTCCCTCGTAACTAGACAGAAGTTCTCACGTCACAGAACAAACACGAGTTTGCAGGGCCATCCCGGCCTTAAGTCGAGATTACACCCCAGGTTCCCGCCACAACTCGAGAAAAAACCATGAGACTTCCCCCTAGAAGCGAGATGAGGCCCGAATCCCCTGCCTTGCAATGCAGAGCAGTTCCGTGATCCCGATTAAACATGAAAGGAGCATCGACTTCCTTGATGGATCTCGAGACAGTCCCCAAGAATACGGTAACAAGTCTAGAGAGACCCTGAGGTCACACCAGCAACACGAAGAAGCTCCATGTACTGAAAATCAACTCGAGATGAGGCCCGATTCCCCTGCACTGACTCCACAGCCATCCGCCGTTCCCCAACAAACACGACCAGTGGCTTGACTTCCTTTAGGCAACTGCAGAGATTCCCCAAGAACACCGTCCGAAATCTAGAGGAACAGCAAGTTCATCAGAGCAACTCGAGGAATGCCACGTGTACTCCAAAACGTCTCAAGATGAGAGCTGATTCCCTGGCTTAGACTCAAGACATATGCCAAAATTCCACAAGCCACTAAAGACGAGGCTTCTCTTAGCAATAAGTATGTATGAGGGACCCTGAGTTTGCTGCTTCAAGAGAAATATACACCGAGAAGCCCTGACTTGAAAGGAGGCCGGATTTCCTTTCTGTGGCTTGAATACAGGCTCGTCTTTCATCTGACAAGATGAAGGGATGTCTGAATCCCCAGTGGAGACCCTAGCAAAAGCCCTAGATCCCCATCTCATTTGTACGGAATGTCTCACAACCCTTTGACAACTCAAGAGGTACGCGGAGTACACTGATTGAAAATGTGAGGATGCCTGACTCCTCTTGAACTTTGATAGGAATCCCAATATCCCTATGGCTACTAAAAGGGACCCTGTGTCTCCGGCGTCACCTCGAGTAGGGTTCCTTTTGCCCTGACAAGAATCGAAGAAATTCCTGAGGTGTTCCTTGTATTTAGACAGGAATCCTGACGTAGCTGAACAAACACGAGTTTTGCAGGGCCATCCTGGCCTTAACTCGAGAATATACCCCAGGTCCCGGCCGCAACTTGAGAAAAACCATGCGACTTCCCCCTAGAAACGAGATGAGGCCCGAATTCCCTGCCTTGCATGCAGAGCAATTTCGTGATCCCCATTAAACATGTAAGGAGCATCGACTTGCTTGATGGATCTCGAGACAGTCCCCAAGAATACGGTCACAAGTCTAGAGAGACCCTGAGGTCACCCCAGCACAGCGAAGAAGCTCCATGTACCCCAAATAAACTCGAGATGAGGCCCGGTTGCCCTGCATTCACTCCACAGCCATCCGCCGTTCCCCACCAAACACGACCAGTGGCTTGACTTCCTTTAGGCAACTGCAGAGATTCCCCGAGACACCGTCCGAAATCTAGAGGAACAGCAAGTTCATCAGAGCAACTCGAGGAATGCCCCGTGTACTCCAAAACGTCTCAAGATGAGAGCTGATTCCCTGGCTTAGACTTAAGACATATGCCAAAATTCCACAAGCCCCTCAAGAGGAGGCTTCTCTTAGCAATAAGTATGTGAGAGGCACCCTGAGTTTGCTGCTTCAAGAGAAATATACACCGAGAAGCCCTGACTTGAAAGGAGGCCGGATTTCTTTTCTGTGGCTTAAAACAGGCTCATCTTTCATCTGACAAGATAAAGGGATATCTGAATCCCCAGTGGAGACCCTAGCGAAAGCCCTAGATCCCCATCTCATTTCTACGGAATGTCTCACAAACCTTTGACAAGTCGAGAGGTACGCGGAGTACACTGCTTGAAAATGTGAGGATGCCTGACTCCTCTTGAACTTGATAGGGATCCCAATATCCCTATGGCTACTAGAAAGGGACACTTTGTCTCCGACCTCACCACGGGAAGCGACCCTATTGCCCTGACAAGAATCGAAGTAATTCCTGAGATATTCCTCGTACTTAGACAGGAATCCTGACGTAGCTGAACAAACATGAGTTTTGAAGGGCCATGCTCACCTTAGCTGGTGAATATACCCCAGGTTCCCGCCTCATCTCAAGAAAAACCATGAGACCTCCGCCTCTAAGCAAGATGAGGCCGATTCCCACGCAGTGCATGCAGACCAATTCCGTGATCGCCATCAAACATGTAAGGAGCCTCTATTTGCTTGATGGATCTCGAGACAGTCCCCAAGAACACGGTCACAGGTCTAGAGGAACCCTTAGGTCACCCCAGCAAGAGGAAGGAGATCCATGTACCCCAAATCAACTCGAGATGAGGCCCGAATCCCCTGCTTTCACTCGAGAGCCATCCCCCGTTCCCATTCAAACACGACCAGTGGCTTGACTTCCTTTAGGCAACTCCAGAGATTCCCTGAGACCACCGTGCCATGTCTAGAGGAACACGAAGTTCAGAACAGCAATGCGTGGAATGCTCCGTGTACCCCAAATCGTCTCGAGATGAGTGCTGATTCCCTGGATTAGACTCAAGGCATATGCCAACTTTCCAGAAGCCTCTCAAGATGAGGCTTCTCTTAGCCATAGGTATGTTGGAGGGACCATGAGTTTGCTGCCTCAAGTGGAATATACACCGAGAAGGCCTGACTAGAAAGGAGGCCGGATTTCCTTGCAGTGGCTTGAATACAGGCTCGTCTTTCATCTCACAAAATGATGGCATGTCTGAATCCCCAGTGTAGACCCTAAAGAATGCCGTAGAGTCCCACCTCATTTCGACGGAATGCCTCACATCCCTTTGACTCCTTGAGAGGCACGCGGAGTTCACTGCTTCAAAACGTGATGATGCCTGAGTCCTCATAAACATCGATAGGAATCCCAAAAGCCCTGGGCTACTGGAAAGCGACCCTGCGATTCCGGCCTCACCTCGAAAAGCGTCCCTTTTGCCCTGACAAGCCTCGAAGAGATACCTCAGGTGTCCCTCGTAACTAGACAGGAGCCCTGACGTCGCTGAACAAACACGAGTTTTGAAGGGCCATCCCCGCCGTAAGTGGAGATTATACCCCAGGTCCATGCCGCAACTCGAGAAAAACCATGGGACTTCCCCTCGAAGTGAGATGAGGCACGATTCCCCTGCATTGAATGCAGAGCAATTCCGTGATCTCCATCAAACATGTAAGGAGCCTCGACTTGCTTAATGGATCTCGAAACAGGCACCTTGAACATGGTCACATGTCTGGAGGGACACTGAAGTCACCCCAGCAAATCGAAGGAGATCCATGTACTCCAAATCAACTCGAGATGAGGCCCGATTCCCCTGCACTGACTCCACAGCCATACCCTGTTCCCCAGCAAACAAGATCAGTGTCTTGACTTTCTTTAGGTAAATCCAGAGATTCCCCGAGAACACCGTCCCATGTCTAGAGGAACACCAAGTTCATCAGAGCAACTCAAGGAATGCCCCGTGTACACCAAATCATCTTAAGATCAGAGCTGATTTCCTGGCTTAGACTTAAGCCGTATGTCAACTTCCCACAAGACCCTCAGGAGGAGTTTTCTCTCCGCAATAGGAATTTGGGGGGTACCCTGAGATTGCAGCCTCACGTGGAATATACACCGAAAAGCCCTGACTCGAAAGGAGGCCGGACTTTCTTGCAGTGGGTTGAATACAGGCTCGTCTTTCACCTCATGAGAAGAAGGGATGTCTGAATCCCCTGTGGAGACCCTGGAGAAAGCCCTAGGTCCCCGTCTCATTTCGAGGGAATGCCTCATATCCCTTGGACACCTCGACAGGCATGCAGAGCTCACTGCTTCAAGATGTGAAGATGTCTGACTCCTCTTGAACATTGATAGGAATCCCAATATCCCTGCAGCTCCTGGAAAGGTGCCTTGAGTCTCCCGCTTCACCTGGAGAGGTGTCCCTTTTTCCCTGCTAAGTGTCAAATAGATTCATGAGGTGTCCCTCGTAACTAAACTGGAGTCTTGACATCGCTGAACAAACCCGAGTTTAGAAGGGCCATTCCCACCGTAACTCGTTAATATACTTTAGGTCCACACCTTAACCCAGGAAAAGCCATGAGATATCCCCCTCGAAGCGAGATAAGGTCCGATTGCCCTGCATTGCATGCAAATCAATTCCGTTATCCCCATCAAACTTGCAAGGAGCATCGACTTACATGATAGGTCTCGAGAAAGTCCCCAAGAAAACAGTTACAAGTCTAAAGGCACCCTGAGGTCACCGCAGCAAAGCTAAGCACCTCCATGTACCCTAAATCACCAAAAGATGAGGCCTGATTCCCCTGAATTGACTCCAGAGCCTTCAACTGTTCCCCATCAAACACAACCAGTGGATTGACTTCCTTTAGGCAACTCCAGAGACTCCAGGAGAACACCCTCCCAAGTCTTGAGGAACACCAAGTTCAGCACAGCAACTCGAGGAATGCTCCGTGTACCCGAAATTGCCTAGAGGTGAGAGCTGTTTCCCTGGCTTAGACTCAAGACGTATGCCAGCTTTCCACAAGCCCCTCATGAGGAGTCTTCTCTCAGTAATAGTATTTGGGAGGCACCCTGAGTTTGCTGCCTCAAGTGGAATATACACCGAGCAGCCCTGACACGAAAGGAGGCCGGATTTCCTTCCAGTGGTTAGAATACAGGCTCTTCTTTCATCTCACAGGATGAAGGGATGTCTGAATCCCCTGTGGAAACCCTAGAGAAAGCAGTACATTCCCACATCATTTCCAAGGAAAGCCTCACATTCCTTTGACACCTCGAGAGGCACGCTGAGTTCACTGCTTCAAAATGTGACGAGGCCTGACTCCTCTTGAACACTGATAGGAAGCGCAATATCACTGTGGCTACTGGAAAGGGACACTGGGTCTCCCGACTCACCTCGAGAAGCGTCCCGTTTGCCCTGCCAAGGCTCGGAGAGACTCCTGAGGTGTCCCTCGTAACTAGACAGGAGTTCTGACGTCGCAGAACAAACACGATTTTTGCAGGGCCATCCCGGCCTTAACTCGAGAATATACCCCGGGTCCCCACCGCAACTTGAGAAAAATCATGAGACTTCTCCCTAGAAGCGACATGAGGCCCGAATCCCCTGCCTTGCATGCAGAGCAATTCCGTGATCCCCATTAAACATGTAAGGGGCATCGACTTGCTTATTGGATCTCGAGACAGTCCCCAGGAATATGGTCACAAGTCTAGAGAGACGCTGAGGTCACGCCTGCAATGCGAAGAAGCCCTATGTACCCCAAATCAACTCGAGATGAGGCCTGATGCCCGTCCATTGACTCCACAGCCATCCGCCGTTCCCCAACAAACACGACCAGTGGCTTGACTTCCTTTAGGCAACTGAAGAGATTCCCCGAGAATACCGTCTGAAATCTAGAGGAACAGCAAGTTCATCAGAGCAACTCGAGGAATACCCCGTGTACTCCAAAACGTCTCAAGATGAGAGCTGATTCCCTTGCTTAGACACAAGACATATGCCAAAATTCCACACGCCCATCCAGAGGAGGCTTCTCTTAGCAAAAAGTATGTATGAGGGACACTGAGTTTGCTGCTTCAAGAGAAATATACACCGAGAAATCCTGACTTGAAAGGAGGCCGTATTTCCTTTCTGTGGCTTGAATACAGGCTCGTTTTTCATCTCACAAGATGAAGGGATGTCTGAATTTCCAGTGGAGACCGTAGCTAAAGCCCTAGATCCCCATCTCATTTCTAAGGAATGTCTCACAACCCTTTGACAAGTTGAGAGGTACGCGGAGTACACTGCTTGAAAATGTGAGGATGCCTGACTCCTCTTGAACTTTGATAGGAATCCCAATATCCCTACGCCTACTAGAAACGGACCCTGTGTCTCCGGCCTCACCTCGAGAAGTTTCCCTTTTGCCCTGACAAGAATCGAAGAAATTCCTGAGGTGTTCCTCGTATTTAGACAGGAATCCTGATGTAGCTGACAAACACGTGTTTTGAAGGTCCATCCCTACCGTAACTCGTGAATATACCCCAGGTTCCCGCCGCAACTCAAGAAAAACCAGGAGACCTCCGCCTCTAAGCAAGATGAGGCCCGATTCTCCTGCAGTGCATGCAGACCAATTCCGTGATCGCCATCAAACATGTAAGGAGCCTCGACTTACTTGATGGATATCGAGACAGTCCCCATGAACGGTCACATGTCTAGAGGAACCCTTAGGTCACCCCAGCAACACGAAGGAGATCCATGTACCCCAAATCAACTCGAGATGAGGCCCGAATCCCCTGCTTTCACTCCAGAGCCATCCCCCGTTCCCAATCAAACACGACCAGTGGCTTGACTTCCTTTAGGCAACTCCAGAGATTCCCTGAGATCACCGTGCCATGTCTAGAGGAACACCAAGTTCAGAACAGCAACGCGTGGAATGCTCCATGTACCCCAAATCGTCTTGAGATGAGAGCTGATTCCCTGGATTAGACTCAAGACTTAAGCCAACTTTCCACAAGCCCTTCAAGAGGAGGCTTCTCTTAGCCATAGGTATGTTGAAGGGACCATGAGTTTGCTGTCTCAAGTGGAATATACACCGAGAAGACCTGACTGGAAAGGAGGCCGGATTTCCTTGCAGTGGCTTGAATACAGGCTCGTCTTTCATCTCACAAAATGATGGCATGTCTGAATCCCCAGTGTAGACCCTAAAGAAAGCCGTAGAGTCCCACCTCATTTCGACGGAATGCCTCACATCCCTTTGACTCCTCGAGAGGCACGCGGAGTTCACTGCTTCAAAACATGACGATGCCTGACTCCTCATGAACATTGATAGGAATCCCAATAGCCCTGTGGCTACTGGAAAGGGACCCTGGGGTTCCGGCCTCACCTCGAGAAGCGTCCCTTTTATCCTGACAAGCCTCGAAGAGATACCTGAGGTGACCCTTGTAACTAGACCGGAGTCCTAACTTCGCTGAACAAACACGAGTTTTGAACGGCCATCCCTGCCGTAACTCGAGAATATACCCCAGGTCCCCTCGGCAACTCGAGAAAACCCATGAGTCTTCACCCTCAAAGCGAGATGAGGCCCGATTCCCCTGCATTGCCTGCAGAGCAATTCCGTGATCACCATAAACATATAAGGATCCTTGACTTGGTTGATAGATCTCGAGACAGTCCCCAAGAACACTGTCACAAGTCTAGACGGACCCTGAGGTCACCCCATCAGCGTGAAGTTCCTGCTTGTACCCCAAATTAAACCTAGATAAGGCCCGACTCCCCAGCATTGAATCCAGAGCAACCACCGTTCCTAAGAAAACATGCCCAGAGTATTGATTCTCTTTAGGCAACTCCAGTGATTCCCCGAGAACACCGTCTCAAGACTAGAGGAATAAAAAGTTCAGCACAGCAACTGGAGGAATGTTCCGTGTACCCCAAATCATCTCGAGATGAGAGCTGATTCCCTGGCTTAGACTCAAGACGTATGCCAACGTTCCACAAGCACCTCAAGAGCAGGCTTCTCTCAGCAATATTTATGCGGGAGAGATCCTGAATTTGCTGCCTCAACTGGAATATAAACCGACTCGAAAGGAGGCCGGATTTCCTTGCAATGTCTTGAGTACAGGCTCGTCTTTTATCTCATAAGATGAAGGGATGTCTCAATCCCCTATGGAGACCCTAGAGAAAGCCCTAATTCCCCGCCCCATTGTGATAGAATTCCTCACATCCCTTTGACACATCAAGAGACACGCGGAGTTCACTTCTGCAAAAGGGGTCCATGCCTGACTCCCCTTGAGCATTGATAGGAACCCCAATATCCCTGTGGCTACTGGAGAGTGACCCTGGTTCTCCCCCCTACCTCGAGAAGCGTACCTTTTGCCCTGCCAATCCTTCAAGAGATTCTGGAGGTGTCCCTCCTAACTAGACACGAGTCATGTCTTCGCTGAAGAAACAGAAGTTTTGAAGGGCCATCCCCGCCGTAACTCGAGAATATACCCCAGGTCCCTGCCACAACTCGAGAAAAACCATGAGACATCCCCCTCGAAACGAGATGAGGCCCGATTCCCCTGCATTTCCTGCAGAGCAATTCTGTGATCCCCATCAAACATGTAAGGAGCCTTGACTTGCTTGATGGATCTCGAGAAAGTCCCCAAGAACACTGTCACAAGTCTAGAGGGACCCTGAGGTCACTCCAACAATCAGAAGGTGTTCCATGCACCCCATATCATCTCTAGATGAGGCCAAGTTCCCCTGCCTTCACCACAAAGTCATCCCCCGTTCGCCATCAAACACGACCAGCCGCTTGATTTCCTTTAGGCAACTCCAGAGATTCAATGAGAACACCGTCCCAAGTCTAGAGGAACACGAAGTTCAGCACAGCAACTCGAGGAATCCTCCGTGTTCCCTAATCGTCTCGAGATGAGAGCTGATTCACTGGCTTCGACTCAAGACGTATGCCAACTTTCCATAAGCACCTCAACAGGAGGCTTCTCTCAGCAATAGGTATGTTGGAGGGACTCTGAGTTTGCTGCCTCAAGTGGAATATACACCGAGAAGCCTTGACTCGAAAGGAGACTGGATTTTCTTGCAGTGGCTTGCATACAGGCTCTTCTATCTTCTGACAAGAGGAAGGGAAGTCTGAAACCCTTGTGGAGACCCTAGAGAAAGCTCTATGTCCCTGCCTCATTTCGGCAGAATGCCTCACATCCCTTTAACACCTCGGGAGGCATGCAGAGTTCACTGCTTCAAAAGGTGACGATGCCTGACACACCTTGAACATTGATACGAATCCAAATATCCCTATTGCTACGGGAAAGTTACCACGGTCTCCCGCCTAACCTCGAGAAGCGTCCCTTTTGCCCTGCCACGCCTAGAAGAGATTCCTGAGGTGTCCCTCATAACTAGACAGGAGTACTGATGTCGCTGAACAAACACGAGTTTTGAAGATCCATCCCCGACGTAACTTGAGAACATACCCCAGGTCTCCGCCGCAACTCGAGAAAAACAATGAGACTTCCCCCTCGAAGTGAGATGAGGCCCAATTCCCCTGCATTTGATGCAGAGCAATTTGGTAATCCCATCAAACGTGTAAGGAGCCTCGACTTGCTTGATGGATCTCCAGACAGTCACCAAGAACACTGTCACATATCTAGAGAGAGCCTGACGTCACCCTAGCAGTGTGAAGGAGCTCCATGTACACCAAATCAACTCAAGATGAGGCCCGATTCCCCTGCATTGACTCCAGAGTCATCCCCCGTTTCCCATTAATCGTGACCTGTGGCTTGACTTCCTTTAGGCTATTCCAGAGATTACCTAAGAACACCCTGCCAAGTCTAGAGGAACACCAAGTTCAGCACAGCATCTCGAGGAATGCTCCGTGTACACAAAATCGTCTCGAGATGAGAGCTGATTTCCTGGCTTAGGCTCAAGACGTATGCCAACTTTCCACAAGCACATCACGAGGAGGCTTCTCTCAGCAATAGGTATGTGGGAGGGACCTGAGTTTACTGCCTCAAGTGGAATATACACCGAGAAGCCCTGACTCGAAAGAAGGCCGGATTTCCTTGCAGTGGCTTGAATACAGGCTCATCTTTCATCTCACAGGATGCTGGGATGTCTGAAACCCATGGGGAAACGCTAGTGAATGCCCTAGGTCCCCGCTTTATTTCGACGGAATGCCTCACATCACTCTGATACCTCTAGAGGCACGCGGAGTTCATTTCTTCAAGGGTGACGATGCCTGACTTGCCTTGAGTATTGATAGGAATCCCAATATCCCTGTGGCTACAGGAAATGGACCCTGGGTCACCCGCCTCACCTCGAGAAGTATCCCTTTTGACCTGCAAAGCCTCGAAGAGATTCCTGAGGTGTCCCTAGTATCTAGACACGAGTCCTGACGTCGCTGAACAAACACGAGTTTTGAAGGCCATCCCCACCGTAACTGGAGAATATATCCCAGGTCCCCGCCGCAACTCGAGAAAAAACATCAGACTTCCCCCTCGATCGAGAAGAAGCCCAATTACCTTTCATTGAGTCCAGAAATATCACCCGTTCCCCATCAAACACGACCAGTGTTTTGACTTCCTTTAGGCAGCTCCAGAGATTCACAGAGAACACCGTCCCAAGTCTAGAGGAACACCAAGTTTAGAACAGCAACACGAGGAATGCTCCGTGGACCCAAAATCATCTCGAGATGAGAGCTGAGTCCCTGGATTAGACTCAAGACGCATGCCAAATTTCCACAAGCACCTCAAGAGGAGGCTTCTCTCAGCAATAGTTATGTGGGAGGGACCCTGAATTTGATGCCTCAAGTGGAATATACACCGAGAAGCCCTGTCTCGAAAGGACGCTGTAATTCCTTGCAGTGGCTTGAATACAGGCCCCTCTTTCAGCTCACAAGATGAAGGGATGTCCGAATCCCCTGTGGAGACCCTAGAGAAAGCCCTAGGTCCACGACTCATTTCGAAGGAATGCCTCACATCTCTTTGATACCTTGAGAGGCACGCGGAGATCAATGCTTCAGAAGGTGACGAAGCCTGAATCCTGTTGAACATTGATACGAATTCCAGTATCCTGTGGCTACTGAAAAGGGACCCTGGGTCTCCCGCCTCAGCTCGAGAAGCGTTCCTTTTGACCTGCCAAACCTCGAAGACATTCCTGAGGTGTCCATCCTAACTAGAGAGGAGTTCTGACAACGCGAAACAAACAAGAGTTTTGAAGGGCCATCCCAACCGTAACTCGAGAATAATCCCCAGGTCCCCGCCGCAACTCGAGAAAACACATGAGTCTTCACCCTCGAAGCGAGATGAGGCCCGATTCCCCTGCATTGCATGCAGAGCAATTCCGTGATCCTCATAAACATATAAGGATCCTCGACTTGGTTGATGGATCTCGAGACAGTTCCCAAGAACACTGTTACAAGTCTAGAGGAAACCTGAGGTGAACCCATCAGCGCGAAGGAGCTCCATGTACCCCAAATTAAGTCGAGATGAGGCCCGATTCCTCTGCATTGAATCCAGAGCCAACACCGTTCCCAAGACAACGCCCAGTGGCTTGATTTCCTTTAGGCAACTCCACAGATTCCCCGAGAACACCGTCCCAAGTCTAGAGGAATACTAAGTTCAGCACAACAACTCGAGAACTGCTTCGTGTACCCCAAATCATCTCGAGATGAGAGCTGATTCCCTGGCTTAGACTCAAGAGGTATGCCAACTTTCCGCAAGCACCGAAAGAGCAGGCTTCTCTCAGCAATAGGTATGTGGAAGGGACCCTGAGTTTGCTGCCTCAAGTGGAATATAAACCGATAAGCCCTGACTCGAAAGGACGCCGGATTTCCTGGCAGTGTCTTGAATACAGGCTCGTCTTTTATCTCAAAAGATGAAGGGATGTCTCAGTCCCCTGTGGAGACACTAGAGAAAGCCCTATGTCACCGCCCCATTTCAACGGAATGCCTCACATCCCTTTGACACTTCGAGAGGCAGGCGGAGTTCACTTCCTCAAAAGATGACGAAGCCTGAATCCCCTTGAGAATTGATAGGAACCCCAATATCCCTGTGGCTACTGGAAAGGGACACTGGGTCTCCCGCCTAACTCGAGAAACGTACCTTTTGCCCTGCCAAACCTTCAAGAGATTCCTGAGGTGTCCCTCGTAACTAAACTGGAGTCCTGATGTCGCTGAAAAAACCCGAGTTTCGAAGGGCCATCCCCGCCGTAACTCGTGAATATAATCCAGGTCCCCACCTCAACCCGAGAAAAACCATGAGATATCCCCCTCGACGCGAGATGAGGTCCGATTCATTTGCATTGCATGCAGAGCAATTCCGTTATCCCAATCAAACATGTAAGGAGCATCGACTTGCATGATGGATCTCGAGAAAGTCCCCAAGAAAACAGTTACAAGTCTAGAGGGACACTGAGGTCACCCCAGCAACGCTAAGTAACTCCAAGTACCCTAAGTCAACACGAGATGAGGACCAATTCCCCTCTATTGACTAGAGTCATCCCCCATTCCCCATCAAACACGACCAATGGGTTGACTTCCTTTAGGCAACAACTAGAGAATCCAGGAGAACACCTTCCCTAGTCTTGAGGAACACCAAGTTCAGCACAGCAACTCGAGGAATGCTCCGTGTACCCCAAATCGTCTCGAGATGAGAGCTGATTCCCTGGCTTAGACTCAAGACGTATGCCAGCTTTCCACAAGCCCCTAAAGAGGAGGCTTCTCTCAGCAATAGGTATGTGGGAGGCACCCTGAGCTTGCTGCCTCGAGTAGAATATACACCGAGGAGCCCGGACACGAAAGGAGGCTGGATTTCCTTGCAGTGGCTTGAATACAGGCTCGTCTTTCATCTCACAAGATGAGGGGATGTCTGAATCCCCTGTGGAGACCCTAGAGAAAGCCCTACGTTCCCACCTCATTTCGAAGGAAAGCCTCACATTTCTTTGACACCTTGAGAGGCACGCAGAGTTCACTGCTTCAAAAGGTGACGATGCCTGACTCCTCTTGAACATTGATAGGAAGCGCAATATCCCTGTGGCTACTGAAAAGGGACCTTGGGTCTCCCGACTCACATTGAGAAGCGCCCCATTTGCCCTGGCAAGGCTCGAAGAGACTCCTGAGGTGTCCCTCGTAACTAGACAGGAGTCCTGACGTCGCAGAACAAACACAAGTTTTGCCGGGCCATCCCCGCCGAAACGTGAGTTTTTACCCCAGGTCCCACCGCAACTCGAGAAAAACAATGTGACCTCCCCCTAGAAGCGAGATGAGGCCCGAATCCCCTGCCTTGCATGCAGAGCAATTCCGTGATCCCCATCAAACATGTAAGGAGCATCGACTTGCTTGATGGATCTCGAGACAGTCCCCAAGAATAAGGTCACAATTCTAGAGGGACCCTGACGTCACACCAGCAACGAGAAGAACTTCCATGTACCCCAAATCAACTCGAGATGAAGCCTGATTCCCCTGCATTGACTCCACAGATATCCGCCGTTCCCCAACAAACACGACCAGTGGCTTGACTTCCTATAGGCAACTGCAGAGTTTCCCTGAGAACACCGTCCGAAGTCTAGAGGAACACCAAGTTCATCAGAGCAACTCGAGGAATGCCCCATATACTTCAAAACGTCTCAAGATGAGAGCTGATTCCCTGGTTTAGACTCAAGACATATGCCAAAATTCCACAAGCCCCTCAAGTGGAGGTTTCTCTTGGCAATATGTATGTGGGAGGGACCCTGTGTTTGCTGTTTCAAGAGAAATATACTCCAAGAAGCCCTGACTGGAATGGAGGCAGGATTTCCTTGCAGCGGCTAGAATACAGGCTCGTCTTTCATCTCACAAGATGAAGGGATGTCTGAATCCCCAGTGGAGACCCTAGAGAAAGACATAGATCCCCATCTCATTTCGACGGAATGCCTCACATCATTTGACACCTCGAGAGTTATGCGGAGTTCACTGCTTGAAAATGTGAGGATGCCTGAATCCTCTTAAACTTAGATAGGAATCCCAATAGCCCAGTGGCTACTGGAAAGGGACCCTGGGTTTCCAGCCTAACCTCGAGAAGCGTCGCTTTTGCCCTGACAAATCTCAAAGAGATACCTGAGGTGTCCCTCGTAACTAGACAGGAGTCCTGGTGTCGCTGAACAAACACGAGTTTTGAAGGGCCATCCCCGCCATAACTTGAGAATATACCCCAGGTCCACACCGCAACTCAAGAAAAACCATGGGACTTCCCCTCGACGCGAGATGAGGCATGATTCCCCTGCATTGAATGCAGAGCAATTCTGTGATCACCATCAAACGTGTAAGGAGCCTCAACTTGCTTGACGGATCTCGAGAAAGTCCCCAAGAACACTGTCACAAGTCTAGAGGGAACCTGAGCTCACCTTAAGAAAATGAAGAAGCTCCATGTACCCCAAATCAACTTGAGATGAGGCCCGATTCCCCTGCATTAACTCCAGAGCCATTCCCCCTTCCACATCAAACACGAGCAGTGGCTTAACTTCCTTTAGGCTACTCCTGAAATACCCTGAGAACACCATCCCAAGTTTAGAGGAACACCAAGTTCAGAACAGCAACGCGAGGAATGCTCTATTTACCCCAAATCATCTCGAGAGGAGAATTGATTCCCTGGCGTAGACTCAAGACATATGCCAACTTTCCACAAGCCCCTCAAGAGGAGGCATCTCTTAGCAATAGGTATGTTGGAGGGACAATGAGTTTGCTGCCTCAACTGGAATATACACTGAGAAGCCCTGACTGGAATTGAGGCCAGATTTCCTTGAAGTGGCTTGAATACAGGCTCGTCTTTCATTTCACAAAATGACGGGATGTCTGAATCCCCAGGGTAGACCCTAAAGAAAGGCCTAGAGTCCCACCTCATTTCGACGGAATGCCCCACATCCCTTTGAGACCTCGAGAGGCATGCGGAGTTCACTGCTTCAAAACGTGACGATGCCTGACTACTCATGAACATTGATAGGAATCCCAATAGCCCTGTGGCTACTGGAAAGGGACCCTGGGGTTCCGGCCTCACCTCGAGAAGCGTCCCTTTTATCCTGACAAGCCTCGAAGAGATACCTGTGGTGACCCTCGTAAATAGACGGGAGTCCTAACGTCGCTGAACAACCACGAGTTTTGAACGGCCATCCCCGCCGTAAATCGAGAATACACCCCAGGGCCCTGCCGCAACTCAAGAAAACCCATGAGTCATCCCCCTCGAAGCGAGATGAGGCCCGATTCCCCTGCATTGCCTGCAGAGTAATTCCGTGATCCCCATAAACATATAAGGATCCTCGACTTGGTTGATAGATCTCGAGACAGTCCCCAAGAACACTGTCACAAGTCTAGAGAAACCCTGAGGTCACTCCATCAGCGTGAAGGTCCCGCTTGTACCCCAAATTAAATCGAGATAGGGCCCGACTCCCCTGCATTCAATCCAGAGCAATCACCGTTCCTTAGAAAACATGCCCAGTGGATTGATTTCCTTTAGGCAACTCCAGAGATTCCCCGAGAACACCGTCTCAAGATTAGAGGAATAACAAGTTCAGCACAGCAACTCGAAGAATGTTCCGTGTACCCCAAATCATCTCGAGATGAGAGCTGATACCCTGGCTTAGACTCAAGACGTATGCCAAAGTTCCACAAGCACCTCAAGAGCAGGCTTCTCTCAGCAATAGGTATGTGAGACAGACCCTGAGTTTGCTGCCTCAAGTGGAATATAAACCGATAAGCCCTGACTCGAAAGGAGGCCTGATTTCCTGGCAGTGTCTTGAATACAGGCTCGTCTTTTATCTCACAAGATGAAGGGATGTCTCAATCCCCTGTGGAGACCCTAGAGAAAGCCCTAAATCTCCACCCCTTTTTGACGGAATGCCTCACATCCCTTTGACACTACGAGAGGCACGCAGAGTTCACTTCTTCAAATGGTGACAATGCGTGACTCCCCTTGAGCATTGATAGGAATCCCAATATCCCTGTGGCTACTGGAGTGGGACCGTGGGTCTCCCACCTTACTTCGAGAAGCGTACCTTTTGCCCTGCCAATCCTTCTAGAGATTCCTAAGGGGTCCCTCTTAACTAGACAGGAGTCATGACTTCGCTGAACAAACACGAGTTTTGAAGGGCCATCCCCGCCGTAACTCGAGAATATACCCCAGGTCCCCGCCGCAACTCTAGAAAAACCATGAGACATCCCCCTCGAAGCGAGATGAGGCCCGATTCCCCTGCATTTCATGCAGAGCAATTCTGTGATTCCCATCAAACATGTAAGGAGCCTTGACTTGCTTGATGGATCTAAAAAGTGTCCAAAAGAACACTGTCACAAGTCTAGAGGGACCCTGAGGACACTTCAACAATGAGAAGGAGTTCCATGCACCCCAAATCAATTCGAGATGAGGCCAAGTTCCCCTGCCTTCATCACAAAGTCATCCCCCGTTCGCCATCAAACACGACGAGTTGCTTGATTTTCTTTAGGCAACCCCAGAGATTCAATGAGAACACCGTCCCGAGTGTAGAGGAACGCAAAGTTCAGCACAGCAACTCGAGGAATCCTCCGTGTTCCCTAATCGGTTCGAGATGAGAGCTGATTCACTGTCTACGACTCAAGGCTTATGCCAACTTTCCATAAGCACCTCAACAGGAGGCTTCTCTCAGCAATAGGTATGTGGGAGGGACCATGAATTTGCTGCCTCATGTGGAATATACACGGAGAAGCCTTCACTCGACAGGAGGCCACATTTTCTTGCAGTGGCTTGAATACAGGCTCATCTTTCTTCTCACAATATGCTGGGATGTCTGAAGCCTATGTGGAAGCCCTATTGAACACCCTAGGTCCCTGCTTCATTTCGACGCAATGCCTCACATCCCTTTGACAACTCTAGAGGCACGCGGAGTTCACATCTTCAAAACGTGACGATGCCTGAGTGCCCTTGACCATTGATAGGAATCCCAACATCCCTGTGGCTATAGGAAATCGATGCTGGTCACCCGCCTCACCTCGAGAATTATCCCTTTTGCCCTGCCAAGCCTCGATGAGATTCCTGAGGTGTCCCTAGTATCTAGACAGGAGTCCTGAGGTCGCTGAACAAACACGAGTTTTGAAGGCCATTCCCACCGTAACTCGAGAATATACCACAGGTCCCTGTCGCAACTCGAGAAAAACAATCTGACCTCCCCCTCGATGTGAGATGAAGCCCGATTACCCTGCATTGTGTCCAGAGATATCACCCGTTTCGCATCAAACACGACCGGTGTTTTGACTTCTTTAGGCAACTCCAGAGATTCCCTGAGAACACCGTCCCAAGTCTAGAGGAACACCAAGTTTAGAACAGCAACTGGAGGAATGCTCCGTGTACCCCAAATCGTCTCGAGATGAGAGCTGAGTCCCTGGATTAGACTCAAGACGCATGCCAACTTTCCACGAGCACCTCAAGAGAAGGCTTATCTCAGCAATTGTTATGTTGGAAGGACCCTAAATATGCTGCCTCAAGGGGAATATGCACCGAGAAACCCTGTCTCAAAAGGACGTCGTAATTCCTCGCCGTGGCTTGAATAGAGGCCCGTCTTTCATCTCACAAGAAGAAAGTATGTGTCAATCCTTTGTGGAGACCCAAGAGAATGCCCTAGGACCACGCCTCATTTCGAAGGAATGCCTCACATATCTTTGATACCTCGAGAGGCACGCGGAGATCACTGCTTCTGATGGTGACGATGCCTGATTCCTCTTGAACATTGATACGAATTCCAATATCCTGTGGCTACTGGAAAGGGAACCTGGGTCTCCCGCCTCATCTCGAGAAGCGTCCCTTTTGCCCTGTCAAGCCTCGAAGAGATTCCTGAGGTGTCCCTGTTAACTAGAAGGAGTTCTGACATCCCTAAGCAAACACGAGTTTTGAAGGGCCATCCCCGCCATAACTCGAGAATATACCCCAGTTCCCGGCCGCAACTCGAGAAAAACAATGAGACATCCCCCTCGAAGCGAGATGAGGCCCGCATCCCCTGCATTGCATGCAGAGCAATTTTGTGATCCCCATAAACATATAGGGATCCTCGACTTGGTTGATGTATCTCGAGACAGTCCCCAAGAACACTGTCACAAGTCTAGAGGGACCCTGAGGTCACCCCATCAGCGCCAAGGACTTCCATGTACCCCAAATGAAATCGAGATGTGGCCCGACTCCACTGCATTGAATCCAGAGCAATCACCGTTTCCAAGAAAACACACCCAGGGGCTTGATTTCCTTTAGGCAACTCCAGAGATTTACCGAAAATACCGTCCCAAGTCTAGAGGAATACCAAGTTCAGCACAGCAACTCAAGGACTGCTCCGTGTACCCCAAATCGTCTCGAGATGAGAGCTGATTCCCTGGCTTAGACTCAATACGTATGCCAACGTTCTACAAGCACCTCAAGAGCAGGATTCTCTCAGCAATTGGTATGTGAGAGAGACCCTGAGTTTCCTGCCTCACGTGGAATATAAACCGATAAGCCCTGACTCGAATGGAGGCCGGATTTCCTGGCAGTGTCTTGAATACAGGCTCGTCTTTTATCTCACAAGATGAAGGGATGTCTCAATCCCCTGTGGAGACCCTAGAGAAAGCCCTAAATCTCCGCCCCATTTCGACGGAATGCCTCACATCCCTTTGACACTTTGAGAGGCACGCAGAGTTCACTTCTTCAAAAGGTGACCATGCGTGACTCCCCTTGAATATGGATAGGAACCCCAATATCCCTGTGGCTACTGGAGTGGGACCGTGGGTCTCCCGCCTTACTTCGAGAAGCGTACCTTTTGCCCTGCCAATCCTTCAAGAGATTCCTAAGGGGTCCCTCTTAACTAGACAGGAGTCATGACTTCTCTGAACAAACACGAGTTTTGAAGGGCCATTCCCGCCGTAACTCGAGAATATACCCCAGGTCCCCGCCGCAACTCGAGAAAAGCCATGAGACATCCCCCTCGATGCGAGATGAGGCCCGATTCCCCTGCATTTCATGCAGAGCAATTCTGTGATCCCCATCAAACATGTAAGGAGCCTTGACTTGCTTGATGGATCTCGAAAGAGTCCTCAAGAACACTGTCACAAGTATAGAGGGACCCTGAGGACACTCCAACAATGAGAAGGAGTTCTAAGCACCCCATATCAACTCGAGATGAGGCCAAATTCCCCTGCCTTCACCACAGAGTCATCCCCTGTTCGCCATCAAACACGACCAGTTGCTTGATTTTCTTTAGGCAACTCCAGAGATTCAACGAGAACACCGTCCCAAGTCTAGAGGAACACGAAGTTCAGCACAGCAACTTGAGGAATCCTCCGTGTACCCTAATCGTCTCGAGATGAGAGCTGATTCACTGGCTTCGACTCAAGACGTATGCCAACTTTCCATAAGCACCTCAACAGGAGGCTTCTCTCAGCAATAGGTATGTTGGAGGGACCCTGAGTTTGCTGCCTCAAGTGGAATATACACCGAGAAGCCTTGACTCGAAAGGAGACTGGATTTTCTTGCAGTCTCTTGAATACAGGCTGTTCTATCGTCTGAGAAGAGGAAGGGAAGTCTGAAACCCTTGTGGAGACCCTAGAGAAAGCTCTATGTCCCTGCCTCATTTCGGCAGAATGCCTCACATCCCTTTAACACCTCGCGAGGCATGCAGAGTTCACTGCTTCAAATGGTGATGATGCCTGACACACCTTGAACATTGATAGGAATCCCAATATCCCTATTGCTAAGGAAAAGTTACCATGGTCTCCCGCCTAACCTCAAGAAGCATCCCTTTTGCCCTGCCAAGCCTCGAAGAGATTCCTGAGGTGTCCCTCATAACTAGACAGAAGTACTGATGTCGCTGAGCAAACACGAGTTTTGAAGGGCCATCCCCGACGTAACTCGAGAACATACCCCAGGTCTCCGCCGTAACTCGAGAAAAACAATGAGACTTCCCCCTCGAAGTGAGATGAGGCCCAATTCCCCTGCATTTGATGCAGAGCAATTTGGTAATCCCCATCAATTATGTAAGGAGCCTCGACTTGCTTGATGGATCACGAGACAATCCCCAAGAGCAGTGTCACATGTCTAGAGAGAGCCTGAGGTCACACCAGCAGTGGGAAGGAGCTCCATGTACCCCAAATCAACTCGAGATGAAGCCCGATTCCCCTGCATTGACTCCACAGCCATCCGCCATTCCCCAACACACACGACCAGTGGCTTGACTTCATTTAGGCAACTGCAGACATTCCCAGAGAACACCGCCCATGTCTAAAGGAACAGCAAGTTCATCAGAGCAACTCGAGGAATGCCCCGTGTACTCCAAAACGTCTCAAGAAGAGAGCTGATTCCCTGGCTTAGATTCAAACATATGCCGAAATTCTACAAGCCCCTCAAGAGGAGGCATCTCTTAACAATACGTATGTGGAAGGGACCCTGAATTTGCTGCTTCAAGAGAAATATTCACCGAGAAGCCCTGACTTGAAAGGAGGCCGGATTTCCTTGCAGTGTCTTGAAAAAAGACTCGTCTTTCACCTCATAAGATGAAGGGATATATGAATCCACTGTGGAGACCCTGGATAAAGCCCTAGGTCCACGCCTCATTTCGAGGGAATGCCTCATGTGCGTTTGACACTGCTTCAAGATGTGAAGATGCCTGTTTCCTCTTGAACATTGATAGGAATCCCAATATACCTGTGGCTACTGAAAAGGGGACCTGGATTCCCGCCTCACCGGGAAAGGCATCCCTTTTGCCCTATCAAGCGTTGAAGAGATTCCTGAGGTGTCCCTCGTTACTAAACTGAAGTCCTGACGTCGCTGAACATATCCGACTTTTGAAGGTCCATCCCCGCCGTAACTCGTGAATATACTCCAGGTCCCCAACACAACACGAGAAAAACGATGAGATATCCCCCTGGAAGCGAGATGAGGTCCGATTACCCTGCATTGCATGCAGAGCAATTCCGTTATCCCCATCAAACTTGTAAGGAGAATCGACCTGCATGATGGATCTCGAGAAAGTCCCCAAGAAAACAGTTACAAGGCTAGAGGGACCCTGATGTCACCCCAGCCACGCTAAGGAGCTCCATGTACCCAAAATCAACACGAGATGTAGCCCGATTCCCCTGGAATGACTCCAGAGCCTTCCCCAGTTTCCCATCAAACAAGACTAGTGGCTTGACTTCTTTAGGCAACTCCAGAGACTACAGGAGAACACCCTCCCAAGTCTTGAGGAACACAAAGTTCAGCACAGCAATTCGAGGAATGCTCTGTGTACCCCAAATAGTGTAGAGATGAGAGATTATTCCCCGACTTAGACTAAAGACATATGCCAAAATTCCACAAGCCCCTCAAGAGGAGGCTTCTCGTAGCAATAATATGTGGGCGGGACCCTGAGTTTGCTGCTTCAAGAGAAATATACACCGAGAAGCCCTGACTTGAAAGGAGGCCGGATTTCCTTTCTGAGGCTTGAATAAAGGCTCCTCTTTCATCTCACAATATAAAGGGATGTTTGAATCGCCAGTGGAGACCCTAGAGAAAGCCCTAGATCCCCATCTCATTTCGACGGAATGCCTCACATCCCTTGACAACTCGAGAGGTACTCCGAGTACACTGCTTGAAAATGTGAGGAGGCCTGACTACTCTTGAACTTTGATAGGAATCCCAATATAAATATGGCTACTAGAAAGGGAACCTGTGTCTCCGGCATCACCTCGAGAAGCTTCCCTTTTGCCCTGACAAGAATCGAAGAAATTCCTGAGGTGTTCCTCATATTTAGACAGGAATCCTGACGTAGCTGAACAAACACGAGTTTTGAAGGGCCATCCCCACCGTAACTCATGAATATACCCCAGGTCCCCGACGCAACTCGAGAAAATCTATGAGACCTCTGCCTCTAAGCAAGATGAGGCCCGATTCCCCCGCATTGCATGAAGACCAATTCCGTGATCCCCATCAAACATGTAAGGAGCCTCGACTTGCTTGATGTATCTCGAGACAGTCCCCAAGAAAACGGTCACAAGACAAGAGGAACCCTGAGGTCACCACAGCAACACGAAGGAGCTCCATGTACCCCAAATCAACTCGAGATGAGGCCCCAATCCCCTCTTTTGACTCCAGAGCCATCCCCCGTTCCCAATCAAACATGACCAGGGGCTTGACTTCCTTTAGGCAACTCCAGAGATTCCCTGAGATCACCGTCCCAAGTCTAGAGGAACATCAAGTTCAGAACAGCAACGCGAGGAATGCTCCCTGAACCCCAAATCGTCTCGAGAGGAGAGCTGATTTCCTGGATTAGACTCAAGACATATGCCATCTTTCCACAAGGCCCTCAAAGGAGGCGTCTGTTAGCAACAGGTATGTTGGAGGGACCATGAGTTTCCTGCCTCAAGTGGAATATAAACTGAGAAGCCCTGATTGGAAATGAGGCCGGATTTCCTTGCAGTG